>CM054115.1:10505219-10529349 GCA_028673005.1 Tanypteryx hageni | reverse complement strand
AACCCTCCCCGCCTTTGCAATATTTCCTGGTATTTTGGTCATCCGTTGCAAAAGCTAAACGTTTTGGAGCGAACCGAGCCCGGCATTTAGTTTATTTACGACTTTCGGCCGCTTCCAGCGAGTTCGCATCGATACTCGAGAAATGCGTCGTTTCTGAAGCACGATGCCGACAGGGAAAGGATGGGTCGATGACACAAATACGGAGGAATATTCCGTTTATCTACATTGTGCTACCTTGAAAATTACATCAGCCGGTGGAGAGGTACTCCCTCACTTGTGTCATTTTCCCTCTATACCACTCACTACCTACTTCCGTTGCCTTCTCTCTCCCTTAACCACAATCCTTTTCCCTATCTCCCTCCCTACTACCTTGCTCACTCCCATCTTGCTCGCTCCCCATCCTTCCTCTCCTTCCCTCCTTCCTCTCCCTTCCTCTATCACCTCCCTCCATCCTTCCACGCCCTTCTTCCTCGCCCTCCCTCCTTCCACGCCCTCCCTCCTTCCACGCCCTCCCTCCTTCCACGCCCTCCCTCCTACTTCGCCCTCCCCCATTCATCTCCCTCTCTCCTTCCTCACTCTCTTCCTTCCTCTCTCTCACTCTTCTCCCTCCATCCTCTCCATCCCTCCTCCTCGCACTCCTCCTCTCCCTCCCTCCTTCCGCTCCCTCCGCCTCCTTCCGCTCTCTCCCCTCCTTCCGCTCGCTCCCTCCTTCCTCTCTCTCCCTCCTTCATCCCCCTCCCTCCCCTCTCCCTCCCTCTCCCTCCCTCTACTCTTCCTCCCTCACCCTTCCTCTCCCTCGTTCTCCCTCAAACTTCCTCCCTCGCCCTTCCTCTCCCTCCACCTCCCTCCCCCTCCTTCCTCTTTCCTCCCCCTCTCTCCCTCCCCCACCTCTCCCCAACCCCTCTCTCCCCCCTATCCCCCCTCTCCCAGCACCTCTCTTCTCCCCTATCACTCCCCTCCCCTCTCTCCCACCTCTCTCCCCCCCTCTCTACCCCTTCTCCCCCCTCTCTCTCACCCCATCTTCTCTTCCCCCTTCTTCTCTCTCCCCACACTTCTCTCTCCCCCACACTTCTCTCTCCCCCTTCTTCTCTCTCCCCCTCTTCTGTTCTCCCCTCTTCTCTCTCCCAACCCCCTCTTCTCTCCCACCTCTCTCCCCCCTCTCTCCCTCTCCCCCCTCTCTCCCTCTCCCCCCTCTCTCCCACTCCCCCTCTCTCCCTCTAACTCCCTTCCCCTCTCTCCCTCCCCCTCTCTTCCCCCCTCTCTCCTCTCACTCCCCCCTCTCCCTCCCCCCTCTCCCCTCTCTCTCCCCCTCTCTCCCTCACGCTCTCTCCCTCCCCCTGTCACTACCCCCACTCTCTCCGCCTCCCACCCCCCCCCCTCCCTCGCTCGTCTTCGCCCATCGTCCATGTCAATCAGCGGCCATTTAAAATCTCCTCACTCCACTCCTTTTCCTCCTCTACACATCTTTCCATCTCCCTTCCTTCCTCTTCTGCCTCTCTACCTCCTTCCTCTTCTGCATCACTCCTTCCTTCCTCCTCTGCCTCTCTACCTCATTCCTCCTCTGCCTCTCTTCTTCCGTCCCCCTCTGCCTCTCTACTTCCTTCCTCTTCTGCCTATCTCTGTCCTTCCTCTTCTGCCTCTCTTCTTTCTTCCTCCTCTGCCTCTCTACTTCCTTCCTCTTCTGCCTCTCTACCTCCTTGCTCTTCTGCCTATCTCCTTCCTTCCTCTTCAGCCTCTCTACCTCCTTCCTCTTCTTCATCACTACTTCCTTCCTCTTCTGCCTCTCTACTTCCTTCCTCTCCTGCCTCGCTCATTCCTTCCACTTCTGCCTCTCTACCTCCTTCCTCTTCTGCCTCTCTATTTCTTTCATCTTCAGCATCGATATTTCCTTCCTCCTCTTCCTCTCTACCTCCTTCCTCTTCTGCCTATCTCCTTCCTCTCTCTTCTGCCTCTCTACCTCCTTCCTCTTCTGCGTTGCTCCTTCCTTCCTCCTCTGCCTCTCTACCTCCTTCCCCTTCTGCATCACTACTTCCTTCCTCTTCTGCATCACTACTTCCTTCCTCTTCTGCCTATCTCCTTCCTTCCTCTTCTGCATCACTCCTTCCTTCCTCCTCTGCCTCTCTACCTCCTTCCTCTTCTGCCTTTCTACTTCCTCCTCTGCCTCTCCTACTCCGTCCTCTTCTGCTTCTCTACTTCCTTCCTCCTCTGCCTCTCTACCTCCTTCCTCTTCTGCCTCTCTACTTCCTTCCTCCTCTGCCTCGCTCATTCCTTTCTCATCTGCCTCTCTACCTCCTTCCTCTTCTGCCTATCTCCTTCCTTCCTCCTCTGCTTCTCTACCTCCTTCCTATTCTGCATCACTCCTTCCTTCCTCTTTTGACTCTCTATTTCCTTCCTATTCTGCCTCTCTACCTCCTTCCTCTTCTGCCTCTCTATTTCTTTCTCCTTCAGCCTCGCTGCTTCCTTCCTCCTCTGCCTCTCTACCTTCTTCCTCTTCTGCCGATCTCCTTCCTTTCTCTTCTGCCTCTCTACCTCCTTCCTCTTCTGCGATCCTTCTTCCTTCCTCCTCTGCCTCTGTAACTCCTTCCTTCTCTGCCTCTTTCCTCATCTGCCTCTCTACTTCCTTTCTCTTCAGCCTATCCCCTTCCTTCCTCCTCTGCCTCTCTTCTTTCTTCTTCCTATGCCTCTCTACTTCCGTCCTCCTCTGCCACCTTCCTCTTCTGCCTCTCTACTTCCTTCCTTTTCTGCCTATCCCCTTCCTTCCTCTTCTGCCTCTCTTCTTCCGTCCTTCTCTGCTCTCTACATCCTTCCTCTTTTGCCTATCTCCTTCCTTCCTCCTCTGCTTCTCTACCTACTTCCTCTTCTGCCTCTCTTCTTCCTTCCTCTTCTGCCGATCCTCTTCCTTCCTCTTCTGTCTCTCTTCTTCCGTCTCCCTTAGCCTCTCTACTTCCTTCCGCTTCTGCCTCTTTACCTCCTTTCTCCTCTGCATCACTACTTCCTTCCTCTTCTTCCTATCTCCTTCCTTCCTCTTCTGCCTCGCTCATTCCTTCCTCCTCTGCCTCTCTACCTCTTTCTTCTTCAGCCTAGCTGCTTTCTTCCTCTTCTGCCTCTCTACCTCCTTCCTTTTCTGCCTATCTCCTTCCTTCCTCTTTTGCCTCTCTGCCTTCTTCCTCTTCTGCATCACTCCTTCCTTCCTCTTCTTACTCTCTATTTCCTCCCTCTTCTGACTCTCTGTATCCTTCCCCCTCTCCCTCTCTACTTCCTTCTTCTTCTGCCTATCTCCTTCCTTTCTCTTCTGCCTCTCTACCTCCTTCCTCTTATGCGTTGCTCCTTCCTTCCTCCTCTGCCTCTCTAACTCCTTCCTCTTTTTCCTCTCTTCTTCCTTCCTCTGCCTATCTCCTTCCTTCCTCTTCTGCGTCTCTTCTTTCTTCCTCCTCTGCCTCTCTACTTCCTTCCTCTTCTGCCTCTCTAACTCCTTCCTCTTCTGCCTATCTCCTTCCTTCCTCCTCTGCCTCTCTACCTCCTTCCTCTTCTGCCTATCTCCTTCCTTCCTCTTCAGCCTCTCTACCTCCTTCCTCTTCTGCATCACTACTTCCTTCCTCTTCTGCCTCTCTACTTCCTTCCTCTTCTGCCTCTCTGCCTCCTTCCTCTTCTGCATCACTACTTCCTTCCTCTTCTGCCTCTCTACTTCCTACTTCCTTCCTCTTCTGCCTCTCTACCTCCTTCCTCTTCTGCCTCTCTACTTCCTTCCCCCCAGCCTATCTACTTCCTTCCTCTTCTGGCTCGCTCATTCCGTCCTCTTCTGCCTCTCTACCTCCTTTCTCTTCTGCCTCTCTATTTCCTTCTTCTTCAGCCTCGCTGCTTCCTTCCTCCTCTGCCTCTCTACTTCCTTCCTCTTCTGCCTATCTCCTTCCTTTCTCTTCTGCCTTTCTACCTTCTTTCTCTTCTGCGTTGCTCCTTCCTTTCTCCTCTGCCTCTCTTTCTCCTTTCTCTTCTTCCTCTCTTCTTCCTTCCTCCTCTGCCTATCTCCTTCCTTCCTCTTCTGCCTCGCTTATTCCCTCCTCTTCTGCCTCTCTATTTCTTTCTTCTTCAGCCGCGATGCTTTCTTCCTCCTCTGCCTCTCTACTTCCTTCCTCTTCTGCCTATCTCCTTCCTTTCTCTACTGCATCTCTACCTCCTTCTTCTGCGTTGCTTCTTTCTTCCTCCTCTGCTTCTCTACCTCCTTCCTCTTCTGCGTTGCTCCTTCCTTCCTCATCTGCCTCTATTCTTTCTTCCTCCTCTGCTTCTCTACTTCCTTCTTCTGCCTCTCTACCTCCTTCCTCTTCTGCCTATCTCCTTCCTTCCTCTTCTGCCCCTCTACCTCCTTCCTCTTCTGCCTGTCTCCTTCCTCTTCTGCCTATCTCCATTCTTCCTCTTCTGCCTCTCTCCTTCCCCCACCTCTCTCACATCCCCTCTTCCCTCGCTCCTTTCTATCTCTCCTATCCTCTCTCCATCCTCTCTATCTCTTTGCCTATTTGTATTCCTCCTTTTCCGTTCGCCCTCTATTTCTCTCACCTCTCTTTTAATATTCATCTTTCACTACGATTTGCTTATTCTAGAGGTGACATATTTTTTTGGCTTTTGCTCTGCTCTTTCGAGGCGACCCGCGGTCACACTCGCTACTTGAGTGTCTTTAGATTTAAGTCGGTGTTTTTGGTAGAGAGGGAAGTGTAACAAAAGAATATAAAGAAAGGTGTGAAAACGGGGGACACGTAGGTGACTGAGGAACGTGCTAGATTAAAAGTGAGTTCTCATTTGTGAGCCGAAACTATGGAACGGATGAAGTTCAATTTACTATGGACTTTCTGGCTAAGGAAATAATACAATGATATAAATGGTTCGCATACCCTAATCGATACGACTACTTTAGTAGGTACATAAATTGAAGTTTGCGTCATATCTTGTGAAATTTGATTATTACCAAAATGTTCATTGTTACATAAATTGTATGCGTAGTTCAAGAGGAAGGAATGTTCGTAATTATTACTATACAGCTACTTAACCAAAGTTAGGTATGTTATAAATAATTTTCGATTCCTTCAAAGCAGTGCTCAAGTTATTCTCATCCCAGGGATAGTAATTAATATTTTTATTTTTTTACAAGATTCGTAAAGCAGCGGCTCCCAACTATTTTTTCACTTTGTCACACCTCTGACATCATGGATAAAGGCTGGTCACCCTTCTCCAGGAAACGATGTGAACCCGATATTTTTTCACTCCACATTTGTACAAGACTTGGAATGATTGTAACGAGTGTTATTTTTAAATAAACATAAACAAGTTTTTGCGCCCAAAACATTAAGCATTTGCAACAGAAAAAATAATTTTAAATATAAACGTTAACTACAATTATACAATTTTGGGAATAACTTTGAAACAGAAAAAATTCTGCTATGACCGGGAATCGAACCCGGGTCATCCACTTGCCGGGCGGATATTCTACCACTGAACTACCTTAGCAGATAATCTTTCCTGTTTCTGAACGCGGGTGTTTTTCTTAGTTGGGTCCGGGCTAGCCAAGCTAGTATCAACCAGCCCCAACTGACGTCCTCCAAGAGAACGTCGAAGAAAACCCCTCCCTCTTAAACGGTGAGATTGCCAAAGCCAGAAATTGATGGAATAATAGGAAACTATGCAGAATGGCATAAGCTGTAATTTTGGGATTAACTTTGAAACAGAGAAAATTCTGCTATGACCGGGAATCGAACCCGGGTCTTCCACTTGCCGGGCGGATATTCTACCACTGAACTACCTTAGCAGATAATCTTTCCTGTTTCTGAATCTACCACTGAACTATCGTAGCAGATCAACCAACCAACCAAGAAAAAATCCGCGTTCAGAAACGAGAAAATTGATCTGCTACGATAGTTCTGTGGTCGAATATCCGCCCGGCAAGTGGAAGACCCGGGTTCGATTCCCGGTCATAACAGACTTTTCTCGTTTCAAAGTTATTTATTTGTTAAGAAAAAAGTTGTTATTTTTGTGGATGTCGATGAGGAACAGATATTTGCCATGAGACTGAATTTTATACTTCGTTTCATGTCATTTTAGCCACCATGTCCAATAGAAAACTTACTGTTCTTGCAGATAGTGCAAATAGCTACATCAGCTTTTCCGGAACGACTCTCTTGCAAGCAATCATACCTTTTTTCCGTTCAGCATTGAAATTAACTAATCTTTTCATTTTTTGAGGTAGAGTTTTAATTCTGACTTTTTCCAAGTCTGAATTATCCATTTCGTCTAAAAAAAATAAACACGAATTCGATTACGTGGTGTCATCATATTAACACATGTAATAGTCAACTCTCTAGCAGAAATACATCAGATATATCCTAGCAAATAATTGTAATCTTATTTAACAGTACTGGAACGTGTCCCTGATGGCTAACGTGTGTATTCTGTATTATTTGCAACCCACGCACAAATATCTCCGTAGGGCTCTACTTTGCCAACTACGGTTTCGTGAATCCGTTTACGACTGTTTGCTCTTGAGGATGTACGCTGTAAAGGACGTCTGAATTACATGCATGAAACTAAGTAAATGATAAAGTCATGACCAGCGCTACCACTATAGGCGCCCCGATGCAAAGTTTCCTTCATTAATATTAGCCTTCAAGAGAATTGATGTCTTTATTCTTGTAATCTTTTTTAAGGTTATCATTTTTTATACCATTTAATTTGTGAAGATTATAAAGACATTCAAAATAACTATCGTAGTTATTTAGTTGTTCTAATCGTTCTTCTTTCAAAAAATTAACGAGATTGAAAACCGCATTTCGTCTAGAGAGAGAGAGAGCCATCCATGGACAAATGAACATCTCCTCTGGTCTTTGAACCGAAACAGAGCTCATATCCATACTGTACAGATATTTTTATGAGTCGCAATTCTCCAGTCTTTGCGATTGCAGGTTTTGATCACTTTCTCAGGGGAACGGATCTAGGATCTATCTTTACGTATACGATATATGGAGATAAATTGATATTGGTCACACCACATCTTTGGTCATCATTTCTTGTCACACCATATTTTCAGGTCACGCACTAAAAGGATGTTGGAAACTTTGGGGTGCCTCAGGCACCCGATTGGGAATCACTGTCATCAAGAACGCCCATACGTTGGATGTATGCACGCATGAGGCAAATATCTCGACTATCGAGTCAACGAAATATATGGGCGTTCTGTGCAACACCACCCTCTGCTTTATTTCTCCCACTTTCCCTCTCCCTCCTCCATCTCCCCTTCTCCCTCCCCCTCCCTCCACCCCCTCCCTCTCGCCCCCCTCTCTCTCGCCCCTCCCTCCACCCCCTCCCTCTCGCCCCTCTCTCTCGCCCCTCCTTCTTGCCCCTCCCTTTCCCTCCTCCCTCTGCCTCCTCACATATCCCCCTCCCAACTCCCTCCCTCTCCTTCGTCCCTCTCCCATCTCCCCCTCCCATCTCCCCCCATCTCCCACCTCCCATCTCCCCCATTCCATCTCTCCCCTCCCATCTCCCCACTCCCATCTCCCCCTTCTATCTCCCCCCTCCCATCTCTCCCCTCCCATCTCCCTCCTAACTCCCTCCCTCTCTCTCCTCCCAATTCCCTCCCTCTTCCTCCACCCAACTCCCTCCCTCTCCCTCCTCCCTTTCCCTCCTCCCATCTCCCTCATCCCTCTCCCTCCTCCCTCTCCCTCGTCCCTCTCCCTCCTCCCTCTATTTCCTCCCATCTCCCCCTCCCTCTACTTCCTCCCATCTCCCCCTCCCATCTCCCCCCTGCCATCTCCCCCCTTCCATCTCCCTCTCCCTCCTACCTCTACCTCCTCCCATCTTCCCCCTCCTATCTCCCCCTTCCATCTCCCTCCCAACCTTCTCCCTCTCCCTCCTCCCAATTCCCTCCCTCTCCCTCCTCGCAACTCCCCCCTCTCCCAACTCCCTCCCTCTCCCTCCTCCCATCTCCCTCCTCGCAACTTCCCCCTCTCCCAACTCCCTCCCTCTCCCTCCTCCCATCTCCCTCCTCCCAATTCCCTCCCTCCTCCCAACTCCCTCCCTCTCCCTCCTCCCATCTCCCTCCTCCCAATTCCCTCCCTCCTCCCAACTCCCTCCCTCTCCCTCCTCCCAACTCCCCCCCTCTCCCAACTCCCTCCCTCTCCCTCCTCACACCTCCCAACTCCCCCCTCTCCCAACTCCCTCCCTCTCCCTCCTCCAAACTCCCTCCCTATCCCAACTCCCTCCCTCTCCCTCTCAACTCTCTCCCTCTCCTTCCTCCCATCTCCCTCCTCCCATCTTCCTCCTTCCTCTCCCTCGTCCCTCTCCCTCCTACCTCTCCCTCCTCCCTCGTACCTCTCCCTCGTCCCTCTCCCTCCTCCCTCTACTTCCTCCCATCTCCCTCCTCCCATCTTCCTCCTCCCATCTCCCTCGTCCCTCTCCCTCGTCCCTCTCCCTCGTCCCTCTCCCTCGTCCCTCTCCCTCGTCCCTCTCCCTCCTCCCTCTACTTCCTCCCATCTCTCTCCTCCCATCTTCCTCCTCCCATCTCCCTCCTCCCATCTTCCTCCTTCCTCTCCCTCGTCCCTCTCCCTCCTCCCTCGTCCCTCTCCCTCCTCCCTCTACTTCCTCCCATCTTCCTCCTCCCATCTTCCTCCTCCCATCTCCCTCCTCCCATCTTCCTCCTCCCTCTCCCTCATCCCTCTCCCTCGTCCCTCTCCCTCGTCCCTCTCCCTCGTCCCTCTCCCTCGTCCCTCTCCCTCGTCCCTCTCCCTCGTCCCTCTCCCTCCTCCCTCTACTTCCTCCCATCTCCCTCCTCCCATCTTCCTCCTCCCATCTCCCTCCTCCCATCTTCCTCCTTGCTCTCCCTCGTCCCTCTCCCTCCTCCCTCGTACCTCTCCCTCGTCCCTCTCCCTCCTCCCTCTACTTCCTCCCATCTCCCTCCTCCCATCTTCCTCCTCCCATCTTCCTCCTCCCATCTCCCTCCTCCCATCTTCCTCCTTCCTCTCCCTCGTCCCTCTCCCTCGTCCCTCTACTTCCTCCCATCTCTCTCCTCCCATCTTCCTCCTCCCATCTCCCTCCTCCCATCTCCCTCCTCCCAATTCCCTCCCTCCTCCCAACTCCCTCCCTCTCCCTCCTCCCACCTCCCATCTCCCAACTCCCCCCTCTCCCAACTCCCCCCTCTCCCAACTCCCGCCCTCTCCCAACTCCCTCCCTCTCAACTCTCTCCATCTCCTTCCTCCCAACTCCCTCCTCCCATCTCCCTCCTCCCATCTCCCTCCTCCCATCTTCCTCCTTCCTCTCCCTCTTCCCTCTCCCTCCTCCCTCTCCCTCCTCCCTCTCCCTCGTCCCTCTCCTTCGTCCCTCTCCCTCCTCCCTCTACTTCCTCCCATCTCCCTCCTCCCATCTTCCTCCTCCCATCTCCCTCCTCCCATCTTCCTCCTTCCTCTCCCACGTCCCTCGTCCCTCTCCCTCGTCCCTCTCCCTCCCTCTACTTCATCTTATCTCCCTCCTCCCATCTTCCTCCTCCCTCTACTTCCTTCCATCTCCCTCCTCCCATCTTCCTCCTCCCATCTTCCTCCTCCCATCTCCCTCCTCCCATCTCCCTCCTCCCATCTCCCTCCTCCCATCTCCCTCCTCCCATCTCCCTCCTCCCAACTCCCTCCCTCTCCTTCCTCCCAACTCCCTCCCTCTCCTTCTTCCCAACTCCCTCCCTCCTCCCTCTCCCTCCTCCCTCTCCCTTCTCCCTCCTCCCTCTCCCTCCTCCCTCTCCCTCCTACCTTACCCTCCTTTCATCTTACTCCTCCCATCTTCCTACTTCCATCTCTCTCCTCCCATCTCCCTCCTACCATCTCCCTCCTTCCTCTCCCTCGTCCCTCTCCCTCCTCCCTCTCCCTCCTCCCTCTCCCTCCTCCCTCTCCCTCCTCCCTCTCCCTCCTCCCTCTACTTCCTCCCATCTCCCTCCTCCCATCTTCCTCCTCCCATCTCCCTCCTCCCATCTTCCTCCTTCCTCTCCCTCGTCCCTCTCCCTCGTCCCTCTCTCTCGTCCCTCTCCCTCGTCCCTCCTCTCTCTACTTCATCCCATCTCCCTCCTCCCATCTCCCTCCTCCCAATTCCCTCCCTCCTCCCAACTCCCTCCCTCTCCCTCCTCCCACCTCCCATCTCCCAACTCCCCCCTCTCCCAACTCCCGCCCTCTCCCAACTCCCTCCCTCTCAACTCTCTCCATCTCCTTCCTCCCAACTCCCTCCTCCCATCTCCCTCCTCCCATCTTCCTCCTTCCTCTCCCTCGTCCCTCTCCCTCCTCCCTCTCCCTCCTCCCTCTCCCTCGTCCCTCTCCTTCGTCCCTCTCCCTCCTCCCTCTACTTCCTCCCATCTCCCTCCTCCCATCTTCCTCCTCCCATCTCCCTCCTCACATCTTCCTCCTTCCTCTCCCACGTCCCTCTCCCTCGTCCCTCTCCCTCCCTCTACTTCATCCCATCTCCCTCCTCCCATCTTCCTCCTCCCTCTACATCCTTCCATCTCCCTCCTCCTATCTTCCTCCTCCCATCTTCCTCCTCCCATCTCCCTCCTCCCATCTCCCTCCTCCCATCTCCCTCCTCCCATCTCCCTCCTCCCAACTCCTTCCCTCTCCTTCCTCCCAACTCCCTCCCTCTCCTTCTTCCAACCTCCCATCTCCCAACTCCCCCCTCTCCCAACTCCCGCCCTCTCCCAACTCCCTCCCTCTCAACTCTCTCCATCTCCTTCCTCCCAACTCCCTCCCTCTCCTTCTTCCCAACTCCCTCCCTCCTCCCTCTCCCTCCTCCCTCTCCCTCCTCCCATCTCCCTCCTCCCAATTCCCTCCCTCCTCCCAACTCCCTCCCTCTCCCTCCTCCCACCTCCCATCTCCCAACTCCCCCCCTCTCCCAACTCCCGCCCTCTCCCAACTCCCTCCCTCTCAACTCTCTCCATCTCCTTCCTCCCAACTCCCTCCCTCTCCTTCTTCCCAACTCCCTCCCTCCTCCCTCTCCCTCATCCCATCTCCCTCCTCCCATCTCCCTCCTCCCAATTCCCTCCCTCCTCCCAACTCCCTCCCTCTCCCTCCTCCCACCTCCCATCTCCCAACTCCCTCCCTCCTCCCTCTCCCTCCTCCCTCTCCCTCCTCCCTCTCCCTCCTACCTTTCCTCCTTTCATCTCACTCCTCCCATCTTCCTACTTCCATCTCTCTCCTCCCATCTCCCTCCTACCATCTCCCTCCTCCTTTCTCTCTCCTTCCTCCCCTCCAAACTCTCTTAGGGGACATGTCCCAGAGCGGAATCAACTAATCAAATCTTTCTCTCACACCTTCCCGATAGCCTCGGAGACACGCGTCGGAAGTACTTCCTTTTTTTTCCTTTTCTTTTTTCGACGTTTTTATTCCAAATTATTTTGTCTCCTTCGTATGGGGTCTTTCAGCATATGCGACTTTGTGACGGTTCTGGTTCATCAGCTCTTGTCGTCGGATACGTTTGCTTTCCTTCGCTGACAGCGCAAAGGACGCCGATGAATGACAAAACCTTCGCCGCGTCCTCGCTTTTCTCGCGTGAATCAAGTTTTAGCCGTATCCGCTGTCTTACTGCCAACAAATTAGTTGCCATAAATATTCTTATTTTCCACCGATGGAAGATCGTGTAATTCTGTTATTATGTAATAAATCACTAGCGGAAGTCGTACGTCCGGTAACGTAGAGTTTCTTTGTGTACATGTTACCGGCAAAGTGTAAAAACCATGCACCGTATAAAATTCCTAGGCATTCTATTCAATGCCTAACACTTTTTGGCAAAGTGTGAAATAAATCTTTAAAGGATAAACGATAGACATCACTGTTCGAGCACCTAATCACCGTTGACGTGGTGTAGGAGAGATTCATTAACCAGGTCGCCGCATGCGCCCAACACTCGTTCGATCTCCATCTTGATTTTATCGGAGTGAACAAAAGAAGATCGGAAATTGAAAGCATCTGCCCGGGAGGCGAAGTGCCGGCGAGGCAATAAACAGCATTCCATATTAACATTTGTCCTATTAATGCTTTGCCTAAATCAGTGGCGCCCAACCTATAGCGCATGCGCCACTTTTGGTACTTCGCCTCTCAAATGTGGCGCACGGCGCTTAAAACAATTTATACAATCATTTCCTTTTTTCACAGTTGAAATATACCTGAGATTTAAAAGAATGATTTTAAACTTTTTTTAAATTTCCGTCGATATATCGGTTTAGTTTGTTTTTTGAATGAAGAATTTAGTGTGCTAGTTATCGTAAGGAAACCTTGTCTCGGATCCTCGAAATTCCACGCGACACATATAAAGTATCGGCCTCCCTATTCTCTTACCGCCGTTGTTTACTCATAATGGATCGACTTATAAAAATTAGTCATTTTGTTGCATCGTGAGGAATTTTAACAACTTAGAAATTTTGCTCATCGTTAAATCTGTCAATTTGAAATCCAGACAACCGATGTTACTTGCAAAAAATAAAATTTACAGCCCGATGTAGACAAGTTGGCGAAATTGAAATTACGCCAGAGATCGCATTGAAGATTAGGTTTATTTTTATCATATCCTTATATTCACTTAATGCATTCTTAGAGCTAAGTGGCGCATCGATATTTTGGCATTGGAAAAATGGCGCACGATAGGTTGGGCACCACTGGCCTAAATTAATTTCCGCATTTTATATAATTCCTAAGTATTGTACAGAATCCCTAGGTAAAATATATAAGATTAGATCAAAACACGCACAAACTTTGCCAAAACGTTATAGGCATTGAATAGAAACTTTGATGGTAACATACGCAGGACAAATACGGCATATGACGAGAATTTCATCATGGCATGCGAAAACACCGGCATCGTCAATTTCATAACGTTTCATACACAGAATTTCATTTTCGGATATTATGATTTCCCATTAGGCCGAGTATTTTTGTAAATTCTCGCTATATTGAGGTTTCGCTGTATTTCAGCATGTTTGAACCTTTCTGCGCAACATTGTCATTGGCCGCTTGATTCCGATAACTTGTTGCAGCTTGTGGGGTTTGCAACCCCTATAATAAGATCACTCCTCTCTTCCATGATCCCTATCCGAAAGGGAACGTATATCAGCATTATCCCATTCCAAGAATGGTCAGAACTGTTAATGAGGTGATCGACTTCTTTCATGATTCGCTTCAAATAATCATTATAGTCGGTGGAGACTATAATTATTAACTTACCTTCAATTGATTGGGACAATTTGTTTCGAATCTAGAGGTACTAAAGGATCCAGTGAGGCATTAATCAAAACATTCTACGAGCACTCTCTTCCTCAATTAGTCAGAAAACCATCGCGATCGGGCAACGTACTAGATTTATTTGCAACCAACGTCCCAGAGAGAATAGGCAAAGTCACCAGTGAAGATGGATTTTGTGATCATCTGGCCGTGTATGAAGAGTGTTAGTTAAAAATCGAGATGCACCCTAAGCCTCAAAGAAAGCTTTAGATATTTGACAAGGCATAATTACCAACTTTCAGGACGCGCCTACGAGAAATACTACCTGGCTTCCGTGGTATGACCGAACGATCAGGTGCTGAGTCGTCATGGACATTATTCAAGGATATAATGCTAGAGGGCATCGATAGGTACGTTCCAATTAATATGATATTTTGTAAAAATCAAACGTTAAAAATAAATTATGACAATTTAAATAAATTGTTTTTGATTTTTTATTCATAACTCGCTACTTTTAGTCAAGAATATGGACTTTTCTCCTGCTTATATATACTCCTATTGATAAATAGGTGAAAGCTTTCTTGTATTTTAGGTGGGCCGCGGATAATTCCTGTAGCTTAGGTGGGCCGTGTTATAAAAAAAACTTGAGAAAGGCTGCAGTCTATTCCTTCTTCCATTCCCTCTTCTTCTGTCCAATTTGGCATATTATCAAGATGGGATTCTAGAATAAGCGGCGACGCACGTCACTGTCGCCCCCGCTTTAGCGGCAGAGGTCGCGACCAGACAAGTCGGCGCTCTATGGCGAAGAGGGAGAAGGGGGGAGATAGAAGAGGGAGAAGGGGGATTTGGGACGCAGCAGCGGGAGTGCCCGCGATACCGTTCTCTCGCCCTTCAGTCGGGCGAGATCTTCGTGTGTCGATCTTACTGCCGATGCCGTCGATCTGATCCTTGCGGGATATCTGTCTGATTGGCGCGTATGATCGCTATTCGTGTCCCGTGTCCCTCGCGCTTTCTAGTTGTTCGTCCCGAGACTAAATGCCGTCGTCCACTTTCTCGATACGTGTCGTCGGCAGCCTATTTCAGCAACAACATTGGCGACGTGTGACGGGAGCCATCGTCCCCCTTTAACCTTGGCGCTCTTTTACTTTTTGCGTTTATCTCAGTAGAACAAACTTTTCTTCTAATAACACGTCCATATTTTTTATTTGTTTACTTTTTTATTTCTCTGCAAATCATATTACAATACAAGTTGAAATACTCTTTAGAAAGATCGGCTATGAAGTTATCTTCTTCGCATTAATTAATTGCGTCATCATCATAGGTAGTCTTTCCGTAGACAGGTCCGTGATTATTCGTGGTTAAACCGCTGTCCTCTTCATATCTTTCAAATCGTCTATCAACTTAAATCTTTTCCTACCTCTTTCCCTTTTGCCATCTAGTTTTCCTTCTAACACGTCTTTAATCATACTCTCTCTCCTCAGGTAATGTCCTACTCAGTTTGCCTTCCTCTTTCTAATAGTCTGTATAATCATTCGCTTCTCTCCTACTCTTCGTAGCACTTTATCATTTTTCATACTATCTGTCCATTTTATCTTCAGCATTCTCCTCCAAGTCCGCATTTCAAAGCTTTCCAAGTGTTTGATGTCATTTGCCATAGCGTCCATGTTTCTGCCCTGTACAAAAGTATTCTACATACTTAGCATCTTATGAACTTCTTGCGGATATCTTACCAGTAAGTAGGTGTTTTTTTCTTCTGAAAGCCGCTTTTGCTTTTCCTATTCTAGTCCTGATCTCATCCGTACATTTTGCTTCTCTTGTTATGATGCTTCCAAGGTATTTATAGTCTGAAACTTGTGTAAAGGCTTTCCTACAATACTTATGTTCAGGTTCTCTTCTTTTCTCGATATTCGAATGACCTTGTATTTTTCTGTATTTATTTTCATAGCGTATTTGCTACCTGTTATTACTAGTCTATTTATCATTTTCTGGAGTTCCTCTTCCTTTTTTGCTAGAAGTACTTGATCATTCTCGTATTTTTCTGTTCTTATAAACCTTCCTCGAATTTTGAAATTTCCTGTGCCTTGCATTAGACTTTCTTTATATATATTGAACAGGATCGGCGATAGGCAGCAGCCCTGTCTTACTCCTCTACCGATATTTATTCCGCAGGTGTCCGCATTCTCCAACCTGACCTTTAAACTTGATTTTCATATAGATTCCTGATCAGTCTCCTGTCTTTCCAGTCTACACCTATATTCTTCTATATCTTCATCAACAATACCCCATACTCTATCAAAGGCCTTCTGCCAGTCTACGAAACATACGCAGATATCTTGACTGTACTCTATTGCCCTTTCTGATATGATTCTAACTACCCCTGTCGCATCTCTAGTTCCTCGTCCTTTTCTGAAACCGAGTTGATCTTCCCCTAGCATTTCTTCTGCCTTTTTCTCCATCCTTTTATTAAGAATCCTCGTGATGATGTTCGAAGTGTGTGACAGAAGGCTTATCGTTCTGTAGTCTTTACACAGCATTGCCTTTGGCTTCTTCTTTAGAGGGATCATTGTTACTTCTAGGAAATCCCGAGGCAACTCTCCCGTATCGTAAATCTTTTTAATTAATTTCGTGATCGCTTTTAGTCCTTCTGATCCCATGACTTTAAATACCTCAGATTCCATCGCTGCCTGTGACTTTCCCTTTCTTTAGTTCCACTATCGCTTTTTCTACTTCTCTTTCCATAATACTTGGTCCTAAGGTGTCTTTTTCAATGTTTTCCTCATCGTCCAGTTCTGCTTTTGCCGATCCCGCCTGCTTGCTGTATATTTCCTTAATGTATTCTTCCCATACCTTGTAATATCCTTTGTTTCTGCGACTATCTTCCCACCCGTATTCATAATTCCTTTACCACGAATTCCATTAGACCTCTTATCTTCTAATTCCAGTGCCCTAGCGTGCATCATACCGTACCGTCCTAACTTCTCCATTTGTTGTATTTCATCACATTTTTCTTTTATTCATTTTTCTCTATCTTTATCGGTTACCCTTCTCAACTCATTGTTTATACGTCTATAGTTGGCTCTACCTTCTTCACTGTTAACGTGTTTCCATGTTCGTCTCCCATCCATTTTATCCAGCATTTCCCTAGTGATCCATGGTTTTCTGATTTTCTTCTCTTGTTTTCTAATCTCTTTATCCAAAGTATCCTTGATACTGGTTTTAATTTTTCCCCATTCTATATCCACGGTCTTTGGTTTGTTTTCTAAATTTCTTAGGCGATCTTCCAACTTTATGCTGACTACATCCTGCCTTTCTTCCATTATTCTAGGTCCCAAGTCTGTCTTTCTCTTCTCGTTTTTTGATTTGTTTGAGCTTTGTACTTACGTCAACTATTAGAAGGCTGTGATTTGAATCAATGTCTGCTCCTGGTAATGCCTTGGCTGTCTTTATGCTGTTCCTGAATCTTTGTTTTTCTAGGATGTAATGTATTTGGCATCTCATTCTGTCTGCTGGGCTTTTCCATGTGTATAATCTTCGTTTATGGTTTTTGAACCATGTATTAGTCACTACAAGGTCATTATTGATGCAGAATTCTACGAGTTTCTCCCCTCCTCGATTTCTCTTCCCAAGTCCGTATTGCCCGACAACATTTTCTTACTGTCCTTCTCCGACTATGCTGTTCCAATCTCCCATTATTATGCAGTTTACCTTTCCTCTTCCGTCTTCTTCGTAAATTTCATTAATTTGCTCATAGATCTCATCTATTTCTTCATCGTCATGAGCTGACGTTGGCATATATACCTGGATTATCAGCATGTTCACTGGGACTGCTTTTAGCTTAATTGCCATCAGTCTATCGTTCGTTGCTATTATCTTTGTCACGCATTTCAACATATCTTTCCTAAGTACCAGAGCTACTCCCATTTCCCTACTAGTTCCTCCAGAGTAAACTACCGTGAACTCTTCCGAGTCGAACTGTCCTTCTCTTTCCCATCTAATTTCGCTCAGTCCTATAATGTCAAGTCTATTTCTTCTTTCAAGTTCTCTACCTTTCCTGCCTTTTTCATAGTTCTTACATTCCAAGTGCCTATTCGTAAATTACTTTCGACAAATGTTATCCTTAAGGCAGTCCCCGCCCGATGATCCGATTAGGGGTCTATTTTACATCCGGATTGTTTTACCTCTAGAGAACTCATATTGTCCAACCATATAATCATTACAAGGGATTGTAATGTGGTAGTTTCCCTCTTGCTTTCCACACCGCAGTACTGTAGCCGTTCAAATCGTCCCGATCACGCCTACAGCTTTATTGGATATAGACCCAGCCAACATCATTTGTTTTCGGCTCCTTACATAATGACAGTACTGCTGCCTAATGGCGTATCAAGTCATAATTTGGAAATATTGACGAAATATAAATAAATAAATTTATAACCGATTCTGTCACCATGGACCAGGAGCAGATTCAGAATCCGATCGCCCTTCCATCCTTTTGAATCGAATGCACCCTGTAGATAGCAGTTGGGTCGTCCAAGGGGGGATTGTCCCCATCTTCTCACCCCCCTCCCCCACCCTACATGGATCCGCCATTGCCTTGAACTGTTAGCCTAAATTATTATACACCAAATGGAACTTTCTCAACGAAAAACGAGTGATACGTGTTATAACATTGTCACGCTGGTTTATAATATTAAATTGAGAAATATAATGATGAAATCAAAACTTTTTTAAAATATGGTATATTTCGTCATCATGCGTTAAAATTTCATCGCTGTCCTTAACAACCTAAAAAATACAAGTAAATTTTGAAGTTGAAGCATACTCTAGAGCAGATGCCTCCAGCTGCGAAATACAAAGGAGAACGCATTACAGTTTACTCTGCGTAGAGCAGGTCACAGGCATCGCAGGGGCAGCGTGGCACAGTTAATTTTCTTCAAAGATAACAAATAAGCGAGTTGGTGCTAAAAACCGGAAAAACACTGAAGTGTCACTTACTATTAGCACTCGTAAGCCTGAGAAATTAATATCTCTTCCCTCAATTGTTTAATCTTATTCATTAACATTCCCTCTGAAGCAGAACTACAGTTTCTTTCGAGTGTGACAGCAATAACACACTCGGATCTAAAACTAAGATTTCAAATGCAGAAAAATCTGTGCCTACTTATGAATCTTACGAAGTTCTCTCGAAGAATTAGGGGACGGATAGATTTTCTATATTTAAAAAAAATTATTTGACACTCGCGTAAGATAAGGAAGCGATTTTCAATTGTCCAGGCTGACGTAGCATAGATAAACGAGACTATAAAAATGTTCAATATTCGATGAATCTAGTATTAAATATTCATTACGTATATAGTTTTGTAAGTGGTCTATGGTTTTGCTTATCGCTGCTTAAAATGTAATATGCCCGTCGTATTTCAAAATTATCAATTAGGCCTCATTTTGATTTAAGTTTAATGTTCGTATTACTGAGAAAAGTGTATCCGTCGGAAGCCTAACGAGAAAAAATAAAATATTCCATTGGAAATCACGGAGGTATCGGAAACCATTCAGCAAAAGCAGACAATTTGAATTTGTTTGTCACCTGTTGGAGAGATTACATCGAAGGATGAGAGGGCAATACTCTCTCAGTGTTAAGCATAGACATTTTGAAGGACTTCGCACAGCTGTAAGTATCGCTTGGATAATGAATGAACCAAATATTTCTGGTGCCATACTTTCGCCCTACGCAACTTTTCATATCGACCTACGAAACGAATCCGCGACTGCGGCGGTTGCGTTCACACACGCATGCTCGGTGTGCGCAGGCAACCGATCACCTGCCCTTCCCCAAGCGCCAACCAAAGGAATAGGAAAGGAAAAGAGGGAATGAGATAGACACTGATATTTACTATGCCATTTAAGGTAGCAAGACTTCGTTGCGTAGTGCGGAATTGAGAGTCAAAAACAAAAGAAATTAACGGATTGACTGTCGCGAAATATCTCAATCTCAAACTAAATGAGGGCCGAATAGATAATGTATATATATATATATATATATATATATATATATATATATATATATGGATGTCAACAAGGTGTTGGTATGAGGAAACCCAGTGAACACTCACCAATCAGACGACTTCAGGTTGGCGAGGCAACGGGGATGTCGAAGCGACACTCGTAAAAGAACAGGAGCTGAAGAAGAAGTAGTTCCGAAAGCTTCTACGTTTGTGTTGTTTCTATGTTTAGTGTTCTTTTACGTGTGTCGCTTCGACATCCCCGGTGCCTCGCCAACCTGAAGTCGTCTGATTGGTGAGTGTTCACTGGGTTTCCTCATCCCAACACCTTGTTGACATCCATATATCCATTTTACCTTTCCTTTTCCGTAAGCTGTTATATATATATATATATATATATATATATATATATATATATATATATATATATATATATATATATATTTGGCTGACCGAATGCGAAAATTTAAACATACGTCCACCGCATTTCATGATAATGAACCTAAGCAGTTTTGAAGCTCAAAAGAAAATGAATCTAAACGGTATATATTTTAATTTAGAACAAACTATCATACAATCGCTAGTTATTAAAAATGTTAGGTATATTGTTTCTTATCACTTTGATAATCCGTGGCTATTACATCCACGCGTCCTCTTTCGTCCTCTTTCGTCCTCTTACAGTAAAATCAAAGTAATGCGAGGGCCGCACTTTTCGAACCGGCGAGCCGCATGCAGACTGCAAATTACGTGCTGGAGACCCCTGCTGTAAGATTTATGGTCCCGCAAGAGGAATTGGAAATATGGTAAACATGATAATAGGATGTAAGCGAAGAAGAAAGTCTTGGTAGGGGAAGAAGATTGGAGGAGTTCCGAGGGGCTGGGAGGCCCTAGTGGCAGGGAGGCCCTAGGTGAGGGGAGGTATAGGGAATTCGAAGAAAAAGTTGGGATAAAAGTTATGGGCGAATGAGAGGAAGCAATTAGTTGAGAGGGAGAGAGGAGGGAGTGGAAGAAGCAAAGTCTTTGGGAATAGTAGGGGTGGAGAGGGTGAATTGGGTTTGGACGAAAGAGCAGGGCCGGCTCTAGGTATGACAATAAAAATAAGGTAATTGCCGAGAAATATGCGTCGAGGTTGCCTCTTCGGCCTCTCCCGCTAAATGTTCCGCGCATGCGCTTTCCTTTCCACCTCTTGACGGGCGAGTGCCGTCCCCTTGTCATCATCCTCGCTTCACATCCGACGACGTTACCTCCGCCATCGATTCAACACTACACACTCGTAACAATATCATTGATAATCTCCTTTTTCTCTTTTTATTTCCGTTTATTTTTCTGGAATCTTTCATTTTTTCGTCCCACTCTTAGTCTAGAGAACATTGGGGAAGGGTAGCGTCGGAGGGACGTGCGAAAGACGTGTCCGCCGCTCGGAGACCGTGTGGCGCGTCTAATTTTGGAGCTTTCCTTCGCCACGCCCTCCCTTTGGCGGCCAACGCACTCTCTCTATCTATCCTCTCTCCCTTCGCAACATCTCCAGCCCACCTCTCTCTCTCCTCTCTCTCTCTCCTCTCTCTCTCTCCTCTCTCTCCCCTCCTCACTCTCCTCTCTCTCCCCTCCTCTCTGTCTTTTTACGCTCCTCTCTCTCCCCCCTCCTCTCTCCCCCCCTCCTCTCTCCCCCTCCTCTCTGTCTTTTTACGCTCCTCTCTCTCCCCCCTCCTCTCTCCCCCCTCCTCTCTCCCCCCTCCTCTCTCCCCCCTCCTCTCTCCCCCTCCTCTCTCTCCCCTCCTCTCTCTCCCCTCCTCTCTCTCTCTACCCTCTTCTCTCTTTTTTCCCTCCTCTCTCCTCTCTCCCCCCTCCTCTCTCTCTCTCTCTACCTTCCTCTCTCTCTCCCCTCCTCTCTCTCTCTACCTTCCTCTCTCTCTCCCCTCCTCTCTCTCTAACCCTCTCTCTCTCCCCTCCCCCTCTGTCCTTTCCTCTCTCTCTCTCTCTCCCCTCCTCTCTCTCCCCTCCTCTCTCTCTCCCCTCCTCTCTCTCTCCCCTCCTCTCTCTCTCTCTACCCTCCTCTCTCTCTCCCCTCCTCTCTCTCCCTTCCTCTCTCTCTCCCCTCCTCTCTCTCTCCCCTCCTCTCTCTCCCTTCCTCTCTCTCTACCCTCCTCTCTCTCTCCCCTCCTCTCTCTCCCTTCCTCTCTCTCTCCCCTCCTCTCTCTCTCCCCTTCTCTCTCTATCTACCCTCCTCTCTCTCTACCCTCTCTCTCTCTCTCTCTCTCTCGCTACCCTCCTCTCTCTCCCCTCCTTTCTCTCTCCCCTCCTTTCTCTCCCCTCCTCTCTCTCTCCCTTCCTCTCTCTCTCTCCCTTCCTCTCTCTCTCTCCCCCTTCCTCTCTCTCTCTCCCCTCCTCTATCTCCCCTCCTCTCTCTCTCCCCTCCTCTCTCCCCTACTCTCCCTCCTCCTCCCTCCTTCCTCCCTCTCTCTGTCTCTCCTCCTCCTTCCCTCCCCTTTCTCTCATCCCTCCCTCAAACCGTCGTTCCATTCTTTTCCTATGTCACCGTTTTTTCGAAAGACGGTCTTCGAGCTGAGTTGTTCGCTTTGGCTCTATTATCCCTTTTAAAATGCAAATGCTAGTACATAATATACATCGCCCCTTTGATGTGTAATCGTGCACAGAACACCGCTTACTTGTCGTCGTCTGACCGAATACGCAATCTTATTTCGAGGTTTCGTCAGAATATCGCGTCTGATCGATTGTGCCGCGTTTATTCTTTCGAACGCACACTTTTAATATTTCAGCATCTAGGATCGCCCATATTTATTTGTGCCTCTCCTTCTCTTTTCTATATCTCGGAAGGGGGAGAGTGAAAGGGGGAGGGTGGAAGGGGGAGAGTGGGAGTGAAAGGGGGGAGGGGGAAAGTGGGAGGGGGAGTGGAAGGGGGAGAGTGGAAGGGGGAGAGTGGAAGGGGGGAGTGAAAGGGGGAGAAGGGGTGAGTGGGAGGGGGAGAGTGGAAGGAAGAAGGGAGGGGGAGGATGGAAGGGGGAGGGTGGAAGGTGGAGAGTGGAAGGGGGAGTGGAAGGGGGAGAGTGGAACAGACAGACAGACAAACGACTTTATTAGGGCGAAATTGAGACTATGTAGTCCTTTCTTACATTTGGAAGGGGGAAATGGAAGGGGAGGAGTGGAAGGGGGAGATTGGAAGGGGGAAGGGAGGGGGAGGATGGAAGGGGAAAGGGGGAGGGGCGGGATTGAGAATAAAATTGAAAGGAAGAAGGGGAGGATAGAAAGTGAGAGAATAAGGGAAGGAGAGACAGGACTGGGTAGGAATCTGCGTCAAAACATGGATAGTATAAAGTTTATTGTAGAGAGAAATTTAGCCAAACGGTATTATTAGGAAGGGGGTCCTTTTCAATTTTGATAGAACATAAATATGAAAAATCAGTTATAAAGCTGAAGTCATACGTTTCGAGGTATGATAATGAGGTGACTTCATGTTTTGCGAAAGAGGGCGAGATGAATGCAAAATAGCGAGTTAGGCGCAGTGGAAGTGAGACAAGTGAAGGGGAAGGTTCGTGAGCAGAGGGAAGTAGAGAGGGAAGCGTCAGGGTTGAAATCGCCTACCACTCCTTGATTGAAGCATCTTGTTCGGTGTATTTCGACGACGACTATCTCTGTTTGTAGCGCTTCCTCCAAACACCGTCTCTTCCTCCGATCTCTCTCTCTCTCTCATTATTGTTCTTACTCAATACTTCCTGTTTTTTCTTTTGTACATAAATTGTAAGATTTCATGCAACTCTTTTTTCTTTGTGTTATTGTCGAGTGTACATTTATGATGTATATATTGTTTATTTTCCCCATTGATAAATTGGGCTGCTATGCATTCATTGTCATTTTATCTTAAATATTAGTCTCGTTTATTTATTTATTATTATTATTACTATTATATTCTTTAACCTGATTTATTAAGATGTAATTTTTGATTTTCCACTTCATTGTGTTATTGTATCGTTCATATTGTTCTTTTATGCATCTAGTTTTTTTCCACCCCACTTCGGTGTTTTCCTGCGTGGGTTCTTGATAGGTTGGCCTAGCCAGGTCCTTCCTAGGTTTTTCCCACAAATACCTTGTCTTTCTTAGAGGTTTTCCTGAATATGCACCTATCTATCTCATTGTCTCATTATCTTAATCGTTTTTGATGTTATTTAGGGTATTTTAATATAATGTCATTTGACATTGACGTAGGGTTAAATGTAAGAGTGGACCTTATGGGCTAAATTTCGCTCGAATAAAGACATTTATCTCTCTCCCTCTCCTCTCTCTCCCTCTCCTTCTCAACTCTCTCCATCTGCTCTTTCTCCCCATCACCCTCCCTCTCCCCCTCCCTCCCCCTTTCCCTCCCCCTTTCCCTCCCCCTTTCCCTCCCCCCTCCCTCTCTCCTCCCCTCCCCCTCCCTCTCTCCCCGCTCTCCTCCCTCCCCATCCCCCTCTCTCTCCCCATCCCCCTCTCTATCCCCATCCGCCCTGTCCTTCCCCCTCTACCGCCCCATCCGCCCTGTCCTTCCCCCTCTACCTCCCCATCCGCCCTCTCCTTCTCCCTCCCTCACCCTCTCACCCATCCCTCCCCCTCTCCCTTCCTCCTCTACTTTCCCCTCCCCACCCAACCCCCTCTCCTTCCCCTCTCCCTCCTCTCTCCTTCCCCTCTCCCTCCTCTCTCCTTCCCCCCTCCTCCCCCTCCCCTCCCTCCACCCCCTCTCCCTCCACCACCCTCTCCCTCCACCACCCTCTCCCTCCACCTCTCCCACCCCCTCTCCCTTTCACTCTTCCTTCCCCTCTCCCTATCCCCTCCTCTCCCCTTCTCTCTCTCAACCCTCTTCTCTCATTCTCCCCTCCTCTCTCCACTCCTCTCTCTCCCCCCTC
This sequence comes from Tanypteryx hageni, assembly GCA_028673005.1. Lineage (NCBI taxonomy): Eukaryota > Metazoa > Arthropoda > Insecta > Odonata > Petaluridae > Tanypteryx > Tanypteryx hageni. Next base: position 10,505,241 of record CM054115.1, on the reverse strand, counting down.
CCCTCTCTCCCCTCCTCTTTCT
>CM054115.1:10350508-10504719 GCA_028673005.1 Tanypteryx hageni | reverse complement strand
GTCGTGGTTTACTTAAAATTATTTTGTTTTCACAATGTTTTGCCTCACTCACGCACTATCTACGGAGAATAACGACTACGGAGAAAATAAAAAAGGACAAATAGGTCGTCGGGCCTAAAATCAGCCTTTTTCGACCAAAAACGGACGCGGCCTGATTAAAACGCTTTGCCGAATAGAATCACGTCTCAGCGAATGTCATCGGATGAGCTCAGAAAAATAAATTTGGCAGATTACCTCATTTGTCTTCTGTCACACGAAATACTTCTGGAAGGTTTGCAAAGTTTCAACAATGGCATTTGAAAGGCTTCGTAATGCCCAAATCAAAAGTAAACCCAAGAAAAATTTCGCAAATTTAATTGAAATCGGACGAAAGTACAAGCCGCTCGTACACAGATAACATAAATGACAACAAGGCCAAATTCTCCGAGATTCCAAAGGACTTTGTTTACTTTTCGACGGCTGGAGACGACTGACGTCACATAGATCGCGCAATTTCGCGTTTGCACGAGGCGCGTCATTGGATTCTGGTGTGCGCAAGACTATTAACCATATTCGAAGCAAGGGATCCCAATTCCTGCGTCCCTTCCTGTGCACTCGGGATAACATAACTTTTTCCCAACAAGGACCACGAAACTAAGAGGCGAGAGCACATCTTTCAGAATTAGTACGAGAGAAAGCCGGACAGAAAGGTCTCAATATAAAACATTCCTGCACCATTCACTGTCAAAATCCGATTGGCAACCAGTTCACTCCAATGGAAATATTTTTCTAACGAGAAAAATTCTGCTATGACCGGGAATCCAGTCCGGGTCTTCCATTTGCCGGGCGGATATTGTATCACTGAACTGAACTATGATAACATCCGCGTTCAGAAACGGGAGTATTATTATGCTACGATAGTTCAGTGAAAGAATATCCGCACGTCCAGTGGAAGACACGGGTTCGATTCCCGGTCGTAGAAGATTTTTTCGTTTAAAAAATATTCTCAACTTTACAGCTCATGACTCTGCATAGGATCTTAGGATCGCTTTTTTCCAGCAAGTTCCCTCCAATGCATTTAAATGTGCGAATCAGAGCGTTGGGTCGACTGGAAAATGAATTACACGACCGCAACACACGAAAAAAAGAGTGAACTTGAAGAAAGAATTGCTTCAAGAACGACGATGGAAGTATCGCATTACGCATCAAAGTGCTTATATAAAAACATCGAAAAGTTGTTAAAACGCGATTTTTCCGTTAATTGACATATGAAGTGCGGTAAATGATTTTAAATGCGATTCTTGGGAATTGCAGAGTTTGCGTCATCCCTCTCAGGGAATTGGAAAAGTTTTATCGAAATATAAGGATTCTTCATGAGATAATTTTCACTAGGCTAAATATTTTTAGATAAGCCTAAAGTTTTTAATATTATTAGCAAAATTATTTTCAAAATTACCCGCCTACCATTAGTGAACCAAGTTTTCCGTCAGATTTTATTTCTAATTGCCGCTCATTTGATCCCTAATGGACATAAATGCAACATTAAGCTCGATATCGAATGAATCGCCATTTCAAATTGCATCGCCGACTCGCTTTAAGGAGCGTACACATTTGGCGAACGAGCATACTATCACGAACGGGAATATACGAACACGAACGAACATACACGCACGCGAACGAATATTGGTGCACGCGAACGAACATTGACGCACGCGAAGGAACACTGACAAACAATGTTTAAGAGACATTCGTAGGTTCGTCGCTTTGTTCGTTCATGTTCCAACTCTTTGCAGTGTTCAGTGCTTTCGTTGCCTTCTAGACACGACACAATGCGTAAGAAAACTGTTATTATTGCAAATACGGCCTTTATTGTAATGCAGAAGTTGTTTGAAAGTAATGATAGAAGTAAAGTAAGGAGAAAACGCCGCTTGTGGACGACTTCAGTTTTTAAGAACAGGAGTCTCTATAATGCCTCTGATTTAGTAATGGAACTGAGCCGTGAAAACTGTGGACATTTTGAAAACTAATACAAATACAAATGGCGGACCACAAAATTGCTAAACAAGGCTAAAAAATGCTAAAATCATCCAAGCATCAAAATTCTACTTCCCCAATTTGTATTGAGGGTTTTTGGTGTCCCATAAAATGGGAAGACCTTCTACATCCGCAACAAAAGATACGGTGACGTCGCCCGACCACTCCATCTCTCTAGACACTGAACCCTTGAACAAATACAAGTCCACATTATGAGAACAAGAACGAAAATTTCCATTTGATGTACCAACAGATGGCGGATCGTTGTTCGTTCGTCAATGTGCGTTTTAATGCTCGTTCGTGTTCGTTCGCCAAGTGTGGACACTGCTTTAGGTAGATCTCCGAAGGTTGTTTGCCTCCGCTGCTGGAAATAATCTTTAACAGTGAAACTAGACGGTCGATCGCCATGTAAATGAAAAAGATAAATAGCTCCAATGTTTAAATCTCCAAGTCCGAGGATATTTAATTAAATACCACTTTTAAGGTCGAAGTGAGAGGCGGTGCGATGGGATGTGCAGAGAATATTTTATGATTCCCTTGAATCTTAATGCGAAGGAAATATTTCACTGTTCGAAACGAAGTCGAAAATCCTCATATCAAGTGTTTCAACTTATTTGATCCTAACATTCCAATGTTTGAAGAGTTTTTCTGCTTCGTGACTCACCGTCGTTCTAAAAAGCACATCAGCGCACTGTCACTCAGTGGAGATCTTACTACGCTAGAATAACATTGCGTCTTCCCTAGATAGTATTCTCCGAGTGATACCAGCACATGCGTAGACAACGCATTGTTTCTCGTACGTAACTCTTTCCTGAATTATTCGTTGTGTTATTTGGACGACATTGGCTTGTGTCACCCTTCCCCTTCTTTCTCTCCCTTTCTATTCCTTCCCAGACAGCGGTCGTGATCAGCGAACTTGGGTTATTTGGTTTTGTTCAATTGGTTTTGATAACATTTCATTTCGTTTTTCCGTGCCATCTTGCCTAGGTAGCAGATCTGACGACGCAGAGATATTAGCAAGAATTGTGCCCTTTTGAAGTACCTGCGTGTGTATAACTATTTTTTAAATGAAATTTTCTGCTCTCAGTTATGACGGGAGAGCTATAATCAAGTTTATGAATTTTAAGCATAGAGTCGGAGTTAAGTAAAAGCGACAATTTTACCGAAATTACAAATGATTTTGAATCTTATAATGCACGATAACTTATTTTGACCTTCTTTTATCTGAATGAAAATTCCTTAATTAATAATAAAACATTTTTTAGGATACAAAGTAATATGTAAACTGGTTTAATTTTCTATAAATTTCTATCACTTTGAGATTCACTCTCCTCTTCGATAAACTTCTATTTGACGGTGCTTTATCCTGAACTTCCATCTAGACCCCATTTGAAAACGATTGTTAGCCGCGGAGGGGTTTTAATACCAATTTCATTTAGTGTAAATACTTCCTTCAGCACTTGAACGATTCGTTCTATCGTGTGCTCTAACAAAGTTTGCAGTTTAATTTTGGCTGATATATCTGTGATTTTTATAGAATCTTTCTCGGGGTAGCACTTATTTTTCGCCTGTCTGATCACGTGATATGACGGATAAATGTTTGCATTTCGCATTTTAGCATCTGATTACATTAACATATACGAACTCTTGGTGAATTTACTTCAACAAATAAAGACAAAGCTTCTTCAGGCGTACAATTAATAGGTTTATGGGGGAGCTGATGTGTAGGCCTTTTTGATTTTAGATGCCCTTTTCGGTGTCCCAAAAGCAGCTTCCTTCATTAATTGAGCAGCATCTCTTCTACCAGATGAACATATGCTAACTTCCGCAGCATAGGACAATTCTTCGCTGGTATTATTCTCCAACAAAGATTGTATTCTTCTTTTCTTCGTTTTATTGCTTGAATCTGATAACAACTTCCTAGGACGACCGATACTGGAAGAAGATACCTTTAAGTTAATAGATTCACTAAATCTGCCGGTTCTTTCGCATGGAAAAGTAATTTCTTGCTCTAACCAAGCGGAATTTCTTGATTCGAATTTCTGCAAACTTCGTATACTCCCTCTCTCTCCACTTTCTTGCAATTTTACAACAAATTAATTTATTTTTGTTCTTAACAGAATGACAGCTCTTTATTAGAACAGTCTTCTAAACTCAATTTGTATAGAACAAATGAATACACAGCATTATTTCGCTTTCTTGTATCACTTTCCTGATGCTAAACATCAAAGAGCTCTTTCTGAGAAATGGAGTATCTAACTGAAAAAAACATAACTTTCAAAAGAGCACTTAAAAGCAGCTAGTGTTCATTATTTTTTGTTTGCAAAGAGTCATACTTTAACAGAAAATAATAACTATGACGGAACTCTGGGGTACCTTTCAAATAAATCTAACAAAAAAGGGAGAATCTCAAATCATTGGTATAAATTAGACTACACATATTCAAAAGAAAATGACAGGAAAATTAATGGGAATATAATAGGTTTTTAGTTTAAAAAAATAAGAACTTACCTTTTTCTGCAATATTCATAGCCGTTAATATATGCAGTTAACATAAAACTCACAAAATCTTGTTCTTAACTGAACGATCGAAAAACGACTGGCCAACAAAGGCTCCTGAAGTTATTTATAGGTAATGTTGAAGTTGTTGCCACATCTAAAAGCTTTAACGAAATTGCATATAATGTAACATTTTGTAATCTGGGACCATTCTAGTTTCATTTATAATCAAGTTCAGTTGACTTCATTTTTGTTATTTTTGTCCAGCTAGAATGGCAATTTGTCCCACTGTGTGGCGTAGAGGAGGTAGAGCGAATAATGGAAAGATAGAGCCGGATTTTATCATTTCGATGAAGAGGGGATTTGGAGCATAGGAGAGGAAGAAGTAGGGATATAATGCCAGTAGCCTTGGATATAGCCGCCTTAACATGCAATGTTCAGAAGAGAATGGGGTCCAGAAGGACTCCTAAAAATTTTTGGGTTTGGGCTGCTGGAATTTCTGTACTCATTACTCGAAGTGGTGTATGAGGAAGGTGTGTTTTGGGCCTCTTGGTGAAGAGGACCGTGGAGGATTTCTGCGGATTCACTTTCACCTTCCAGGTTTTCAACCGTATGTGGAATTGTTTAAAGTGTTTTTGTAACCGTTGCTGCGTGTGTTTTGTTCAGTAGGCTTGCGTAGACAAAAGCCGTGTCGTCTGCAAACATGTAGGTGTGTATAAGAGGCGTGTCAGGCATGTCAATAATGTATAAGCTGAACAATGTAGGCCTAAGCACGGAGCCATGTGGGACGGCTCGGAGAGGTCTGGGACCTGAGAGTGTCCCACAGACATAGACACGGAAGGAGCGATCCTCCAGGAAGAACTGGATGCCTTGGCTGAAGAGTTTCAGCAATAGGCTCTTGTGCCATACCCGATCAAAGGCTTTGGCTACGTGCATGAAGACGACCGAACTTGATCTACAGCCGAAGTTTTGCGGCGAAAGACAAACTGTTCCGGGAGAAAGAGGTTGAAAGTTTCTGATTTGCGAGAAAGTCCGACCATTAGGATTTTTTCTGGAATTTTTATATAGCTGATCAAGGAGAGTGGAAGGCTCTCCTGGCTCTCCCTTCTTTCCAAATCCAAAGCAAGAGGTAAAAAGATCACAAAGGACAAGTATAGCAACAGCGGGGAAACGTTTAAGCATAAAGTGGGGTTATATAATCCTTGCCGGGGGCTTTGCAGAGTTTGGCTATGTTAATGAAGGAGGTAACTTCGGCTGGATCGGAAAATGATGGAGTAGGTGTAGGAAAGGATTTTAAAATTTGAAAAGCCTGAGAGGCTCTATTATCAAAAGGAGTAGGAGGGTCGGGGAGAGGAGAAGGGGGAGAGGAAGAGGAGGAAGGGGGAGAGAGAGGGGGGAGAGAAAGGGGGGAGAGAGAGGGGGGGGATATAGAGAGGGGGGGGAGAGAGAGGGGGGAGAGAGAGGGGGGAGAGAGAGGGGGGAGAGAGAGGGGGGAGAGAGAGGGGGGAGAGAGAGGGGGGAGAGAGAGGGGGGAGAGAGAGGGGGGGAGAGAGAGGGGGGAGAGAGAGTGGGGAGAGAGAGGGGGGAGAGAGAGGGGGGAGAGAGAGTGGGGAGAGAGAGGGGAGAGAGAGGGGGGAGAGAGAGGGGGGAGAGAGAGGGGGGAGAGAGAGGGGGGAGAGAGAGGGGGGGGAGAGAGGGGGGGAGAGAGAGGGGGGAGAGAGAGAGGGGGGAGAGAGAGAGGGGGGAGAGAGAGGGGGGGGAGAGAGGGGGGAGAGAGAGGGGGATGAAGGAGAAAAAGGTAGGAAGGAGAAGGGCGGAGGAAGGAGAAGGGGGGAGGAAGGAGAAGGGGGGAGGAAGGAGAAGAACGAGAAGATGAAGAGGGGAGGGGGTAAGGGGGGGAGGGGAGTGGGTAAGGGGAGGGAGAGAGGAGGGGAGAGTGACGGAGGCGGAAAGAGGGGGAGGTAAGAGAGAGTGTGAGAGAGGGGGGAGAGGGAGAAGGAGGGGGAGAGGGAGGGAAGGGGAGAGAAAGGGAGGGGGAGAGAGAGGGAGAGGGGAGAGAGAAAGGGAGAGAGAGAAAAGGAGAGAGAGAGGGGGGAGGGAGAAGGGGAGGGAGAGGGGAAGGGAGAGAGGGAGGAGGGAGAGAGAGGGGGAAGGGGGAGAGAGAGGGGGAGGGGAGGGGAGAGAGGGGGGATGGGGGAGAGAGGGGAGATGGGGGAGGGTCAGGGGAGAGGGAGGAGAGAGGGGGGAGGGGAGAGAGAGAGAGGGTGGAGAGAGAGAGAGGGTGGAGAGAGTGAAAGAGAGAGGGTGGAGAGAGAGAGGGTGGAGAGAGAGAGGGTGGAGAGAGAGAGGGTGGAGAGAGAGAGAGGGTGGAGAGAGTGAGGGTGGAGAGAGAGAGGGTGGAGAGAGAGAGAGGGAGAGAGAGGGGGGAGAGAGGGGAGAGAGGGAGGAGAGCGGGGGGAGAGAGGGGGGAGGGGGGAGAAGGGGGCAGGAGAGGGGGGCAGGAGAGGGGGGAGAGAGAGGGTAGAGAGAGGTGGGAGAAGAGGGGAGGAGAGGGAGAGGGGGGAGGGAGGAGATTGGGGGATAGGGGGAAGAGAGGGGGGAGAGGGGGAGAGAGAGAGAGGGATGGAGAGAGGGAGGGAGAGGGGGAGGGAGGGAGAGGAGAGAGGGAGGGACAGAGGGAGGGAGAGAGAGAGAGAGGGATGGAGAGAGGGAGGGAAAGAGAGAGAGAGGGAGGGAGAGAGGGAGGGAGAGAGGGAGGGAGAGAGGGAGGGAGAGAGGGAGGGAGAGAGGGAGGGAGAGAGGGAGGGAGAGAGGGAGGGAGAGAGGGAGGGAGAGTGGGAGGGAGAGTGGGAGGGAGAGTGGGAGGGAGAGTGGGAGGGAGAGTGGGAGGGAGAGTGGGAGGGAGAGTGGGAGGGAGAGTGGGAGGGAGAGTGGGAGGGAGAGAGGGGAGGGAGAGTGTGAGGGAGAGAGGGAGGGAGAGGGGGATGGAGAGACGGAGGGTGGGAGGGAGGGGGAGGGAGGGAGAGGGGGAGGGAGAGGGGAGAGAGATAGATATCAAAATGGCGGCGGCTCAGACGGCGAGGAACAATAATTTCAGGGGCTCACCTATGCCAAGGTCCATCCAATGCTCCACTATGGTCCAGTTGACGTCCTTGGAGACGCGATTCTTGATGGCCAGCAGGTTGCATAAGTCCGCGGCGCAAAGGTTCCGCTCCACGACGACCGTTTGGCTGGAGCCATCGTCATTGTAAAAGGTCAACTCCTCCTGAGAACACGAAAAATAAGCAAAATAAAGCACATGAGCAATGGTCTGGGCCGACGTGAATGGGCATGCAGGGTATGCTACGCATGGGGCACCCCAAATTCTGCTTATAAAGACATTTTGAATTTTCTTTTTTCAATTTCCTTTGTTCCATACATAAAATTAAATCGTTTTACCAGAAGCTTTTTAGAAATAGTTAGGAGTCTTTAAAATTTTCTCGCACTTTCTTAAAATATTTATTATCATGTAACCTATTTGGAATTTTACAAATAATCCACGCATGGAGGAAGTCATGTGGTGGCCACATCAGATTTTTACTAGTGGAGACCCGTTGAAATTTCAACGAATGACGAATCAATCAATGAACCAAAATTGTGAACAAATAATTACATTAGAGTAAAATACACGAATCAAAGGAAAATAATGCATTGCAAGACTCCTAACTATTTGTAAAAAGCTTCTGGTAAAACAATTTGATTTTATATATGGAACAAAGAAAATTAATGAAGATAATTCAAAATGTCTTGCGTCACGGCCTTTTTTAACAAATTGTTTTAATAAAACTATAAAGCGAATTCACCTTAGGACATCAACTGAATGTAGAAATTAAAGCATATAAGGATCCTCCAGTTAAGAAATGTATTTTTATCCTTTTGAGAGAGATACCTAAGTCTATATCAACCTTTCTTAAGGTGTCGGCTAAAATAATTAATTGCACGTGAAACTAGATGAATGCAATACTGTTAATTGCAATTACTGCAAAAGTATCTCTTGAAATTTTTTAAAAATGTTTCACCGAAGACTGACAGAATAAAAACTTTTCACTCTCGAAAGGCAAGTCTAAAAGTCGACTTTTACGTGTTATCATAGGGGAAATGGACTTGAGTACCTTGGTGTCGAACCTAGGACCTTTATAGAGATTTCTTTTCGTCATCATCTTATAATATGCGAGTGGATTATTCAGGCCAAATATATAAAATGAATCTCGTTCCATTATCGAGTTATTCGCATTTTTATAGCGTGACAGAGGGAGTCACAAAGGGACCTAGGGTAGTAGCCTTTTATTATTGTTAGATATCGCCAAAAATTACCAGAATCTAATGCACCACTGTAAAGTAATGCGATAGACATCACTTCTTCTCTTCGTGATATGATAATAGGTCGTTGATTCTGAGTTTTGAAATAGATATATATTGTTATATTATGCATTTCAGTAATTGCTGCTAGTTCTAAATTACCACCATAGATTTTCAACGTCTCGCGCGAATAAACAATACATATCTTTAGTGTTTACGAGTTTTGAAACATCTCCAGAACCACATGACTCAATTATGGTGCAAAAAACTCAGTAAAACATTCCCAGTTGTTACATACATATTGCACAATTTCTGATCTAATTTCCATGTCTCTTCCCTTCGACAAGAAACACTTAGTGAAAAAATTGCCCTTACCAAGAACGGTCTGCACGACAATATTTTATCCATCATCTACAGAAAACATGTTCATTACAAATTTGGAACAATAAATAACTTTATATTCTGAAGAAGTTTGCGAATTGAGTCCTTAAACTTTATTTCAACTAATAGAGTTCTACTGCGGGAAATTTTAGGAAACGTCAAAAAATCTATACCATAACTATTTTGAAGAATTTGTTTGCTTGTTTGTGCATTTAAGCAAGAAGGTGCCATTTTAACAGCAATAAAAAGTTAAGCAAAATGGGAGGGTTTTTAAAGCGATTTGAACTACAGTTATTATTTTAAAAAATGTTTTTCTCTTTTACTTTTTCCCATTTAAATAACTCGGATATGCGCGTATTGTTGGATTAACAATCCAGGCGACAACCGTTATAATACCTAATCGTTTCGCTTTAAATAATGACCTAAGAAATCCGGTCACGTTCAACTAATATGAACTATGGAAAGATCTTATGCTTTCCTGGCGAATCGATGAGGTAAAGAGTTCCCGGGTTTCCGGCCAGGTGAATATGTTGTCAATCTACGTTTCGGCACCTTCCTCAAGTGCCATCTTCAGGGGTCTCCTGAGTGCCGTTTGTTTGTTTGAATGCCCAGTCAATTCGCCTCTCTTACAGCACAAATGGGTATCTCAGAGGTAGTGCAATGAATAACCAGGGAGGGAGGAGGGAAACCCGGTGCCGGCATTTGCCTGCTATTACGAAGAACACCAGGGGGTCCAACAGCTTAACGTCCCTTCCGAAGGACAGAACAGCTGAATTTGCGCGGACTCCTCAAACTACGCAAACAGGGGGCCGGGTGATCTTGAGAAAAATCCTACTCGCGCAGGATTCGTACCCGATGACTTTTTCAAGCATCGGGCGAGTAGCAGCCAGCGTCCTAACCACTACATCACCGGCACCCCCTCCTGAGTGCCGTACCATTCTTTCGTCCTTGTATATACACTACCCGGGTATTGGAGGCTCGTTCCCCATTGGCTGTTGGGTCGGCCTATGGCGTTCCGTGATTTTGGGGAGTATGGGATTCCACACCTTGCTGAGTGGGAATACCGTGTCCCTGTTAATGTTGTTTTTCTCAATTCTTATTTCAATGGCTTCTTTCACCAGCCTATCCCAAAAACCGTTGGCCTTGGCAATCACTTTGGCCTCCGTGAAGTTAATGCGATGGGCTGTGGATATGCTGTGCTCTGCTACTGCCGACTTTTCTGGCTGATTTAGGCGGATGCACCTTGAATGTTCTTTGATTCGCGTTTCTATTGTCCGTCCCGTTTGGCCGATGTACTGCTTGCCGCACGAGCAAGAGATTTTATAAACTCCGGCTGTTTTGAGGCCTAGTTGGTCTTTGTTCTGAGGTAGGAAGCTCTGGATTTTTGGCGGCGGTTTGTGTGCCACCCTGATGCCTTGTGACCATAGGCCGACCCAACAGCCAATGGAGAACGAGCCTCCAATACCCGGGTAGTATATATACAAGGACGAAAGAATAGTACGGCATATTTTGCTCGCCGAGAGCCCTGCTTACTGGTCTTCAGTTTACTGAGTCCATAAGCCGGTATTTGCACTTTACGTGCTTTTTGATTCAAGCGTCCGCCGCACGTTACTGTGGCGCTCTTGCTGCGCGGGAGTTCCGGGGTCCGCATTGCCTGGTTGTTACGATACAGTGGAAGGCTAACCTGTTCCTTCTTCTCACCTGTCCCGTATTCGAGTGGGGGCTGGTCTTCTGCGACCAGTCTCCGGTTGTTCTTGGCCCTGAAAAGGGCCTAGATTCGAGTTTTCCGTAGGGGAATTGAAAAATTTCCCTTATGGAACGGCACCCAAGCGGGTCTTTGGATTCGGTTGCCCTCGTAGGAGGGAACCTCCAAATTGACTCGTGTGCTAGGTCGTCGTCGCTTTCGAGCGACTCCTCGTTCGGTCGAATCACCCCTACGCAGTACAAGGCGTTGTGCGCCAAGAAGGCGCCGGTTGCTGCCCTGGTCGCCATCGAGGCCCTCCCTTCCACTTCTGCCCAGGGTCAGAGTAATAATGCATCCCACGAAGGCTCCTGCGGAGTAACACCCGCGGTAGTACCCCTTCCGCTCTCGTTGGTTAGGGTATTGAAGCACGCCCACTCTAAGGGTGGCCCCGAAGATGCCCCGGTTGCCAAGGGAGAGGTCCTGCCCTCTTCAGTATCGGCCCAAGGTGCAAAAGGCCGTCGCGCAGACCGGCGTAAACGGCCCTTGGTAGGGCCATAAACCCACCGCCTCAGAGGAGGCGATGGAGGTTAAGGAGGGTGTCCGCGGCAAGCGGAAGAAGGCCGCTTCGGCAAAAAAGTTGCCCCCTCTCCAGCTGAAGCCTCACTGGCAGCGCGTTTGGCCCCGATCCTCGGTGCTGAGGCCGTTTCCAGCACGGACGAGGACGGGGATTTCACCCCTGTCACAAGTCGCAAGGCTAAAAGAAAGAAGTCTTCCTGCCCTCCTGCTGGTGAGGGAAAGGGTTCCGCCCATGCGGGGCAACGCCCCGATAAGGGGGGAAAGTCGAAGGTCCGCGTGTCACCGATTACGGTGTACGGGATCCCATCCCACAAGTGTATCGCCGCCGACCTTGCTAAGGTGTGTGGCGATGATTTTGAGCTGGAGGTTCGCAGGGCCTCCACCAGAAACATCGTTCACACCCCAGACCACCACCGTGCGGCAACGAAGATCCTGGACGAAGCTGGCGTCCAATACCATACCCAGCTACTGGAGTCTGCCCAGGGAATGCGTCTTCTGTTGAAGAACGTTGGGAGGGCTATTCCCCGGAAGATGTCGCGACTGTCCTGACGGCCAAGGGCTTCATAGTCCGAGGCGTCCGTCAGATGACGGCCGTAGAGGATGGGAAGAAGATTCCCATCGGCCGTTTTGTTGCTAACCTGGAGAGGACACCTAGGGCCCCTCCGGGGTCGGCCATCAAAAAGATTTGTCACTGCTCGGTTAAGATCGAGCAGTTCAAGAGCAGCAGGGGACCGTTGACCTGCTACAACTGCCAACGGTATGGCCATGTGTCGCACGCCTGCAGGTGCGACACCAGGTGCTTCCGGTGCACGGGACTGCACAGGGGATCTGACTGCCCCAAGCCTCTCGATGAACCTGCAAAATGCGCTAACTGCGAGGGCGACCACCCGTCCTCCTTCAAGGAATGCCCAGTATACCTTGAAGCGCTGCAGAGGTACGAGGAGGGGCAGAGGAAATCAGTGCAGAAGGCGTCTGGGAAGGCACCTTTGCAGTCTGAGTCTGCCCTTCTCAAGATGAAGGTCACTCCATCGGCTAAAGTGGACGCCTTACGTCCCTATGCCGCAGTAGCTGGGGGCACTAGCAAGTCGACCCCGTCGGCGACTGTAGTTACGCCGGTTCAGCAACCTGCTGCTGAACCAGGCAGGCAGGCGGACCCCCCTAAGGAGCCGTCTTCTGCCCCCGAAGCACCTCTTCGGCCGACTCCTGGTCCCGTCGTCAGAGGGGAGGAGCCGGTACCTCAGAGGACCTCCGCATACTCTCTGCGTAAGCAGAGACGAGGGGCTATGAAAGAGCTTGAGAGGGAACGGCAGGAGACGGCCGCCCCGGCCGGTGTAGTAGTGGAGAGTGTGGCCCCCAGCAAGGGCCCCGCCACGGCGCGTCTTCCCTAGGTCGCTCCCATGGATTTTGAGGTCATTCGGTCGGCAGAGACCGTAGTGGCCCCGATACAGGGCCCCAAATGTAGCACGCCGCTGAGCAGCGCGCCGGAAACCGCTCGGTCCGATGAGGACCCCGATTTCTGGCTCACGGTGGCCATGATTTGTAAGGCGTTGAGGAAGTACATCTCCTCAACGTCCGGCCAACTCCTCCTCTCTCTCTTGGAGGAGTTGGTGAAGGATCGCGTCACTTCCCCCAATAATGAGGACTAGGGGATGTAGCGTCATGGTGCAATGGAAAAAGCCTGCGGTGTTAAGGAGAAGACGGAAGAGCTCCGGGCGTTCCTGCAAGAAAAGAACGCCATCTTGGCCGCCGTGAATGAGACCCACCTCCGCCCGTCGGACGTCTGGAAGATCCTTGGCTGGGTGATATATCGCTCGGACAGGGTCGGCCAGCGTGCGACGGGTCCGGGGCATGGTGGGTCTGCCCTGCTCATCCATCGGTCTGTGGAACATCGTCCCTGCTTGGTTCGAAACTACAGATCGATGGAGGCTGTATCCGCCGACGTTCGGACCTGTACCGGGTGGGTCAGGGTCTCCTCGGTGTACTACCCACCGAGGAGAGCGTGGGACCCGGACGATATAATGGACGTCGTCGGGGATGGCTGCCCCTCAATCGTCAGTGCGGACTTGAATGCCAAACATCTCAGTTGGTATTCTAGGATCCCCATTCCGAGGGGTGCGCGGCTAAGAAATTTGGCCGATGAAGAGAGGCTCACGGTCCTCGCCCCGACCGAGCAGACCTTTCTGCCGTCCAGGGATGTCCTCGATGTTGCCGTTGTCTGCAATATCAGGGCATCCCTGAGTATGCATGCTGTCTACGACATGTCCTCAGACCATAATCCGACCCTGCTGCTTCTGGGGAACTCGCCTGTGCGAGTACCACCATCGCAGTGCCTGGACCTTGCTCGAGCAGACTGGAAGCACTTCCGTGAATTCATCGCGGAAAGGCTGCCGGTTGTGCGTACACCGCCTAGGACGCGTGAGAAGGCAGACCGAATAGTTGACCTCCTCACATCCACCGTCCAGCAGCCCATGGACGCTGCGATCCCGAAGGTGATCGTGGCCAAGGGTATACACATCGCCCTGCCCCGTGGCGTCAGGGACACCATCACCTGGCGCAACAGCGTGCGGCGGCGGTGGCAGCGCTTCCGCAATCTGGACCTCAGGATCCAGTTGGACTCCCTCAACATGACCGTCAGAGACATGTTGAGAGACGTGAGTCGGACGCGTGGGAGTTAGATCTCTCCACGCTTTTCCTGGAGGAACAGTCCATCTGGAAGACTTACAGGAGGCTATGCGTATCCCAGCGGCGCGACCCCCTGATAGTTCAGGGGGACTACGTCGCGAGGTCTCCAGAAGAGAAAGCCGGGCTCATGGCGGAATACCTGGAGGGGGTATTCTGTCCTAACCCGGCTACAGCTGAGTCGGATTTGGTGGAGGACGAGATTGCGGATGTGATGGGGACGCTCGACCGCGGTCCCCTGCTGGAGTTCCCTCAGTTCTCGAGGGACGATATCATTGCAGTGATTCGTCGCTTCGAGACGAGGAGGGCTCCGGGGGACGACGGCGTCCCCAATATCGTCCTGCGACAGATTCCTGTTGCTGCAGTAGAATTCCTGGCCGCCATTTACAACGGGTGTGTCGGGATTCCATACTTTCCGTCTGCCTGGAAGAGGGCAAAGGTCATCTGTCTCCCGAAGAAGCCGGGGACGGAGGTCGGCCCCGGAGACATCCGGCCAATCTCTCTCCTGGCCGGATTCGAAAAGACCTTTGAGCGTCTTATCCAGAAGCCGCTGCTGCACTTTCTCCAAGAAAAGAACATTCGCCCGGACGAGCAGTTTGGCTTCAGGAGTGGGCACTCCACTACCCAACAACTGGGTAGAGTGACGCACTTCGTCACCGACGCCTTCAACAGGAACCACGCGGTCGCGGGGGCTTTCTTCGACATCTCGAAGGCCTTCGACCGCGTATGGCATCCAGCACTACTGTTGAAGATGGTTCGAGTTCAGTTTCCTGCTTGGACGGTGCGACTTATTGCGTCGTACTTGCAGGGCAGGACGTTCCGGGTCGGATCGGAACTGCGACGCATCTGCGCCGGCGTTCCGCAGGGATCTGTCCTGGGGCCCATACTCTTCAACATCTTCACCCAGGATCCCCCCAGGGATTTTGGGTGGAACACCAGTTTTGCCCTGTACGCTGACGACGCGGCGCTCCTTTCGCGTTCCAGCAAGAAGTACGCGGCTGTGAAGAGGTTACAATGCGCCGTCGACGATCTGTCCTCCTGGTATCGTCGATTGCGTATTGCGGTTAATCCCGCCAAAACCAGGGTTGTCGTCTTCCATCCTGGAAGAGGAGCGCCGCCTGGAGTCGACCTGTCGGTTATGGGGACGGTGGTCCCCTGGAACCCAGAGGTCACATACCTGGGAGTTGTGCTGGACCGGAAGCTTCTCTGGAAGCCTCAGGTTGAGAGTGTCCGCCACAAGGCACTCGGGGCGTTATCAAGTATCCGTCCGATTCTGCGCCCGGATGTCTTGACGGCCGACACTAAGAGACGCCTCTACCTGAGCTGCGTGAGGCCCATCATCACCTATGCAGCTCCGGTCTGGTCTGGAGTGTCCAAGACCACCCTCTACAGGCTGCAGGTAGTGCAGAATAATGCACTCCGGTTGATACTTGGTCGTGGTAGATACGACCATGTCGACCGGATGCATTTTGACGGAATAGTGGAACCCCTGGACATCCTCTTGCCGAGGATGTCTAAGGAATTCTACTGCAAGGCAGCATTATCGACGCACGAAGAGTTGCGAATGCTAGGCTACATCAGGGCTAGGTGGTGGGATCGTTACAAGCGGCCCATTGCCAGCCTTGATGTGCAGGATGCCCTCGCTTCAAACAAGCGTCCTCGCTTGTAGGGAGGGATATATGTCCATTTATGGGCTATCGAAGTGCGCTAAGCTAGTTTTTAAGAGTAGTCTCGCATTAGTAGCTTAGCTGGAAATGCGACGTGGCCAGACTCATGCTGGAAGATCATGACATCTGGTACGGCACTCAGGAGACCCCTGAAGATGGCACTTGAGGAAGGTGCCGAAACGTCGGTTGACAACATATTCACCTGGCTGGAAACCCGGGAACTCTTCACCTCAATATGAACTATGACTGACAGTTATACTATTTTTAAAAACTTTCCGATGAAATTTGGTAGGAATGTTTGTCTCTTATAGTAAAAGCCATTTACGAAATAAAATCGCAAAAAAGATCCTTGTTCGACTTCAACAAACAATTTCTACTTCCATAGGATAACATGTAAAAGTCGATATTTGGACTTAGACTTTTATCCTTTTGCAAATTAAAATTAGAAAGAATTGACCTAGGATCTTTGGACTTAGACCGTTATAATGAAAAATAATAATGTTTCTTAGTCTTATCGCCGCTTTTTGCCTACGATACAAAATCGCTCAAGTTGTACGATTAAATCATATTCATTTGAAAAATTGAAGCTTTTTAACGATATGTTGCCTTGCCGACCGTGTCATTGTTAAACCTCGAGATTGTGTTGTCGTTTTAATCCTTGTACTATACGCGTAAGGAATGTGTGCTTTTAATGCTTTAATACGAGCGAGAGGAGAAAGAGAAACAAAATTAAATGTTACATCGATTTAAACAATTTTTGGGCGTATAAGAATTGTATAGCGTAATGTATTTCTTTGTCAAGTAATTACTATTCGCCAAAGTTATTTGCACTCTCTGGAACACTCATTTATTTGAGTTTTATATTTATTGCGTACTTTTTAGTGCCTATAACAGTTGGTTTCATTAATTTTTATTTCAATTTTATCTTAATACTTAAATCACGCATACCCGTCATATTTGACCCTAGGAATAGTGTAAACACGATTACTACAGAGGCAAACATATCTATATCTGTCACAAATATTTTGAAGAATTTGTTTATTTTTTGTGCATCTGTGACGCAACAACTACAGAACGTATAAGCAGGAAGTAGGTGCCATTTTAAAAGCAATAAAAAGTTTAGCAAAATGGGATGGTTTTTAAAGCGATTTGAACATTTTTCATTTTAAAATGTTTTTCTCTTTTAATTTTTCCCATTTAAATAATACGGGAATGAGCGTATTGTAGGATTAATAATCTAATTGACAACTATACGTACATTTTGCTTTCCTTACAACTGAATATTTGTATGCATCAATTAATACAATTAAACTTATTAGATTATAATAACACTTTCCATGTCATACCAACACTTTTTATCGCCAAATTCGGTTTCAAAGTCCGGGAACTAATTTTTTTGCAGGTTTGACTTTAAAATATTCACGTTACAAACTAGACTCAGAAAATCAGACTTTACATGGGATAACGTATGGTTAAGCTAAATTTGAATATAAACGTTTTTCGACCGGTTGCATCCCTGCCCAAGGTTTAAAATTTCGACAAGGGTCACTGCAATTTTTCGCATACCCGATAGTCCCACTTTGTTTCGTTTTTATTTACGACAAGGGTCACTGGATCTTTTACCTTCGCATACCCGATTTGTGTGAGTGTGTGTGATTGGTGGTCACTGGCGCGGAGAAGTCTCCCGTAAACCTGAGTGTCGATCCGCTGTCCATGGCGCTGGCCCTAAAAAGCCCCTAAACGGCGGGTGGAGTGTTTGTTTGAATGGGTGACGTATTTTCCCCTTTTTCCTTTTAAAATTTTGAAATTTTTAATTTTTTTTTAAATTTCCCTCCCTCTTTCCTTCTCTTTGAGGGAGTTTTTAACTTAAGTTTTAGTACGGCATTTGGAGATTTTTACATTTTACCATATCCTTTCGGTAAAAATGAACGGTCAATCTAAAAAAAAGTCCCGAATTGAATTTAAAGGGAATTAAATATTTATATTTATATTGAAGTTTAAACTTAAAAGTGAAAATTTTAAGCCTTGGCGGAGCAAGGCGCCGTCCCGGACATGCCTTAATTACAAAGATGAACTAGCGCTAGTTACCTCAAATCTAAATATTGTAGAAGAATGAATATCAATGGTTTGAGAGAGGAATGCACTTAATTACTGGTTTTAGAAGAGCTGTGTTAGCGGGCATAGTTTATTGCCTTGGACGGGTTCTGCTCTGCCTCGTGTTCTCCAACGTAGACTTTTACACATTCTTACCTTTTCAGTAGATGACTCATTCGTAAACACTCTTCGGAGAGCAGATGCAAAGCTCCCCAGGTGCAACCGAGCCTTAATGATTTAATTCTATATGCATTGATTCTTCCCCTTGTTCTTTTTCTCACACTCAAGATTTCGGTCAGACAAGGCACTTCCACGATGTCGGATTCCAAGTGTGCTATGGATGACTGAAGCGAACAAATCTACCGCACCCCACAACAGCAGTGCGGGTAATGCACATTTTGCTGATTTAGTTCGTACCATATTCCATAGAAAAGCATGCGCTTGCCGCCCCTTCCCTCTTTCCCGTCATCATATGACTTACCCAGCCCTAGCTTGCTAGATGATATTCCTAGAAAGTCAGGTGCAGACAGAGTAACACGTAATTGCCGCCTTTATAAAATCGATATCGTTCCAACTTCAGCTGAGGGTGTCTTAATATTACTATTCATTCTAAGTATACATATATATATATATATATTTTAAATATAAGAATTTACTGAAAATAATTTTAAAATTCTAGATAAATTATTTTCCTGCGCAAATTTACTCGAATTTATTATAAAGTGCCGCCCCTCAAAAGTGCCGCCATAAGCAGCCGCCTATTTCGCGTAAGCCTAGATCCGGCCCTGCTCAGATATAGAACAATGGGATTACTATAATCGGTGCCTTAATTTAAAATAAAGTCGAGCGTATTTAAATTGTGTTATATCTGGCAATGGCAAAAGTATATGAATGATCATATTTTAGCAATAAGTATACAGAGGTTGGAAAACTCCTGTAAGGCCATTTAGTTTATCATTCTAGAAAAAATTCCCAGTTGTTGCCTAGAAACTAACAAGTTTCTCTTCTCACCAAAAGAAGAACGAATAAAATAGATCTGATGTGTATAATATGCAAAGGAAATACCTTATACGAACAAAGTAGCATCAAAAGTAACAAAAAAGTCATTGACACACGAAGAACGGACAAAAAACTACAAAATTAAACTTCCAAAACGTGCAACTACTTCCTCTGTGGAAGTAAGAACCACTCAGATTTTCCCTCGCTCCCTCCCGTTCCATCCGTCCCGTTCCCTCCCTCACGTGCCCTCCCTCACGTTCCACCTCTCCCTCCCTCCCGTTCCCTCTCTCCCTCCCTTCCTCCCGTTCTCTCTCTCCCTCTATCCCTCCCATTCTCTCTCCCTCTATCCCTCCCGGTCTTCCTCTCTCTCTCACCTCCCTCCCGTTCCTTATCTCCCTCCAGTTCCCTCTCTCCCTCCCTCCCACCCGTTCCCTCTCTCTCTCCCTCCCTCCCGTTCCCTCTCTCCCATTCTCTCTCTCCCGTCCCCTCTCTCCCATTCCCTCTCTCCCTCCCTCCCGTTCCCACTCTCCCATTCTCTCTCTCCCTCTCTCCAGTTCCCTCTAACCCATCCTCCCTCCCGTTCCCTCTCTCCTTTCCTCACTCCCGTTCTCTCTCCCTCCCTCCCGTTCCCTCTCTCTCCCTCCCTCCCGTTCCCTCTCCCTCCCTCCCGTTCCCTCTCCCTCCCTCCCGTTCTCTCTCTCTCCCTCCCTCCCTAACTCCTGTTCCCTCTTTCCTTCCCTCCCTCCCGTTCTCTCTCTCTCCCTCCCTTTCCCTCCCTATCTTCCCTCCACCAACCTCTTTCTCGTTGGCGATGTCCTTCTCCTCTGGGTCTCTGGCGCACATCGAGTTCAATTCGAGGAGCGTGGGGATGGTAGGGAGTCTCTCGTAGGAGGCAGCACAGCTTCCGCCACCGCTGCCACTACTGCTGCCTCCGCTGCCGATGCAATTGAAGCCGAGCACTCCACCACCGCCGCCACCTCCACCGCTTCCCCTGCCCCCGAGAAGAAATCCACCGTCGACACAGCCGCAATTCATTCTTTCCATACGAGACGTCGCGTCTGTCGAGAAAAACAAATACCGGAAGAAGATTTAGTCATTTCTCACACGAAATGTACATTATTAGCAGAATTTACACGAAGGAAGTAGAATAAGAAACAGCAATCCGAGACATGTTTTCAAGAAAAATGCCTTCACAAATATTTGATCTGGCTATTAAGACGGCTCATATTCTCAACGTCGTGCATATAGTTTTAGAAGGAGAGAAATAGAAAGAGCGTGAGAAAAAAGGGAGCGGAGAGAGAAAGGAAGTGAGAGAGAAAGGGAGCGGAGAGAGAAAGGGAGCGAGAGAGAAAGGGAGCGGAGAGAGAAAGGGAGCGGAGAGAGAAAGGGAGAGGAAAGAGAAAGTGAGCGAAGAGAGAAATGGGATCGGAGAGAGAAATGGAGTGAGAGAGAGAAAGGGAGTGGAGAGAGAAAGTGAGCGAAGAGAGAAATGGGATCGGAGAGAGAAATGGAGTGAGAGAGTGAAAGGGAGCGGAGAATGAAAGGTAGCGGAGAGAGAAAGGGAGCGGAGTGAAAAAGGGAGCGGAGATAGAAAGGGAGCGGAGAGAGAAAGGGAGTGGAGAGAGCAAGGGAGAGGAGTGAAAAAGGGAGCGGAGATAGAAAGGGAGCGGAGAAATGGACCGGAGAGAGAAAGGGAGCGGAGTGAGAAATGGAGCGGAGAGAGTGAAAGGGAGCGGAGAAAGAAAGGTAGCGGAGAGAGAAAGGGAGCGGAGAAATGGAGCTGAGAAAGGGAGCGGAGAAAGGGAACCGAGAGAGAAATGGAGTGAGAGATTGAAAGGGAGCGGAGAGAGAAATGGAGTGAGAGAGAGAAAGGGAGCGGAGAGAGAAATGGAGTGAGAGAGAGAAAGGGAACGGAGAGAGAAATGGAGTGAGAGATTGAAAGGGAGCGGAGAGAGAAATGGAGTGAGAGAGAGAAAGGGAGCGGAGAGAAAAAGGGAGCGGAGAGAAAAAGGGAGCGGAGAGAGAACGGGAGTGAGAAAGCCAGGGATAAAAAGATTGCGAGGAAAAGAATGCATTGGGAGTGGAAACCGATGCATGCATTTCGATAATTTGCCCTCGTAAGAAGAAAAGCGCTGAGAGGAGAGGATAACAAGTGCGGAACCAAATCCTCAGTGGTAAAGCAGAAAATTCTTTGAAGGAATGTTGAGAAACACGGAAAGTGTAGAATTTGCGGGCTGAACTACGAAAAGAAGCGAGGAAAAATATGAATGGAAGAAGACTGAGTAAAAGAGGTGAATAGGGTGGAAGAGGCAGTTATTTAGCAATTAACCAGATCCATGAAACCTATCTGCCTCTCTCTCATTCACTCTTCTCAGCGGTGACTCGCCCAGGGCTCAAACTGGGTTTCGTCTGCCTTTTCTAGGTCACAGATTGGTGCTCGGCTTTATCGACCAAAACGCTCTTTTGGTCCAGAACCAATCTAATAATAGAACGGGACCACCACAGTAGGAAGCCCAAGAAAAACGAAATAAAGATTCAGATATATATATATATATATATATATATATATATATATATATGGATGTCAACAAGGTGTTGGGATGAGGAAACCCAGTGAGCACTCACCAATCAGACGACTTCAGGTTGGCGAGGCCCCGGGGATGTCGAAGCGACACACGTAAAATAACACAAAAACACAGAAACATCACAAACGTAAAGCTTTCTCTGGACACATGGACCAGACTCGCTACAATCCTTTTTACAACGCCTCTCATCCCACCCCACGCTTTCCTTCACCCACCACTCCTCTGCCTCCAACATCACCTTCCTGGATGTCGATCTCTCCATCCGGGAAAACAAAATCCACACCAGCGTGCACCTCAAGCCTTCCAACCGCCTTCAATATCTCCAGTTCAACAGCTGCCATCCCCTCCACACCAAAACCTCTATTCCCTATGCCCTAGCCCGACGAGGGCGGAGAATTTGCTCGGACAGAGATTCCCTGTCCGAGTACTGCTCCACCCTCGAACATGCCTTCTTACAGCGCGGATACCCGCCGGATCTGATCCGAGACCAAATCCGGCGGGCAGTCGCACCCGCCACCCCTAACTCCCACCTCAATACCCACACCACCACCGATTCCACCCTCCAACTCACCCTAACCACCCTGTATTTCCCCGGCATCCACGACATTCTGAAAAACATCCTGAAAGCCGCCCACCTTATCCTCTCATCCTCCCCTCACCAGATCCCATTTCCCAGACCACCGATGCTCTCCTTCCGCTGTCCCTCTAATCTGGCAAATATTCTATGGAAGAAAGAACCCCCAGCACCCACGCCTTTACACCCTGCCGGATCTTACCCCTGCGGTAGACCCCGATGTCTAACATGCCCAATAAACCCCCCCTGCAACTCCTTCTCCAGTCCCACAACCAACATCACCTACCCCATAACTTCCACCACCAACTGCACCACCCGCAATATCATTTACCTCCTGAGATGCACCCAATGTCCCGCCTTTTATGTTGGCCTCACCAGCAATCCCCTCAACATCCGCATGAATGGCCACCGCAACAGCGTCATTCTCAAACGACCGCTGCCGGTGGCCGTTCATGCGAACAAACATAATTTAAAGTTCAACAACTGCTTCACAGTGAGAGTCATTCGCGCTCTCCCCGACAATGCTTCGGCTCCCCAACTCCGTCAGTGGGAGCTTTCGCATATCCATCTCCTAAACTCCTTCACTCCCCCAGGCCTCAACCTTCGATAGCTTTTCACACCCTTTCTGTCTTCTTCCAACACCCTACCCATCCACAACCCCCTCCGTTTCCTCCAATCCTCGACCTTTCCGCACTACCCTTCCACCCCCATGCCTCCACCCAGTGTCACCGCCATCAGTTCTCTCTCTGTAGCTGAAGAAGGAGTAGTTCCGAAAGCTTTACGTTTGTGATGTTTCTATGTTTTTGTGTTATTTTACGTGTGTCGCTTCGACATCCCCGGGGCCTCGCCAACCTGAAGTCGTCTGATTGGTGAGTGCTCACTGGGTTTCCTCATCCCAACACCTTGTTGACATCCATATATTCATTTTACCTTTCCTTTTCCGTAAGTTGTTATATATATATATATATATATATATATATATATATATATATATATATATCTGTAGCTGAAGAAGGAGTAGTTCCGAAAGCTTTACGTTTGTGATGTTTCTGTGTTTTTGTGTTATTTTACGTGTGTCGCTTCGACATACCCGGGGCCTCGCCAACCTGAAGTCGTCTGATTGGTGAGTGCTCACTGGGTTTCCTCATCCCAACACCTTGTTGACATCCATATATATATATATATATATATACATATACAGTCAAACTCGTTTATAACGAGCATGGTTGTAACGAGGTCACGGCTATAGTGAGCAAATGCTACCTCCAAGATAAGTTTACGAGAATTTACATACAAATATTTCACGCATATAACGAGCACGCTTCACGGATATATCGAGCAAACTTCGACCACGTCTCACTGTCTCAAACGCGATGGCGGTCAGCCCCTTCAATCCTCATAGTGACCCAAGATATGTAACCTTGTGTTCTCGAGTCCAGCCTCTACACCCTATCCCTCGGGGAGGTTAAAGACCGCGGCGTTGTTGTTAAAAAATAATCCCTTCGTCCAAACCAAGAATTCCCAACTTGCATGTACAGTGGCACCCGCGGAGGTCCTTTGTCCTCTCCTCCCAACCCACAGTTCTTTTACAGCCAGGAGGTTGTGTTTGGAAGGGGGGTAAGGGGCTAAGGGCATGTACAATGGCGCCCGCCCCCGTCGCTCAGCCGAATGCACCCAACACCCTTCCCCACGTAAAGATGGGAAATCCCAGATTTAATCCGTCTCCTCATTAACTCTTCCTGGAATTGGTATGCTCGCAGTTTGCAAAGAAAGTTCGTAGCGTTTATCACAAAAATCAGTTGAGATTTTGCCCTTGAACGAGTAACATGTCCGTACATAAAAGGAAGTGTCTGTCTATTCACGAAAAGGTTGATATTATTCGAGAGTTAGAACGTGGTGAAAAAAATGTTGAAGTGTGCAAAAAATTTAATTTATCGTCGTCTACGGTTACAACCTTATGGAAAAACAAAGAAGCGATTTTATCTGCACTAGAGAACAACCTAACAACGAACAAGAAAATGAGGAAGTGTGATTTGGGTACTGTTGATCAAGCACTTCTGGAGTGGTTTAAGACGCAGAGAAATGCTGGTTTCCCCATCAACGGCCCCATTTTAAAGTTGCAGGCAGATAAATTTGCAAAACAGTTAGGACATGAAAACTTCACATGCAATAATGGGTTGCTCGATCGTTTTAAAAATCGGCATAACATTGTTTATGCGAAAGTCAGTGGAGAGGCCCTGTCAGCAGATTCAAAAACGGCAAGTGAATGGGTGAAAAGTGTTTGGGAGGAGTGTCGAAAAGGTTACAGAGAAGAAGACATCTACAATGCCGACGAAACTGGACTGTTTTACAACATGATGCCTGATGCAACGTTTAAATTCAAAGGTGACAAATGTGTTGGTGGCAAAAGACCTAAGAATCGTTTAACAGTTTTAATGTGCGCAAACATAAATGGGACTGACAAAAAACTTTTTGTTATTGGTAAGTCACAAAAGCCACGTTGTTTCAAAAATGTAAAGAAGCTTCCCGTTGAATATGCAGCTAATAAAAAGGCATGGATGACTTCCAATATTTTTCAGCAATATGTAAGTCAGTGGAACAACGAGTTACGGAGGAAAAATAGAAACATTTTACTCCTTGTCGATAACTGTCCTGCGCACCCACATATGCAGGAGTTATCCAATGTAAAACTGGTGTTTTTGCCTCCAAATGCGACTTCTATTTTGCAGCCAATGGACATGGGGATAATTAAAAGTTTTAAATGCCATTTCAAGCGATTTTTTGTTCTACAGTTGATTGAAAGGAGGGAAAGAGGTTTAGATGGCAACGTCTCTGTATTGGATGCAATTCATTTGATGACAGATGCATGGGACAATGTTTCACCTACAACGATCATAAACTGTTTTCGGAAGTCTGGTTTAATATCGGGAGAATTTTCGATTGATAACCATAACGTTGATGAAGATGATCTACCTCTGTCAGAATGGCTTAAAGAAAATGGAATTGCGAATTTTGACCATGTAAATGACATTGACAATTTTGTTCATGTTGATGATGATTTGATTACCAGTGGAATTCCTACGGAGAGTGAAATAATAGAGACAGTACAAAACACAGCAGACAGTGATGAAGACATTGTTGAATGTGTCGAAGACACAATCCCGACGAAAGCCGTGCCAACTTACTCTCAAGCTCAGGATGCTGTGGAAACATTAAATGATTTTTTTGAAAACATTGACATTTCCGATGGTGTTTTTAGTGCAATAAGTGTAATAAGAGGAAACTTAAGAGACTTCAAAGTGAAATCTATGAAACAGGCTACCATTCAAAGTTATTTTTCTAAAAAGGGGAGTGATTAAGGATGCAGCTGTGAGTAAATTTTATGTGTACAAATGTTTATTTTAAATTTTCTAGTTTATTCTCATTTTTATGTTTTTCCATAAATTTACTAAATAAACTTTCTGTTTATATATTCACTTTTACTTCTTATGTCTTATTTCACCATACGCATGCATGCTTTTGCCTTCACGGATATTAAGTTTAACGGCTATAACGAGCAAAACTAGACGGTCCCGTGGCGCTCGTTATATCCGATTTTGTCTGTATATATATATATATGGATGTCAACAAGGTGTTGGGATGAGTTCTCTCTCTGTAGCTGAAGAAGGAGTAGTTCCGAAAGCTTCTACGTTTGTGATGTTTCTGTGTTTTAGTGTTCTTTTACGTGTGTCGCTTCGACATCCCCGGTGCCTCGCCAACCTGAGGTCGTCTGATTGGTGAGTGTTCACTGGGTTTCCTCATCCCAACACCTTGTTGACATCCATAATATTCATTTTACCTTTCCTTTTCCGTAAGTTGTTATATATATATATATATATATATATATATATATATATATATATATATATATATATATATAGAGAATGTTGAGTCGAACTCCATAAAGCAGCAGCCGTCAGGAGACTGAGAATCGAGTGAACTAGGGAGATTTCCGATTCCCCCCTAGACACCCCCTCTCCTTCACCTCTAGTATCTCACGCCAGATTCGATCGACGATTATTATGCGGCACTGGAGCCAAAAGAGCACGGGAGATGGCACCACCGAGCATGCGAGTCACGTTTACGTGCGTGAATCAAACATTTATTGGGCAGCCACGCGCTGGGACGAGTTTATTCGTTAAGTGCCACGGATTCTCTTCATTCGAGGCAGATGAGTCTCTAAAACCGCGAATGATTCTTTTTTACCTTTTCCGTTCCTTCCCACACACGGGTGACGCTGGTCGCGAGAGTGTAGGAGGGCCCCAAAGGGCGCATGCTGGAGACACTCGATGCGGACAGCAGAAGCATTCGCACAACTGATATTAATGTAACGGACCACGACTAAATTATTGCAAAGGTTCATAAGGATACTTATAGACATGCGAATGTAAATTCTAAACTCGGCGATCGGCACCATTTTTATTGCGTATTTGAATACGAATTCAAATTTGGGACTAATGTCTGTTAAAAATAAATCAAAAGTCGAAATTACGTGCTGCATAAAAAGAACATGCGACTATAAAATATTCGATCGCTTTGGAATTGCGTATCCTAAAAAAGAATCCTTTATCTTATGCAACCGTGGCAACAAAGGTAAAATATGGTCGCACTCTGCGATGATGGACGACAGAAAGTCATTTTTAAGAACGGAGCCTCCGAACTGAGGAATACTTTCCTATAAAGTGCTCCATGGTTATACCGCGGATTTCGGGAGAGGCAGTTTTATTATTGAATTGTTTGTGCACGGCCAATTACGGGAGTTTCAATCCTAAAGCGACTTCTAAGCGTCTATAGAGCCTACGGCCTTCCGCCGCTGCATCGTCAGCCGCTCCTTTTCCGCACCAACTCACGCCCCCTTCTCCCTCCTTAGGACCCGCATCCCTACGCGCCCCGCCCATTTCGTCCCACGCAATTTCAAATAATATACATTAAAATTTATGCTAACGTCTCAGAAAATGTTCTGCAGCAAACGGTAAAGGGAGTCCAATGCATTCGCGCGAACTGTACAGAAACACGTCCCGAGGGCGCCTAATGCGAAAAGCCAAAATGCGAAAAGCCAAAATGCGGAAAGCCAAAATGCGAAAAGCCAAACAGCAGCGTCTTCGTGCTTCTGAATTTCCGTCATTGTAAGGTGTGGCACAATTATCGAGAAGAGGAGAGGGGGGAGAGGAGGGGGAGTAGGGGGGGGAGGAGGAGGAGAGGAGGGGAGGGGGGAGGGAGAGGAGGGGGAAAGGAGGGGAGGGGAGGAGGAGGGGGATGGAGTAGGGAGGGGGAGGGAGTGAAGGGGAGAGAAGGGGAAGGAGGGGGAGGAAGGGAGGAGAGGAAGGTAGATGTTATAGAGAGACCGCTGCTGCGTGTTTCGATTGGTAGGGTGTTTGGCGCTGTGATCTTTGTGGAAGGTTGCCGCCGTCATACAAAACACACACGCACTCCACAGATAACAATCGAATAAGCATGGCGACCGTGAATTAATGCTAGTACGAGTGGCCTTTCGGATATGCGTGGGAGAGCGAGGGTCACGGAGCAAAGGCCAGAATGCTGTGACGTCTGTCGCTTCTGACGTCACACAATGCAGTGCCAGCGCTGCTAGCCAACACCCTCTGCTAGCGCATGCTACCGTCCTACCGTCATGCATAGCGAAGGTTGTATTTTAGCAAAGCGTTTAGCGTGGTTAATGTGATCAGTGGACAGTTTTGAGTTTTGGTTGTTATGGTTGTTTTTGTTGATAATTATTCTTTGTTATCCATTTATAATGCCCTTTGCGTGTGTCGTTCCTGGTTGTAAGGGGAGTTATAGAAGTGGTCCTAAAGTTTAGGTGTTTAGTTCGCGCGTTTCATTGCTACTACTAAAATACAATATTAAAAGCAGATAAATTTCCTAGGGAACAATGTTAAAAAAAAAGAGTTTACAATATATATAATTTTAACTGGTCCAGTAACAATAATAATAGCGGAATTATGAATAGTAATGAATAAGTATTGGATTCTCTAGGTAGCACCGTAGCACTAGTGGGTGTGACGTCACACACTACCGTTTCGCCATTCTCCTCTTGGTGGTCTTGCACGGAGAGGGGGAAGTGGAGGGGAGGGGAAAGCGTTGAGGAGGGGAATGCGGAGAGGAGGGGAATGCGGAGAGGAGGGGAATGCGGAGAGGAGGGGAATGCGGAGGGGAGGGGAATGCGGAGGGGAGGGGAATGCGGTGGGGAGGGGAATGCGGTGGGGAGGGGATTGCAGAGGGGAGGGGAATGCGGACGGGATGGGAATGCGGAGGGGAGGGGAATGCGGAGGGAAGGGGAATGCGGAGGGGAGAGGAATGCGGAGGGGAGAGGAATGCGGAGGGGAGAGGAATGCGGAGGGGAGAGGAATGATGAGGGGAGGGGAATATTGAGGGGAGAGGAATGATGAGGGGAGGGGAATATTGAGGGGAGGGGAATGTGGAGGGGAGGGGAATGTGGAGGGGAGGGGAATGTGAAGGGAAGGGGAATGTGGAGGGGAGGGGGTTGTGGAGGGGAGGGGTGTGTGGAGGGGAGGGGGTTGTGGAGGGGAGGGGGTTGTGGAGGGAAGGGCAATGCGGAGTTGAGGGCTGGGTGGGATGAGAGATTGGGAGTGCTAGGCACTGGGAATTCCACTCCTCCAGGGTCGGATAAAGCAGTACGGAAAACACGCAAGTGCTTGGGGCCCACAGTGGGCAGACTATTTTAAGCATCCGATTCAAGTTTCTGATTTCAAAGGGCCGCCAAGAAGTGCGATACTTGCAATCGCGAATTGTGGGGCCACCGTGTGAGTGTGCGTCGGAGGCATTGGCGGATTAGCGCACAGGCGGATGAGGCGCTCGCTCACCTGAGGCCTCGACACTCATGTGGCCTTCAAAACAGTGAAAACTCGATTTTTCGTTCTATATTGTATTTAGTAAATTATTTCACAAATAGTATAATCTAATACATATGTGCACGTCTCGTGTTCTTACTTAATGTTAAAATATTGCAATAAATAATTATATAATTAATAATTTCTTTCTGTGTAGTTGTCTGTGTTTACGAAGCTCGCCGTGGCGCCAGTTTCTCTGGGAACGGAATTGGGATTGAGAAATAGCATTAATTTCTTGCAAGTGATGGGTCGGAGATCCCGGTTTATTTTGTATCGTGTTTGATTAGTGCACACCTCGAGAAACTGTATTAAACTGAAGCAAGCACGGTTTACGGAAGGGGCATCTTCGAGTTGACGACGTAAAATACAGAATACGATTTTTCATCGATATATTTTTAAGTAATAAAATAAACACATTAATAACAAAAAAATATCTTCAAAAGATAAATCATGTGCACAAAAAAAGAAAAGAAAGATTAGAGAAAATTGAAATCATGATAAAACTTCCTAGATAAGACAAAATTATTGTAACTTATCATCGCAGTAAATGTTATACACTGCAGGTTTTAATGTACAATCATCAACTGATCTTCCAGAAGCGAATAATTACTCAAAAGGAATTCTTGAACATGCTAGACCCAGTCCTACTAAATTGTGCATCGATAGCAGAAGGTAACATAGTACCACCTGAGCCAGAACCATTTACCTCAGATGAGCATGCTAATATATAAGAATATTCTAATGATCCCACTGATTGGATTGTGAATGATGACTTCCAAGAATTCATATCATCTTTGGAGAGATTGTACGCCATGCACAGCCTTAATTTAGCAAGCGAAAAAGGTTCTGAAGAATGTTCACGTTTCTTCGCCCTTTTGCAGCGTTTGTACAATATTTCAATTCTTTCACTCGAAGATGGCAGAATTTAAATGAGTATTTGAGCGCACTCTTTTTAAAGTGAACCTGTAATGTTCTATGCCATCCGATAGCACATCTTTTCAATCGCTGTTACCTTGCAGGAATATTCCCTGAACAATCCGCCAATATAACACCCATACTGAAATGCGGGAGTAAGTTTGAAGTTGAAAATTATCGCACTATATCCATCCTTCCTGTAATTTCCGTGATTTTTGAAAAAATCATTCACAAACGTCTTTTCTCTTTCACTCTTCCATACATCTCTGAACCGCATAGTTTTTTACCTGGGAGTTCTTGCTTAACGAATTTATGTTTTACATTATAATATTACTGAAGCTTTCGAAAAATCATCCCAACTGGATGTTTGTTACATAGATTTAGCAAAAGCTTTCGATACTGTGGATCTTATTCTTTACAAACTCTTTCATCGTTTTAACATTTATGAATCTTTTCTCTCCCGAATTACTAGTATCTTACACTCCCGCACTCAAAAAGTTGTAATTGATGGGTTTCGTTCATCTCATTCCTCCAGAATCTGGTGAGCGTGGAAGACAGATATGGGTTGAGAATAAATGGAAAGAAAACGAAAGTAATGAGAATAGGGCGCGAGGAAAGGATGGAAGTGCAGGTGAGGGGGGAGAGGATAGAGCAGGTGGAACAGTACAGGTATCTTGGTACGTTGTTGAGAGAGGACTGGAAATGTGAGAAGGAAATTAAGATGAGAATAGGTTTGGCAAAGGAAGCGTCCAATAGAAAAAGGAAGCTATTTAACAGCAAGATGGATTTGGGATTGAGGAAGAGATTGGTAAAGTGTTATGTTTGGAGTGTGATGCTATATGGGTCGGAGACATGGACATTGAAGAAGAGAGACAGGGAGAGGGTGGAGGCATTTGAAATGTGGGTGTGGAGGAGGATGCTGAAGGTTAAATGGACTGACAGGATTACAAATGTGGAAGTGCTAAGAAGAGTAGAAGAGGAAAGGAGTTTGATGGACACGATAGTGACTAGGAAAAAGAAATGGATAGGACATGTTTTGAGAAGAGAGGGATTACTGAAGGATGTTATCGAAGGAACGGTGGAGGGAAGAAAGAAAAGAGGAAGAAGAAGAATTAAAATGTTGGATATTCTAAGGGAGGGAGGAGGGTATGGAGAGATGAAGAGAAGGGCACAGGATAGAGAAAGGTGGAGGAGGAGCACCTGAACCTGCAGATATGCAAAACACTATTTATTATTATATGTAGATGACATCTTTGCGATTTTTTATTTGAACAAACAAAAATTAGAGGAATTTATTTTTCAATTCAATAATTTATTTCCAACGATAAAATTCACCCATGAATTAGCTCAAAACAAAACTTTACCATTTTTATATTTGCTAATTATAAAAATAAACACCAAATTGGGTTTGACATTTATTGAAAAACCACACCCACACCCAATTTTATCCCCAATTACTCTTTCCATTCTATCAGCCAAAAAACAGCTGTCTTCTATCATCTATCACTTTGCAATGTTCCTCTAAATAAACATTGATACGAAAATAACTAACATATACAAAAGAAATAGCCACAAACCTCGGATACAGCTACAACTTAATCGACAAACTGGTTCGAAAACACAAACTCAATAAACATTGACCAACATTACCACCTTCAAAATAAAAAACAAAAAAGACAACAAATATATAAAATTATCTTATTTCCCTCCTCTAAACAAAGGCTTGGATAAAATGATTTTCAAACAAAAGAAATATTCAACTGTTTACACGAACCCACACAATTTAAAAAATTTATTAGGCAGTACTAAAGGCAAGACAGAAGAGTTAAACAAATCTGGGATATATAAAATACAATGTTCACATTGTGGCAAACAATATATAGGCCAAGCAAAAAGGAAAATAATCACATGGTTGAAGGAACATCTAGCACACTACAAATCCAATCGCTTTGATAAATCGAGCGTAGCCAAACATATAGTTGAAACAGGACACAGTATAAATGTGAACGTCATCAAATTAATTATTTCGTCTAAAAACTCACTCAAATCCTTGGAAAACTTACACATTTACAAAAACCGTCAAACAATTATGAATACAGACACGGATTTCAACAAAACCTTGTTCAAACTGACAGATAATCATAACATCGATGCCTAAAAAGTTTTTCGCATTTCTTTTGTTTTTTGTTCCCCTGAATACCTGAATCCTCATTGTCCTCACAGTTCACTTTTAATCACTGTCGAGTGTTGTACGCCCTTGAAGATGCGCACTTAGTGGGCGAAATGCATCGGGTTTGTCATAAACTTTTTTGGCTTAAGGAGTTTTCCCACCTATGTAAATCGAGCTATATGTTAATCAAGCAACCAACCTTTATACAAGGAATTAGACAATATACGAGAAAGGAGATTAAGAGTGATAAAATGGTTAAATCATGTCTAGATCTCATAGTAGTTAACCCCTCAAGCCCGGAGGAGATTTATTAAATCCCACCCGTACGGCCGGAAGAGGTTTTTAAATTTTCACGATTGCGTTGCAAAAACGTTCGAAAACATTAACATAATCATAACTTGGGAAGTTTTCTCTTGATTTTTCTGAAATTTTTTTGTGGATTTATGAAAAACGTGAAATTTGTAAATATCTATTTTGCGTATAATATTTTATATACAAAGATTGTTGGAGTAGAAGACAATGTACACCAATCGCTAATTTCCCGGCGTGCATTCGCGCTTTATATATAACATTCAGCACCGGAAAATCTATAGAAGATATTGATGTGCAATCTTAATAAAAAATTGGATTCAGCAAGAATCCCTTATAGCTTAGTAAACACTTCTAGTAACCTATTGTGTAAATATATAGAAGAGCTTTTCGTGATTTTTTGCTGGCGTGTCCTCTTCTCGCCTACTCGTTTCATCGCTGCTTTGGCACTGCTAGCACAGCAGCGAAGCACTTATCTGAAGAGGAAACAGACCTCGTCTTCTTTCAAATGCCAAAGAAAAGGAACCCAATTTGGTGGGTTCCCTTTCCTCTGGTATTTATGGGTCAACTTTTGAAACCGAAAATTCGTAGGTCCGTGGTAAAAACTAAAATTCTATCACAAAACTAAACGTATATTATATGTAAACAAATACATACAAATAGATATACTCAATTCCCCGCAATTTTCGTCGAGATTAAAATAAAATTCTAAAGGTCTTGAAAGTTATATGACCGATATTATCCTTCTCACAAAATGCCTCTCTTTGAGGCGTGGCACTAAATTATGGGAAGAGTGTCGGCCTTGGATTTGAAATCAGCTGTTTTGACGTTGACGCTCTCCTATGAAGCGATGAACGAAGGATCGCGCGGTAATGGAAGGGAATGTTTACAGAAATGTTTTTACTCAACCTAATTCCATTCTTCATCAATTGCATTGTAAACATTTGTAATAAGCTGTGCATAGACAGACATAAGATGTTTTCCTTTCTTTCTTTACATACCGACGAAGACCTTTGTCGCATGACATAAGCCAAATATCTCCACCAGGAAAAGAGGAGAAAAAACGTGCTCTCCTTTGAAATGATGCACAGTTCCTACATTGCATTTCAAACACCACGGAAAGGTTCCTTGCCGCACTGAAAAGCGACTTTTATACGTAGAAACACCATCATATCATAGCAAAATTGAAAATTATATCGCAAAATTCAACATTGATTTGATTTGATTTGATTGATTGATTTTTTGAAAGAGAAAAAAATACAGGACAAACATAGATAGGAAATACAAAGCTTACTCTTTCAAAATATTTATAGGTTATTTAGATTTAAAGAAGTCTCTAGCGTCAAAAGATAACGTAAATTAGGGCTGCCGCAGGACGTAATAGTACGCCTGACGGCCGATTAGACAGTTTTTGCAGGACGTAATAGTACGCCTGACGGCGTTGAGGGGCTAAGGAGATAAATGACCCTTTAGCACTTAAATCCTTCTTCTTAGCCTTTCTTCTCCAAATCCTTGACTACTGCTGTTCCGTGTGGGCCACAGCATCTCCGACTAAACTCAAGCGTCTTAATCGTCCGTTGAATTTCTTTCTTGGGATAGCGAGGAACCGAGTTCCTGCCTTCCGTTCGCTAAGTAAACAAGGTGTTCTCGCCACTCTTAAACTGTGTCCTCTGAATCTCAGGCGGCATTATTTTGATTTCCATTTCTTTCACTCTGCGGTGAATGGTCTCTACAGATCCACTGATATATGCTCACTTTTTCTTTACGTGTTCCATCACGTTCCACTCATTTGAGTTCTCTTTTTCATCTTACACCTTTCCGGCTACCTATATCCCAGAGATCGCCCATTTATCTCTTCCTTCCTCATTTAACACATTACTAAAGGCGGCACCCTTGCTGGATATTTCCTGCAGGTCTTCGCTCCTCCATGCCTCCTTGGGTAGCGAACATCTTCGACAATAATGTCTTATCCTTTCAATTTTAATTCTAATTACGTCCATCTTATACTGTTATTATATGTATTTTTAATTTGCGTTTTATATGTATATGTGTTTTGTTTTGTGTTTTACTTTATGTATTTTATATGTATATTTATATTGTTTTGAGTGTATCCAATGTGCTGTTTTTGGACTAAAATAAATTAAATTAAATTAACAGGAAAAAAGTTATTATAATCATTATCTACCACAGGATTTCATGCTAGTTTTCAAAATGTAGATGCGTTATACAACGGATATAGGGCTGTGATAGAATGCTTAGATAATCTTATAGAAGACAAATTCTTGAATCAGGAGAGCATAATAGAAGGTAACAACTTGAAGAACTACTGTACTTGAACAGCAGCGCTTTGTGCCATTTTGAAGAATGTATTAGTAAGGATTGATGCAGTCAGTATTTCAATTCAAAACAAATATCTAACTTGAAAGATTGTTATGCTTCATTATCAAGCCTTATTGAATACTAGAAGATTTACCCGTGCTTCACACGGGTTGCTTTTGAAATAAAATTTAGAACATATTTTATTAGTAAAATTTATATACTTTACTTAAAACTTTACATATTGGTTTTTGAAATACAAATTATTTTATTCCAATGCATTTTATAGCCAATATAAAATACGTAAATACTCACCAGCAATGTGTTGAAAAAAACTTTTAATTCAAATTTAAATTAAATAATATACTATATTATTACACCACGTTTAAGCACTATTCACTAAATAAGAATATTTATTAAGTAACTACATAAATAAACCGAAAAAACATAAGTCCTTGGACTTGAACAATGTCATTTTCGTCAAGGTATTTATCGTCAAAAATGCAAATTTAGTCCAAATTAATGGGAATAAACGTGAAATGCGAGCGATTTCGAGTCAAAGACGATAAAAAAATATGATCATTCTTCTTAAATACTGTGCAGGTAAGAAGTTTTTACGTCAATTTGTCGAATTTATATAAGCAAATGAATGAAAATCAATTTTTTCGTGTTATATTACATTTTTATGGAAAATCTGTCCGGAATTTAAACTACCCTATGGCCTTTCACTTGGTGCCCCGAATAATCGTGCCAAGTTTCATTACGATACCTTTGAAGGTGTGGATTTGTATAGCATAACATACATCCAAGCACTTGAAATTATAGTAAAGATGCATTGAGTAAACGTACTGAAAAGGTTTTCTTGAGTTATATCGAAACGGAAACTGTTAAAAGAAACACATGGAAAAGATTTTGAATCAATGTTTAGAGTCGAAAGAAAGAGAAATAGGGCAAGAACGAAGTTAATTGATGATTCTAAATGCAAGGAGAATGATGAAATGTTTTCTGAAAACCTAGGTTCCGCTTTCCGAGTAAACATCTACTATATTATGTTAGATACTCTGATAATGTGTCGCGAACAACGGCATGAAAATTACAAAAAAATAATTGATGTGTTTGCATTTCTATGAGATAAATAAGGTCAATATCTATGGGGAAAATGTTGATGAAAATAAATTGGATTTGGTTGTGTTGTTAGCTAATCTCGAACAAACAAAACTATTTCCAAATGTTGAGATTGCATTATGAATATTCTTATGTTTACCCATCTCTAATGCAGAAGGAGAAAGATCGTTTTAAAAACTGAAATTAATAAAAATTATTTAAAAACGATCATGAACCAAAATAGGCTTTCAAACCTAGCAATGCTAAGCATCAAAGCAGATATGGTTGAGAAATGAGATTTAAATGAAATAATTGATCAGTTTGCAGCATCTAAACCCCTCAAATTTATACACTAAAATGCTAGTTTGTCATAACTCTAGACCTAAAAAAAGTATGTTTCCTTGTTTGAATATTGTTTTTTTATTGATTATTTCATGAATTGTATCTTGTATTAAATAAAAAAGTAATATTATTTAAATGCTTATTTCAGCGTCATTTCTTTTTATAATTTAAGCATATGGTTGGAGTGCTAAGCGTGTGGCCTATGTGTCTTAAATATGTGGAAGGCAAGGGTCCTACATAAGTGTGGCCCATGAGTCTCGCATGCGTGGGGCCAATGGGTCTCTTGATCCAGCTCTGCACTCTACTGGTGGTAGGAGAGAGAATGTGTGGGCGGGAAAAGTGGGAGGAAAGTGGGGAGGAGGAGGGGGGAGTGGGGAGGAGGAGGGGGGAGTGGGGAGGAGGAGGGGGGAGTGAGGGGAGAGGGGAGGAAGTAGTGGAGGGGGGATGTGGAGGGAGGTGTGGAGGGGGTGTAGAGGGGGTGCGGAGGGGGTGTAGAGGGCGTGGGGGGGAGTGGGTAGTTGTCCACGGAATCGATATCTTTTGGCGGCGTCGACTGAAATAATAGAAATCTGGAAACGAGTGATCCTGTTCCTCCGAAAATTTCTCCGACCTCGGAACATGCCCAACGAGTGGCATTTGCAACTCCTTCGGAGAATTCCAGGCGTGGACCATTTAGTTGCAGGTTCAAATATCTAGTAAAAATCGATCGCCATTTTAAATTTTACAAAATAAAAGTAAAAATTGGCGTTTTTTCAAACCTGAATGCGTTGAAAAGCTTTTCGAAATGCTTTGTTCACCGAAAAGCCTCTCATTTTAGAAACTTCAAAACATTAGATCTATGGCACTGGTTAAAGCGCACGGTGTTTAGAAGACAGGTGGCTGAACTCTGAATAAAAGTAAAGAAGAAATCGAGTTTGCGTGGCGAGCGTTTAAACGCTTCACCGCTTCAACAAAGACAGTATAACGACGAAAAATTCACTTGTTAATGACAAATTTAAGTCCAGGCGTTACGTGGACATAATTATTCTGACGAGAGATTACCCACAAAAATATGTCGATATAAATTTATCTGAGCGCACATCGTCGATATTAACGATTAAACTAACCCCGAAGCGGAATGTGATAAAAGAAAAAGCGAATGCAATTGGCGATTTGAGCAACCCCAAGAGGAAAAAGTGATAAAACAGGAAACCCGAATACATTATTCAGAACTTCTCCTTGCACACGGACACGCACGCAAAGAAAAGCGCGAATTTTAGCACTCTTGAGTCATATCTGAGTCCAGCTTGATTCGCCTCTATCCTACTCACAATGGGTATATTAGAGGTAGTGCAATGAATAGCCAGGAAGGGAGGAGAGAAACCCGGTGCCGGTATTTGCATGCTCTTGCGAAGAACACCAGGGGGGCCAACTGCTTAACGTCCCTTCCGAAGGACGGAGTGTTGATTTGAGCGCGCTCCTCATTTTCTCTTTCCTCATTGGCTCGTCCTCGTCACCTTAGTTCCAACAATCACAAATAGGCGGCCGGCGCGTCCTCGGAAAAAATCCTCATAAGGCACTCTTGAGGCAAAGCGTTTCACGGGTATTATATTGGCGCCAGCAGCGCCACTCGCGGAAGGTGGGCGAATCTCCTAATTTCGCGGCTGGCTTTGGAGCTGCCGCCGGCGACGAAACTGCGCGCAGAAAACAAGACAGCGATAAGAATCGCCAAGTATCGACGTCGAGAAAAGAGAGGAAAGGCGCGTGCGAGCGGAACCCTTTCCCTAAAAAGGATTCGAACATTTCGGCGTCGCCTACGAATTTTGAAAACGCCCATGAGCTGATTTAAAATAAAGAATGCAAGACTTTTTTATTCTGCGGTAAAACAAGTCGTCCTTGGAAGCGAAGATTGATGGCGCTGCACAAATACAGACGCGCGCGCGCGCACACACACACACACACACACACGAGCTGAAAAAGGCATGCGGTGTAAAATGTGTCATTATCTACCATTAATCGAGTTCACTGGAATTGATATTTTACTTTACAATATTACAATTATTGTAAATATGCAATCTTTACCTATTATATCTGATTTATATATATATATATATATATATATATATATATATATATATATATATATATATATATATATATATATATATATATATATATATATATATATATATATATATATCGCAACTATTAACGTCATATACGACTTGTCGGTGCTTGCATTTTGCAAGCGTTTCATAGACATCCGCCATATACTAAGACCGCCACTCGCAAATAAACAAACACGATTTTCAAAGCAAAAGCATTTGAGCCACGCCGAGTCTACGATTCTCGTATACACATACATATATAGGGTAAGTCAGGGTAAAAGAATGATACGTCTGAAACTGCTACTTACCTATTTAACTTTTCTCTAACTTCATGTGGATAGTGATACGAGCTTGCCCTTTGGCAATATATTAATACAATAGAAATTGTTATAATCGCACTCAGTTCTAAGTAAGAGCTACTAATGTTGAACAATTGCATGCTTATATTCACCCTCAAGAGGTTGGGTGAATAGGTCAGTACAGAAAATTGTAATCTTTCTTGCACATCTGAATAAAACACCTTAATTAAAATTCCTGGTGGTACACATTTAATCTACTACTACTACTAATAATAATAATAATTTTACTAGCGTTGCTACAATAGTCAAATATAATACTACATTTAATTGTTCACACTTACAATTTCATTCAATACAATATAATTCAACACACATTTAAATACGTTATCATACATGAAGTGGGGACTTTCCTTTAAAAAGTAATAGGAATTCATCTTTTGAATAAAGTGGTTTTTTAATAAAAATGTTTTTAGCTTATACTTAAATATTTGCATGGAGTTAATTCTCCTAATATCTAATGGGAGTTGATTTAACAGTGTGGCACATTTATGGTAGGGGCCCTCGCAATTTAGCTTAGATGATCTTGGTTGGAAATGAATGTCTAGTTTAGAACGAGTGTTATGCTGATGGACATCCCAATTTAATTCATACATATACATATTTCCCTTGACAAACAAAATCAAATTATACAAATATAGAGCGGCCAGGGGCATTATTTGCAGAGCATGGAAATGAGATCTGCAAGATTCTTTATAGGGTAAGTTTAAAATATCCCTTATGGCCTGTTTTTGAATTTTTAATATTTTTTGGCTATAAGTTGAGCCACCCCAGAATATAATACCATATGACAAAATTGATTGGAAGTTAGAATAATACACACATCTGAGAATATTAATTAATGCTAGTACTAGAATACAAATATCTTCATTGAAAAACAGTTTTACTTAATTTAGATATTACTAAGTCGATATGTGAAGACCATTTTAGAGATTGTTCAATCTTAACTCCTAGTAAAGTAACACTGTGAACAAATGATGTCCATTTCACCAAATTTAATTTTTCGTGGTGGATTTCTTACAAAATTAATATATACTGCCTTTTGTATAGACAACAAATTTTTTTTAAAACCAATTTTGAAGACGTTTCATTAAAGAACAGACTTTATTTTGCAGGTCATGAGTAATTTTGGAATCAATAAGAATACTTGTGTCATCAGCAAATAAGATTTTTTTGCATTAGAGATACAGCCAGGCAAATCATTAATATACAATAAAACAGTATTTGACCCAAAATGGAACCCTGAGGTACACCAAATTTTACTTCCCTTTCTGTAGACTGGTAGTTTAGTCTACAACTTGTTGATTTATGAAAATGAGAGATTTTCATCATCTTCCCCCAAGGTAAGAATTGAACCATTTGTTCACAATGCCCGAAATACCATATTTAGTAAGTTTGCAGAGTAAGATTTCATGGTTTACTATATCAAAAGCCTTAGCAAGGTATAAATAAATCCCGATAGATAAATGTATATTGTCAACTGCATTTAATGCACTAGTTAAGAATTCATGAAATGCTTTGGATGTCGATTTATTCTTTCTAAAACCATGTTGTTGCTTATTAAGAATGGAGGTCATCTCCAAAAAATTTACTAAACGTTTAAACATTACTCTTTCAAATATTTTGGAAAAGCCAAATACGTAGTAAGCTTATTGGTCTAAAATTCCCCACATCGTTTATACTTCCTTTTTTATGAAGTGGTTTAATCTTACTTAATTTCAGATACTTTGGGAAAATACCTTCTGATAAGGACAAATTACATGGATGTATTAAAGGTTCACTAATAAAGGGGAGGGAGAATTTAATTATTTTATCTGGTATACCATCCATTCCAGAGGAAAGTTTGCTTTTAAAAGAATGACCTATTCCAAAAATTTCATCATATGTAACAGGATACAAATACAGAGAATGAAGTAATATTGGTGGGATACCATGTGTCCTTCTTCATTTTCTTATGACATATTTCCCATAAATGAATTTTCTCTTGCTCTGTGCACCTACGCAACCCTCGCGGCATTAATTCTTGACACTTCATCCAATCACCCAACTTTGCTGAAATATGTTCACTGTATTTGCATGGCAGAACACACAGAAGGCAATACTGTCAGAGGACTCTTCTTTCTCAGAAGATGAAGGAGACAATGACTGCACGTCTTAACAGGTCGGTCTCATTCCTAAGACCCACATGGCGGGATGTTGCCTGCCATGTGGGCCTTGTTCTGCATTGCGGTTCTATATTTCTCTTTTGTAGGAACTTATTCACATTTGCCATATTACCAGGGCAAATTAGAACCAATGCTCACTGCTAGAGCGGGTTGCTTGTTTTTTCCTTTTACGGAAATGGCAACAATTCTTGAAAAGGCTTCATGACGATGGTATTCTTTCTTCCGGCGCCGTTAGGTGACTGTAATAACGTGATCTACTAATGCTATGTTTTAATGATTGACATTGGGTGGTGAAACCTGCTTCACATTGTCTAGAACGCCGTTGGAAGGGCTATTTCTAAAACTAAACCCGATTCATTCACTGACTCGAGTTAATAAATTTCAAGAGCTCTCGCAGAATATTTCTCTTTTTCCGAGAAATTAAGTCGCCTATCCGAAACATCTACTTCTCTGGCAAACGACTCGCGTCCAAGTTTTCGTATTTCATGTTTCGTTATAAAGGATAAGATTCCATTTTCCCAGCGTTGATTTTCGAATTTGATTCGAATCAGTCCAACAATCAGTTGGTAACGCGAAAATCTGACATATTTTCACAACTATTGCTTCTCATTTCTCGTAAAGGCAGAGTCCTTAGTAACATGTCTATTATCAATACTCATAATTTAAAAGTGTAATGTGTTTCTTATTTAATATGATATAATATCATGTTTTAAAATTGATGACATCATATTTATAGATAGTTGACTATAAGTACCCTATCAATTCCCCATTAGAAAGCATTAAAATCGATGTCACTGCAATGCATTCCCGCTTGTACAAAAGCCCGTCAATGTGACAATGGGAAGGAATATGTCATTTATTATTTAACTTAAAATCTCCTACTTATTATTCTTAGAAATAATTTATTCACATCTTTCAAATATCAAAATGCTATTAAAAATTCTAACACAATGGAAGTATAACATAAACTTTAATGCTTTGTCATGGAAAACCATTGAACATTATTTAAGACTCTCTGTACAACACCATAAATGCTTGATGGCTCGTATTAAGGCGCTCAGTATGTACTTACGTATACATTACCCATACGATCATTGAGACGATAACGGGATCTCCATTTCGACATAGGCATGGATGTCAAGGAAAATCCTCAGGAAACCGCTAAATTTTGCCTTAAATAAGGCATTTAAACATTGAATTCGAGCGTTTGCGGACTGCGGGAGACATTCGACGACAATAATAAGAAACTTCATTCATTTTCCTTTAAAACAATCCCGGTTTAAAGATTGAGGGTCAATTTTTCTAATTTTTATGAGCAAAAGAATGAAAGCTTGCACGTCGTTGAATTGATTTTTACGTGTTATCTTAAGGGAAATGGAAATCATCTTCTGGTGTCTAGCCCGGGCCTTTTTTGAGGTTTTTTCGTAAATGGCTTTTATTATAAGAATCAAACATTCCTACCAAATTTCAATTTTCTACTTACTCGGAAAGATCGTTAAAATAGCATTAGTCAGCCAGTCGTAAATAGTTCTCGATTCTCCCGCTTTTTTATAACGACTTTTTAAGAGCAGCGCCACAGTCGAGCATTACACATGACACAACCAAACAAGTTATACCTATAGGGCTGATGATGATGATTTAAAAGCATTGGATTCGTTGCTTTTTTACTTTCTCCATACGTAGCATACGTATAGGGGAAAGTATCGCTTTCATGAAAAAAATCTATTTCGAGATTTCAACGGAAATACACGTTTTGAGGTCTCATGAACACGTGTGACAATTTTTTCGATGTCTGTGCAGGTATACAATGAAAATAATACAATAAATTTTGAAATTTACTTACTTTTGTTGTTGGGTACCCCAAGTTCTGAATTGCTGGCGGAGCCCCCACAAAAAAGATCGTAACTTTACCAAACGTTCCCCATTCCTGTTTACATTAACATTTACTATTTTATGTATTGTTTTGTGAAGTTTTTCCAATTATATAATTACGCATTAACGTCTTACTTAATATTCACATGGATAGATTCACCGAAGCCTTTAAAGCCGCAATGAAATTATGTGGATTATGTCAATACTATTTTTTTATTTAAAAAACATTGCAATTTGGCCAGCCGGCCAGGTGGTAAGGAAAACATAGTATATAATTCTAAAATTCCAATTTTACAAATAAAGTCCTCATAAGTTATATTAGAAATATTAAAATATATTTAAAAATATTTAACAATATACAATTTCAAACTAATTACAATCAGTGCCTAGAGTGCGGATTTTCGTGGGTTCATGGAAGGTCTTCACGGCTACCGTAGCGGTCACAGGGCCCACAAAGTCCCCACCGTACTTCACCCTTCCAAGCAATCCCCTACTTTTCCTGCACTTACGCACAGTTACATAGATATGGATGTTACTAATATTCCTCCTCCCAGTTCGACTTATTATTACCATGCATATATGATCTAACTCTACGTTTAAAATGTTTCGCGTCCTTAGGTAAGGGCTTGAAGAGCACTTCAGGAAACTTGCTCCACTCGCTGATTTCCCTGTTTAGAAACGAATACTTTGCTGTATTTGTTTTCTGCGGCCTAAGTTTAATTTTAAATTCATGGCTATTTTCCCCTAAAAAATTCGGCACCTGGATTCTACTTCTTAAGTCTTCCCATGCTTCATTATTGCTGAATTCCTGGTATAGTCCCCCTAATCTGCTAATTCGTCTCCTATTTTCTAATGATTCTCAATCCAGAATTTTCAACATTTCTGTGACGCTGTCTTCCTTTTTAAACCTACCTAGCACATATCTCGCAGCTTCCCTCTGAACTTTCTCTATTTTCC
Source organism: Tanypteryx hageni (assembly GCA_028673005.1). Classification (NCBI taxonomy): domain Eukaryota; kingdom Metazoa; phylum Arthropoda; class Insecta; order Odonata; family Petaluridae; genus Tanypteryx; species Tanypteryx hageni. The sequence continues at coordinate 10,461,132 of CM054115.1, read as the reverse complement.
TTTTTTGACCTATCCCATGCGGATCCCATACATTCATCGGGTATTCTAATATTGGTCAGACTATAGTTTTGTACGCCTTTTCCTTCACAGCCCTACTACTTCCTTTAAGATTACGCATAACATAAAGTAGGTTTTTATATGCTTTCCCTGTAATACTGTCAATATGCCTATTCCATCATAGATCTTTTGCTACGTGGATGCCTAAATACTTGCAGCAATCATATTTTGGTACCATTTCGCCGTGTAGGTTGTATCTGCGCTCACTCATTAGTCTTTTTTTTTTGAGAATGTAACGTGTTTGCTTTTGTTAATATTTACACTCTTTTTGTTTATCCTAATCCAAGCTTCTAACTTTTCGATAACCTCTGGTAAAATTTCCCGGTCTTCCTCAATTTTTATTTGCCAATTTATAATACAATCATCCGCAAATAGATGAATCCTTGAATTAATGTTATTCGGAAGGTCGTTAACATAAGTAAGAAATAGTAACGGACCTAAAACTCTTCCTTGGGGCACCCCTGATGTGGTATTCACAAAATCTGATAAACTTGTACCTATTCTAACCCTCTGACACCTACCAATAAGGAAATTTTTAATCCATGAGATCACTCTCTTATCTATGCTTAACTTATATAATTTAGCTAGAAGAATGTCATAAGAGACAGTATCAAATGCTTTTGCAAAATCTGTTACAACCCATCCACCTCTTCCTCTTAATCAATTGTGTCTGCAATATCCTGAACGAGTCCTAGTAACTAAGTATCACAAGATAAGAATCCTAATTTCGAAAAAAAACTATTCTCTCAAGCGTAGAGCCATCAAAATCCCGAGTTCGTGTCATGATTTTAAGTAGTTATAAAACGCTAATTATTAATATGCAACACTCACCTCCTTGTTCATCAATTGGGTTAAATAAGCGTTCCCTGCACCATGATTTCTCCGATCGTGTGACGGGCTGAATGAATAACGGTAAGTCCGATTTCGACTATTTTTTGCAACACTCTGCTCTCTTGCTCTGTTCTTGGCAAGTCATCGTCTATAATGAGATAATGGGTTTGTTTCCAGCATAATGAGAAAATAAACAATATATCATGACAAATCAATTTGGCCGCTTTGATATTCAAATGCTTTTTATAAGGGGAATAGTTTAACGTACGAATTCTTATTTTGTTTGTTTTTTCCGTTCGTTGTTTATTTGTGCTTTTCGTCAATGCTGAAAAGCACTATTATCTTCGTGATTTCCGTCCGTCCGTACGTACGTATATATCAGAGAAGAATTGGCAGAACCGATTAAAACCAAATTTGGTGCATAGAATATTCACATAAATTAATGATCAAAATGACATATTTGGACCGGTTCCTTTTTTTGGAATTAATAACGAGCCTGGGCCTGGATTTTAAAATAACTGGGTATATCAGGGTTGTCAAGGCATTTATGCTCGATGGGATCTTACTTTAGGCAGTAAGTATTGGGAGTAGTCTTTGGAGAGGTCAGATTTAAATACATCCGCAACATGGCATCTCCATTTTCGTCACATGACGCCCCTCAAAGTTCGGTATTACAGCAGGAGCGACCGCATACAATGTAATTTTAACGGTGGAGACATTTTATGTTATAATTGCTGTGTTGCAATTGACTCCAGTCTCTCCTACCTTTTGAAAAACAAAATAATTCTAAACTTGACGATTTTCTTAGTTTGTAAGTGACACCGGTCATCGCAGAGAGAAAATCTCATACAGCGATGGTGTGTAATTTCCGTAATAATTAATAAAACTGGTTAGTATTTTTACTTGCAAAGTATTTTTAGTTATATTTGCTTCGATCGGATTTTTTATGGGAATATTCCCAACTCAGACATCGCCTTCTCATGCAGAGGTTAGTTTGAATTTAATGAATTGTTATTATATATATTTAGAATAAACTATTGTTTTAGTAATTGGGTTTGTTTTGAGAGATTTATTTAGATTATTATTTGTCAGTTTTTTTTCGCATTTCGGAACAATTATTTTTAGTCAGTGTCGGCATTTTTCGGTTTGGCTCGTGCAACCGCAAATGCCCGTCTCCATTTTGCAAATACCTTACACATATTTTAAGTTATTATATGTTTATTAAAATTCTTATTTACCAATTATTAAATATTTATTTGCAGAATTTGAATTACCCATGGATCCTTGGTTAAGAGGAGGAACTTTAAAAAATGAAGGGAGTGCTTCAAACGCTCCTGTTTTTACGGAAACCAGTAAGGAATATGCCAAAGCAATTACACCTAATTATGAAGAATTACGCCGTTCTGCTGCCGCTGGTTGTGGAGTACCGTGGCAATCTGTTACCACAGACGCGATAGGTAATTCCCTCAAGCAATAAGAATAAATATGACAAGACCTATTTGTCATTTGGATTTACAAAGAAATGAAGACACTCCCGATGCCCAGTGCATTTTATGTAACAAAATACTATCTAATAGTTCTTTAGTACCTGCTAAATTACGAAGACATTTCGAAACAAATCACTCAGAATACAAAAATAAAGATTTTTTTAAGCGAAAGCTTTATTCACTGGAAAAAGTAAACAGTTCATGTTACAAACTGCTAAAACTGATTACGAAAATGCTACAGAGGCGTCCTACAAAGTAAGCTATCGTATATCGCTCGCCGGAGAAGCGCACACAATTGGAGAATCGCTCATAAAACCATGTGCAAAAGATTAATATGTGTGTTAAATGAGGAAGCCTGTAAAAAGGTTGAGACTGTCCAGCTCTCCAACAATACTGTCGATCGAATTCACGATCTTGCTAATGATGTCGAGAAGGAGCTTATTTCTAGGCTACGCATATGTGATGCATATTCATTACAGTTAGACAAGTCCAACGACGTTGCATCTCTTGCAGTTTTGCTTGTATTTATGCGATATGATTTTGAGAAATTTATCGAAGAAGACTTGCTTTCATATTTAATTGTATTGATCACTTTATAAAAACACATGGAATAAGCTGGGGAAAATGTGTTGATGTCTGTAGTGATGGCGCCAAAGCATTGGTAGGAACAGTATCTGGCGCTGTAACACGAATAAAAACTGTAGCACCCAGCTGCACTAGCAGTCACTGCGTTCTCCACTGGCACGCACTGGTAGTTAAAAATATTTTTCCTTCTCTTAAACATGCGTTGGACGAAGCAGTTTAGATAATTAATTATGTAAAAATACGACCAATTCAATCAAGGCTATTCAAATTATGTGTGAAGATATGGGTAGCCAGCACACAGCCCTGCTTCTACACACGGAAGTCAGGTGGCTGTGGCGAGGCAAAGTGCTAGTTAGATTACACCGGATAACAAAAGAAAACATTTTTGTTACATGGTAAGATGATGATGATTCTTATAGAATTTTTCGCGTTGATTTCAAATCTGTTTACCAAATTTTTCTATCACCCAAGGTATTTAAGTAATCGAAAGATACATGTCATTCAAATTAAAGGTATTTTTATTATATGTAAAAATATTTAGTATATATTTACTAACCTAAAATGTGGTTGATTTGGATTGTCTGCCGAACTTTGCTTGAGGAGCATCATCCCCTTTAAGTGTCCAGCAGTAGTCAGCCAACATTTTTGGGCTCCATTTTCTCTGGTAGCGCTTTTCCATAGCAGAGATGTCCTGATGTAAGCGTTCTCAATGTTCGTCGCTCACAGCCCCGAGGTTTTTGGGAAAAAAGACCAAATGGGGGTCCAAAAAGTGTAGTTTTAGAGACATATTACACCCCATTGCTCTGCCGGCCACAAGAAGCTCACTCACAAGTTGCCTGTAGTTTTCTGCCTTGTAGTTTCTCAGAAAGTTGGTGACTACTTTTTTGAAAGATGCCCATGCAGCTGCTTCAGTTTCATTCAGTTGGCTTACAAACAAAGAATCCTTCATCAGTTCACTTATATGAGGACCCACAAATATTCCTTCTTAGATTTTTGCCTCACTAATTCTCGGAAATTTATTTTTCAAGAAGATCCATCGCTTTTATAAAATTTTTCATCAAGCTTAGTTTAATGTGCAATGGCGGTAAATAGATTTTTTCAGAACTAACCAGTTACTGATTAACTAAATTTTTCTTTCCTGGAGTGAGTGTTTCTGTTTTTTGCCATTTCTTTTTGATGTAGTGGTTTTGTCTATCTCTACTATCCCATTCACACAAGAAGCAACAGTATTTGGTGTATTCAAGCTCTAACCCAAGTAACAGAGCAATCACTTTTAGATCTCCACAGACATGCCAAGAATACTTTTCATAGTGGATACTGGTTAGCAGAAGTTTCATGTTTTCATATGATTCCTTCATGTGAGCAGCATGGGCTAGTGGAACAGATGGGTACTTGTTTTCATTGTGAAGCAGGACTGCTTTTAAACTCACCTTTGAGGAATCAATGAACAAACGTCACTCCTGAGGATTGTGCTGCTGCCCCAAGTCCTCCAGTACAGAATCAACATCATTGCAATAAACTAGATCTCCCTCTTTATAAAATAGATGTTCAAATTGCTGTTGACGTTTACGGAAAATACATATTTTAGCGCCCAAGAAGATTCCATCATCTTAATCTTGAAGCTAAAAGTTCTGCTTGACATTTAGATAAATTAAGATCACGAACCAAATAATTGAGTTCAGACTGAGTTATCAAGTGAGGGTTAGAAGAGGTCAGGCTTTCCATAAATGCTGGGTCATTCTGTACTTTATCTTCTGAGTCACTCTGGGTCTCAACATCACCATCATCTTCTTCATCTAAGGTCCATGTTTCTGGTGGCTTAGGTACAGGAAGCTCTGGACCATGGGAAACAGGTCTGATAGCTGATAGAAGATTTGGATATTTTACAGTATGTTTAGACTTAGATGTAATTCCAGATATGTTAGTCAAGCTAAAATAGCAATCTGATGAATGGTCCTTAGGTTCTCACCAAACTATTGGAACTGCAAATGGCATGTAACGGGATCCTTTAAGCCAGCCAGTCAGTAGTGTTAAGCATGAAGCACAACAGATGTGAGGGGCCCATGATTTGTCCTGATCACCTACTACCTATCCAAAATAAAGCTCATATGATTTACTAACTAGAGGGGTAATATTGCGCCTCTGTGCCTTAAAAGTTAACTCACCACAAATATAGCAAAAATTGTTTGGGTGACTTTTACAATTTTGAGGCACGTTTCTCTTAAAAAACACACTACACATTAAAAATATTCACCACTAAGCTAGAACTCACAGACACTAGGCATGATTCACAAATGAAAGCTGACACTCAACCGAGAGCAAAGAGAAGATACTGAATCAGACATTGTGAAAGTGTCAGCATATACATTAGTAGCTACCTACCCAAGGTGATGACCCATAGGTTTTGGACTATGAGTCACAGTCAATAGGCATGTTTCACAAATGAAAGCTGACACTCAACTGAAAGGAAAGAGATCCAAGGTGATGATGACTCATAGCTTTTGGACTATGGTCATGTGCAAACAATGACCTCATGCTAGCAGTCAACACATAAACAAACCAAAATTTACAAACTAGTTGTTTCTTTCTATGAACACAATAAGTAATATTTATTTATACGCTAATATCTATATACATATTATTATATCTGTTAAACAAATATGGTGGGTGATAGAAAAATTCTGAGATCATTTTTGAAATCAGCACCTAAAAATATATATGAAACAGTTGACATTTTACATTTAACAAAATCTTTGTTGACCAGTGTTATTTGAATTGCATCAAGAGTTCTCCGCATATTTGCTGAATGACAAATTTCGACTTTCTCATTGTTTAACAAATTTTTCGTGGTTATCAATATTTGCGTATCTTGCAGACATCTTTACAAAACTAAATGAAATAAATCTGTTGCTGCAAGGAAAGAATGTAACTATTTTTAATGCGAAAGATAAAATTTTGTTATTCTCCTGGAAGCTACAGTTTTGGATCTCGTCTGTAGAACAAAATAATTTGGATTGTTTTCCAACACTCAATGATTTCTTTGAAGAAAACAAATACAAACTTGAAAAAGAAATTCAGAGCAACATTGTAGATCACCTTCGCAATTTACACACCAACATCAGGAAGTATTTTCCAAACATCGATGACAACAATAAGTGGATTCGAAATCGATTCAGTATAACCGAGAAACCCGTAGGATTATCAGCACTAGATTATGAAAATTTAATCAAAATCACTTCAGATGTCCAATTAATACAAACATTTAAATATGTTTCTCTGATTACATTTTGGGGCAGCTTATATCATGAATATTAAGCCTTATCAAGACGAGCAATTCGAGAGTTGTTACCATTCGTCAGCACATACTTATGCGAAACTGGGTTCTCGAAATTTACAGCAACAAAAACCAAATACAGAAATCGACTAGATGCTGCGCCTGATATGGGAATCCAACTTTCCAGCATTAAACCAAATATAAAAAGAACTTGCCAATATAAAAAGAAAACTCACTCTTCGCACTGAAAATGGCTTATGTAATGTATACAATCTTTCATTTTTATCCTTTGTTCATATTATATCTTTTGGTTCATATTAAATGTTTTGTTCATATAAGCGATTTTCGTTTTTAAATTTATGAAAATAAACGAAATGTTGACCACATGACCTTTTTTATTATTATCATTACTTATTTGTGGTTTAATTTTCAGCTTATAAAAAAGATAACAGTTTGGGGTTCCGCAACTTCTCTTTCGAGTTGCAAGGGTTCCGTAGCCAAATTAAATTGGGAAACGCTGGTGTAGATATAGAAAGCAGGGCTGCCACAATAAAAGTAATAAAAACATTTATTTTTACACGTATTTGTGTTGAATTGTCCGCGTTAATTTTAACCAAATTTAATAGTTATAGTGCACACATATAAAAAACCATAATAGCATATTCGAACAGGGGTGCCACAATTACACATCAAACTCTTCCAGTAATTATGGATTTGGAAGGAATTGGTTGGACGATTTCAACTAAATTTTGTATATAAGATTTAAATAATATAACATAATGAAATCAATATGTTTAAAGCGTAGCTAAACAGCAGGGATACCTCAATAAAAAGTTAAATAATATTTCTTTTACAAGTATTTCTAAAGAACTGACCGCATGGATTTTAACCAAATATTGTACATATATATATATATATATATATATATATATATATAACCTTCATATAAATAAATAACCAACATAGCATCGAATTAACAGGGCTACCACAATGTCAAGGTTAGAATTATTCTGTAACAATGAATTTGGAAGATATTTGCTTAACCGATTTCAAATAAATTCTGTGTGTAGGGCGAGTATAGAATGGCAAAACGAAATGAACATGTGTAGAATGAATTTTAAAAACAGGGCTACTGCAATATAAGAAAAAATAAATTCGATTTCAAAGCAAATACATACATTATAGTCCATTCCAGCAATTCGTGCGGGTGAGTTGTGTCTAAAGTTAATCCCGTGGATTGAGGGGAAGAAAATACCGGCTAATATAGGTCGTAGATTTCCCTATCCGCTCAAAATTGCTCGACGAGCACTGTTGACAGGATTGCTCACACTTTCCAATCGTATCGTATTTCGGCGATGGCGGAAAGCATGAACTTGCTTCATCCGGATCTATAGGAGCATAGATCTTCACTCGTCAGCGGCTACCGATGAACAGAGCGAAATTGGAAACTTGGCAACATAGCGTCGTAGACAAAGCGAAATAACCCAAACGCGAGCGGAATACTTCGAGTCCCAGCCGCACGAGCAGTAGAAACAGATTATAGCATACGAATACACAAGGGCGAATTTGGCGAAAAGCGCCTCTGTACCAAGGGAAACCGGAGTGGATCCCATACTTGTTTTTTTAAGGTATAATATAATATATTTTATATGTATCAAAATTATGCCAAATCGACTGTTATACTAAACTTGGGTAAAATGGATAAAAAACACAAAACTGTATATTTGAGTAAATTAAAAATTAATATTTTAAATATGTACTAAAAATTTGTAGAAATATATAAAATATAATATAGCCTACTTGATCACTGATGATTAAAATCCTATGTCTATGGGAATAAAGGCATTTAACTTCGATTTACAAAATACGCGAATAATCAACTGCATTGCTTACAATGCTGTTTGTGTTCTATGTAACCCATGATGGCGAGATCATCTCTATTAATGAATGTAAAGTAAGTTAAAATAATTTAACCATTCGTTCAAACTAGCATTTAGCTTTTCAGAATATACTTTCTTATAAAAAATGACTCTTTTTACAAGAGTTCTTTGAAAGATAAGCAGCAATAATAATAATAAATTGCTTAATGTCAATTTATTATAAATGTAGTCGAAAAACATACATTGACATTCGCGGAATCAAATTAAATTCTAAAAAGAATTTGTAAAAAGTAAAAAATTAAAAAATCTCATACGGCAAGAGCATTGTTATTTCTTTGATTTCAATTTTTATCAAATAAAAGTCAACATTTGCTTCAATTATAAGGGAAAAATATAAGGGGGGAAACCTCTAAATAAAAGTTAGCTTGGCTCATTTATTGAAGCATAAATGAAAATAATCTAATGTTGCTTATGTCCAATAACTTAAGCCGGCATTTTATACGGGGAGTGCCGAACAGGGAGGCTTGCTATTTGTAACAGACAGCAATTTTAACAAATTTAACAATACTTCGATTATTATTCGCAAGAAAACATGAAATTGTTTCAAAATGCATTCGCGTCTATCTGCCGAACGTGGTAGAGGAGAGGCTGGAGTGTCTGCCTCTCAATCATAAGGCCGCAGGTTCAAAACATTTTTTTGGCCTATGATTATCTTTGTTAGTGTTAAAAGCTCTTTATACGTAAAAATCCATGGATGTGCTGTTTAAGAGCTAAGGAAAATAAATTATGTGAAGGCGAAATCGATAAAAATGAAAAGCTCGTTCGAAGCGCAAAACATTAGAATAACGATTAAATTCCCATCGGGACATTCGAGACAAATGCCATACTAACGAGACTGGTCTACCTTCGGCAAGCTAACGGGATAGGGACGCCAAGATGCGGCCACGCGGGGATGTTGAACTACGCGAGGGGCAAAGTTCTCTTGTCATTACTAAAGGAGGTGTCGATTGTGGTGAAATAGTTGGTCGTCGACGGGAGAGAGGAGAGGCGGAGAGGAGAGGCGGAGAGGAGAGGCGGAGAGGAGAGGCGGAGAGGAGAGGCGGAGAGGAGAGGCGGAGAGGAGAGGCGGAGAGGAGAGGCGGAGAGGAGAGGCGGAGAGGAGAGGCGGAGAGGAGAGGCGGAGAGGAGAGGCGGAGAGGAGAGGCGGAGAGGAGAGGAGGAGAGGGGAGGCGGAGAGGGGAGGCGGAGAGGAGAGGCGGAGAGGAGAGGCGGAGAGGAGAGGTAGGAGGAGAGGGGAGGCGGAGAGGGGAGGCGGAGAGGGGAGGCGGAGAGGGGAGGCGGAGAGGGGAGGCGGAGAGGAGAGGCGAAGTGGAGAAGCGAAGTGGAGAAGCGGATGCGAAGAGGAGAGAAAGTGGGAATTTCCCGAGAAAGTTAAATGCGAAATATAAAGTCCCTGTTCTGTTTTTTAATTTCATTCGTCCGCATTCGAATGTTCCTTTGAAGCCACAAAATCTCCGCACAGAAAGTAGAATTACAAGCTGTTCCATTCCCATATCTTAATTTCAGTCAAAGACGCAGAAACAACATTCCTTTGGCAGGCAAAGTATAGTAAAACTTGCCGAATATGTCCTTTCTCATTACTATCCGGATATTTCTCTCAATTAGTAATAATCCCCACGCTCACTTCTACAAGATGGCGAAATTTCTAGGTGAAAAGCATGCATTTTTCTGGAGACGATGAAATTTTCGAATTAAGAAGCGATTATAAGTTTGAACTACCAGGTGTTCCACCCAGGCTTTAATGTTCTTTAAGATGGTTCGAATTAAAACGGTCGATTTCCATGGAAGTATAAATTGAAAACTAGCTTAACGTTTATAAATATTGGCACCCCTGCTTTATAGTGTAAAATCAAAAGTCCGCATAATGTTAATCAATTTGATCATTTTTGGAGAGAAAAAAACAAATTCAAGGTCCAGATGCTCTTATTCACACTTTCGAACATGCACATTATAATAGAAAGAAAATAAATTCAAACGAAATACAGGTTTCCCTCTCTTTATGAGGGTTCGCTTTATGCGACGAGCTTATTGCTACCGGATATTTTTTATGCGTCATTTATTCGCTCTTATGCGGTTACGCGGCCAGTGCAATACAAATGCAAGAAAGTTCTCCACTACACCACTAGGCGACCATTCAGTCTCTCATTGTCTCATATGCTGTGTGCATTAGAATTGCAGTAAAAGAGATGAGAGTGGAGATGAGACGGAGATTTTGTGTGATACTGTTTGAGCATACTTGAGAAGTATTGTCTCCTTGCCCACTGAACTTGGGTTGGGCCAATACAACCCTCCAGCAGTTTAAACCTCCACTATTATGTCACTCACAACAGCCACCACTTGTGCTCGTCTGCTTCCTTTTATTGGAGAGTATAATTTACAGTGTTAATTGTTTTAAGTTTGTAATTAGCGCATAAGATATCGTTATGGTGCGAAATAAGAGCGTCTTGAAGGGGAGTTAGGTTTGCTTGTGGAACATATCCCTATCTTTTACATATGGGTTCTGTTTATGCGAATTCGCTTTATGCATCACTTTCCTGGAACGTAACCCCCGCATAAAGAGAGGGAAATCGGTACTTTTTCACATGGTTATTTTTTAAGTGGGCTGTAATATGTATCAGCTTCAAGAAAGAAAGGCTGTGTTATAGAAATAGCTAAATTAAGGCCTTAAAGTATATACGTAGGTCTTACTTGTCCACATCAAGAAACATTTGGCAGACGACACCATGCAAAAATAGTTTTGTGCGAATTAATGCGAATGAAGATGCACTGAAATTAATAAAAAGTCCAAGTAATTACCAGGCAGTAATTGCAGGCTGTGAAAGAAGTACAAGTTTTAAATTTCATTGTAAGGAAATTAAATCAACTGTTTAATTCTAAAGGTAGGCTTAGAAGACTGCCGTCTTTTACGAGATCCTGCTCATTCTACTTCCTTTTCTTACGACTTCGCTTAACTTTCGTCATCAAAAGGCCTTACGGCAGCACATCCATTATTCAGTAATAAACACATCTTAGAAATCAGATTTGCTTTTAAGAAACAGCTACGTTGCGAACCAAAATAGTTCAAGAGACGCAATGAAATTCAGAGAAACCGATCATCGGAAACGCAATCTTAGAAACGAATTGTCAAACAATCACCACGGCCACGTTAATCGATCGAACACCCATGCCACGATCCTTCCCTCCGCCCCCACCGTGGGAGCGATGCTAACGAAATAACTGCAACAAAGAGCGAATAAATAAAATCCCCTCCCCGCCCTTCCATCATCTCCTCCCTCCCTCCTGCCCTCCCCTTTTACCATATCCCCCACCACATGTAACTCGAAAAATTCGGGAACCCCTCCCTCTCTTTTCCTCAAGCATATATTGAGATTTTACACGCGTGAGACCTTTGGGACAGAGATTGATTTGCTTAAGGCAGTGATTCCAAACCTTCTTTTCATGGAGGAACTCCTAAAATAATTTTTCATATCCCGCGGAACCCCTACCTATGAAAACGTTTACAGGCCAGAAAAATTTGATAGCGGGAAGCGAAATTCAATTACTACTAAATTATTGTCAAGAGAATTTATTTGTAAAGAGCTGCTATATATGTGTCAGCTTACATTGTAAGAAAAAAATTGAAGCATTTTTCCTGTCTTTTTTGTATTATCTAATCTTTTTTTTTCAAATATCAAAATATCAAATCAAAATAAAGTTTACTTAAACATCAAAATAATGTTCACATCCTAAGGCAATATGAAGTTTACTTTCAGTGTGACACTTGGGCTTGTTTCTTTTTGCACAAATGTTCAATTCATGGCCCAATTTTTGACAAACACACTCGCAGTTCTTCTTCGACAGACAGCAGACAATTTCTTTCTTTGTTTTTAATGTTTGTCAGACATGAGAAAGCTTGTTCACAGAGGTAAGAAAAGCAGTAGTTGCTCTCGCAGCTCAAATACCCTCGTTAAAACATTCTCTGTTGAAAGCCATCTAACCTCGGTATGTTAAAGGGGAGTCACATGGTCTTTTTAAATATTTTCACACATCTTTGCAAACATGCGTGACTTAAGATGGCGCTGCTTTATAAAATTGACCATGTTCACAGATACATCAAGAACTTGTTTTAAATCCTCCCCAATAGTTTTTGAAACAAGAACTTCCAAGTGGAGGAAGCAGTGGGTCGTTATGGCATCAGGGTTTTTTCTTTGACGAGTGTAACAAAGCCTTTTATTGAGCCTGTCATTGAGGGGGCACCATCAGTGCAAATTCCAACACACCGGCTCTATGACAAATCACAGGATTCCAAATAAGAAGACAAGATGTTGAAAATGTCTTGACCTTAGGTCGCTTCTGGCAGCCCTTCACAACAACAAAAATTTTCCATTATTTCACCTTCGTTTTCAAATCGTACGAATGCCAACAGCTGAGAATTAATTGTTATGTCTGTTGACTCGTCGACTTGGAGAGCAAAGTTAGTATTTTTTAGTATTTCAAACAAGACATTTTCAATGCTGTGTGGCATGTCATTCACAGGCCTTCTAATAGTATTATTAGAAACAAGAACTTTGTCAATTTCACTTTCAGCCTCTTTGCCTATCATTGTTTTCACTATTATGTTACAAGCAGGCATTATTAGGCTTTCAGCAAGTGTGAATTTTCATTTTTTGTGCAACTAGCCCAGCTACTAAATAGCTTGCTTCTTGTGCCTTTTCACCTTCTTCTCAACAAAAATACGTTGTTTGCCTTGTGAATACAAAAGCCGTTGAAAGAAATCAACTGTTTTATTTGACAAGTGGTCGTGATTAGTAATGAAGCGTCGATTTAACTTGGCCGGAGCCATAGCTGTGTTAGTTTGTCTTTTCCCGCAAACAGCGCACAATGGAACGGGGAAATTTTCGTCTCCAGTCCATGTAAAACCCATGGCCAAGTAACTGTCATTGTAAAGGCGAATTTTTTAAATATGTCACTTCTCTTTCTGCTTTACTCGAACTTGTCTCTGATAATTTTGATTAATTTTCACTGTCCTCTCCTTCGCTTCTTCTTTTAATACACTTCCACATTTTTCAATCTTCAACAGCCGTATTAAAATACTGTTACGGGAGTGGGATTTTAGCAGCCACGGTTTCGGTAAAAACCCTAATTACAAAACTACGCAAAGACTACAAATCTACAAAATAGCGAACGACCGTAACGCGCACTAAACACTACTCGCGAAAACACTCCCGAAAATAAATCACTATCACTATCGCTGAGATCCGTGGAACCGCACTGTCTACTCAAGACTGACTCGGTTGCCCGATCGACACTCTTTAAATAAAGAATAAGAACCTTCTTGAACAATCTGGTAGCAGACACAATACAGCTAAATATAACCTTAAATATGAGCTGACCAAAACAAAACAAAGAGGCAGTTGGTAGCGCACTGAGACTACTCCAGTATTGAACATTGCCGGACAAATATTCCCACGATATTTCGAGGGATATTTGGAATTTGTCGCGGAATTTCAAAATTATTATTATTTATTCTTCGACTTTTCGCGGAGCCCCTGACGATTGTCTGCGAAACCCTAGAGTTCCGCGAAACCCTGGTTAGAAGACACTGGCTTAGGGCTTGTGGATATAAAACTCAATTTGTATGGGGGCTAATAGATAATTTCGTGGCACTTAGCGGGCCGCTAAGTCCCGCATTTGATAATAATGACCTATGCATTTAGTTGAAACTTAAAAGCACACGTCACAGAATGATAAATAATACGTGGGTTAGTCAACGAATAAGGTGAAATTATGATATGGTGGTGATTTCCGGGATTCTGCCGTGTTGATCCATTTCTTGGACAATATTTCGCCGACGTTCCAGTCGGCTTCTTCAGGTCCGAAGTGTCGGTGCAGATTTTTGGTCGTCTTTATATAGGCAGGTTCCGTCTAATCCGGTGCGTTCTGGTTGGTCGCCGAGTTCGGAGCGCTCTGGTTGACCAACCAGAGCGCTCCGAACTCCATGAAATAAGCAAAAATTTAAATTAAAAATTTTGTATTAACGCACGCGTCCACATCCTTTACTCCGATGTCGGTTCAAGTCCCTAGCGATCACGGTAACGCAGCCACAGTGTTAGTCCAGCGGAAATGGAAAGCCATATCCATTTCAGACGTGGAATATCCTCGAGGATATGGGCTGAGTCGTAATCATGTATGGCATGAGCATGGAAAACACGTCTTTGGGTCTTAAATTCGAGACCTTTCCTCAGGGGCAAGGCGCGGTCTCAATTCGATCCCGGTAGCCTGCAATTCTACGACCATGCCTTGATTCCCCTCATTCGCTCGAACTTCCAAAACATATACCCCACACCACCCTTCCCCTCTCTCGCTGCGAATCACGTAGTGCCAACATATATTTTAACTTCACTGTTTGGCCGTGAGCGGCGCGACCGAGCTTGCCCACAGACTTTTACAAATGTCTGTACGTACCAACTTACATTCGAAATTATATATAGGAGAATGATTGCGTCTGTAGTAATCGTGTCTCGACTATTCCTTTGTACGCTTATCTTATAATCTCTTAAAATAGGCATTTCCGAGAACATTTACTCTAGTGTCCTTGGTCCGGAACAAACCCCCTCCTTTTTTAACTTTGTGTCTATGGAAAATTGTGACCCGCTTTTCGTCGCGGTTACCAGGAACGTAACCTAACGTAAAAGCGGGAACTGCCTGTACTTCTATGTTGCTGTAACTCGGCCATTTATTCCAAATATAACTTCACGAAATAATCAGCCACGTTTGGAAGCTGATTTTGCGTACATACAGAAAACATCAAACGATGAAGAAAACGTCAAATAAAAATTTCTCTAAAATGTACAGAGAGCCTCCCAGAGGCGCGTAATTTGCGTTCGCGCGGCCTCTCCTGTTGAGTCTCTGTGCACTTTGTCTGTTCTACGATAACAGCTGTCTCAACGAGGACACAAGGCTCAGGTCTGGTGAAAATTAGACAACGGAGATAGAAGTTATCGTAGAACAAACAGACAACGTGCACAGTGACTCAACAGGAGAGACCTCGCTTCGCTCGGCCAATAATATTGAGCATGTGATTCCCCCTCCCACCAGACCTACAATTTTGATGTAGCTTATATATAATATTAAATGGTACAACAAAAAATGTAATAAAATTTATAGAAACTTACAATTTTCTAGTGGGATGTGTGTGATTGCTTCTCAGCGGAGTTTTTGGAATCTGGGTGTCATTGATGCGATGGCAACTCGCAGTTCCTTTTCAATTATTAGCCGAGAGCGATACTTGGTCTTAATGACGGCAACAGCGGAAAATCCAGTTTGACAAGGGTATGAAATTACAAACGGAAGTAGAATATGAATGGCTTTTACTGACAGAACAGGATATTCTGACTTGCAGGCGAAACAGGAATTTTTCAGGATCGAATACCTTAAGCAACAAATTATCACTCGGTAAATCTATCAGTTGTTCCTGCTCTGAAGTCGACAGTCCAGAGGTAAGGCTAATTAAAGGATTTCGTATCTTTGAAGTATACTGCAAACAGCGCCTGTAACTCAGGTTCTCCATGAATAGATTTATATTTGCTTCAATTTCACTACTACAAAGAAAATTTTCTAAAATAGGAAACGTCAAAATATTTATTCTTTAATTTCTTTTCCATAAACCCAGTTTTCTGATGAATGCATTTATCTTATCTTTCTGCTTGAGTATGTTTCATAATTGTCCACTAAGTACGCCGATGTTTGATTGAAATGTTCATCATAAATTACACTTGCATCCGCATTTTTGCATTACCTGAGAAAAACATCAATTTCGTTCCCCAGTTCAAAAACTTTCTGAAGCACTTTTCCACGAAAATACCAGCGAGATTCCAATAATAGAGGAAAGCATTGTGCTCTGCGTACATTTCATGGCATAACTTAGCAAAAATTCTCACTTTCAACCAACTGCATCTACATCTACATTATACCCTGCAAGTCACCTTTTTGGTGGATGGCAGGGGGTACAGTGCACCAAGGGTCCATAGTTTTACTACGTTATCTTTTCCTATTATGGTATCTTATCGGCCTAGGGAAAAACGATCCTCTATATCGCTCCGTTCTACAGTCGATCTCGCGAATCTTATCCTCACTGTCCTGCCTTCCGAGATACGTCGGGCTTCTGATAAGTCCTACTACCTCATTCGCTAGTATCTCCGACATAAATTTTTCCAGTAGTTTAAACCTACCCTGCAGCCTACGTTCCTCTAACGATGTCCATTTCAGATTTTCTATTAAAAATGTTACGCTTTATTTACTATCGTAATTCCTCATTACAAATTTAGCTGCCCTGCGCTGAACCTTTTCTATCTCGTTAGTGAGTCCCTTTTCGTAGGGATCCCTCACAGCTGAAGCATATTCGACCTGCGGTCAAACCAAGGATAAATAACATAATTCTTTCACTTTTTCGGAGCTATTTCGAACTATTCTCCCTATAAAGGCCAGCTTTTTGTTAGCGGCACCTATCACCTATGACCGTTTAACAGGTTGGCTTTCTCTACGCTACCATGAATAACGGCACCCGAGTCATTACATAACGAAGGTATGGTAGGGCCTCTACCTTGGACCTCTCTCACATAGGACCAAAACGCTTTAGGGTCCTCCTTCAAATAATTATTTAATACCTTATTTCGGAAGTTAGTAAAAGCCTCTCGCATAGTATTTATCGCTTTAGCGCGAGATTCCTTATACGTCTTAACTTTAGTTGCTCTATACACATCGGATGATGTAGACGGCATATTTTTTATTTTCGCGTGGCTTATTCTCTGACGCCTAAGCGCACTCCTAACTTGCTTATTGTACCAACGTGGCTCTTTATTGTCGACCTTCAATTTAATTGGGATGTACTTATCGATACTCTCTAGCATTATATCCTTGAATAATCTCCATGACGACTCAGCATCTGATCGTTCGGTTATATCACGGAAGTCAGGTAGTATTTCTCGTAGGCGCAACCTGAAGCTTGAATAGTTTGCCTTAGCAAATATACAAAACTTTCTTTTAGGCTTAGGGTGCCTATCGATTTTCAACTTATCCCATCTTCAATGGTGACTTTGTTTATTCTTTCTGGGACGTTAGTTGCTAATAAATCTAATATGTTTCCCGATCGCGTTGGCTTTCTGACTAATTGAAGGAGAGAGTGCTCGCAAAATGTTTCGATTAATGCCTCACAGGATGCGCGTTCTTTACCTCTAGATTCGAAACATAGGTTTTCCCAATCAATTGAGTGTAAGTTAAAGTCACCACCGACTATAACGATACCATCTTGATTTATCAGTCTAAGTTTTGATAGTTGTTTCTCGAGACTTAAAATACAATCTACACCAGCGTTAGGTGTCCTGTAAAACGAGTATATGAACACCTTTTTGGAGCCATCTTTACCTATGCGGTACCAAACACTCTCGATATCCTCGTCACTTATCGGAATCTCACTGCTATCGTACTTATCGCTAACCGCTATGAAAACTCCCCCGCCCGATCTATTAACGCGATCTTTTCTATAGACACGATAGTCTCTAGGAAATATCTCCTGACTTTGAATCTCATCCGTTAACCAACTTTCTGTGCCTATCACGACGTCGGCATGCAGACTGCGAATAAGATGCTCGAACTCAGCAATTTTCCTACGGATGCTGCGACAGTTCAGTACGACGACGTTTAATTTCTCACTATTATTTCGTATACTAATCTCACCCTTGGGTTTCTCTTCCACTCTAAAACTACATGCGCTCCCATCACAATCACTCCCACGACTGTATGGCGTCGCCTCACAATTGGAATTGCGACCCGTTGCGCCCTTTACGGAACATTTTATCAATTACCTATCGCGAAATTGGTGCTGTATGTTACGCTCGGAGTATATTCTATAATTAGATAACCTTTCGGGATTCTTAGTTTCTACAAACGCATCGAATATCCCCTTACCCAAAACTGACCTACACCCTGCCCTACTACTTTTGATCTAATCTGTTATTCGTATGACATCTTGATATACTGCCCTTGGTTCCTCGCTCATGTTTTTAGACACAAGAGCCTGTCTGTGAAGCATACAATGTGTCCAGAGATCAAGTGGTGCCTTTTTTCTCACCAGGGCCTGGAGTCCTGCATTTTGACCGGACATAGACTGAGCTCCGTCTGTACACAGCCTAACGAAACTTTACAAAAATATAATTTTCAAGCAGAAATTCGTCAATTATTTTAAATATTTTTACAGATGTAGTCCTATCTTTAATTGGTTTGAAAAACAACAAGTCCTCTTTAATTTCATTACCTGTGATATATCTCACATAAGCAATTAAATGAGCATCCTTCACGACATCAGTTGCCTCATCTACTTGCAGCGTAAAGCGAGTGTTCTTAATTGTTTCAATTAATTGTTCACAATTATCACTGAAATTCTTCAGTGTTGTCTGCAAGCGGAATGTTGAGTAACTGATTTGCGTATGATTCGCCTAGCATTACTTCCACAATACCAGAAAGCAATATCAAGGTTTCTCCAACTGAATGAGGCTTCAGAAATCTAGCAATTCTAGAAGAAACTTTGTAAGAGGCGAGCAATGCTTTTTAGGCAATGGTTGTCGTTATAGCCAACACTTATCTTTGCTTATGTAAACTTTCTAATTTTTTCTCGAAGAGATAAATATTTCTTGTCGTATTTTCTAATTTTCGGATTTTTACATGCTTTCTCGCCTTTACTGGAACTTTGGTCGCTATCTTTGCCAAGAACTTATCCATTTTTCAAAGCCAAAAAGTTTTTACTCGAGAGTCGAAGAAATATCTTTCAAATTAATCCATTTCCGAACTTAACAGCGAACGGTAAAAAAATAAAACAATTGTAAAATCTAGATACACACTAAAACTAGTAGCTGGAAAGTAACTGCTATAACACGACATACGTCACTCCACAAGTTATAACTTTACAAGGGGCCGTTACCATAATTTTAGCCAGTAGGTATTTTCTTGTGTCTGTTATACCACTTTTTGTTCCTTTTCCTTGTTTCCTTTCAAACGGTCACCATATTCCCTACTTTTCAATGCACATGAACTGGGAGATATACAGGTGACGCTCAATTTACGACATAGTTACGTTTCGAGGATTATGGCGGAAATCGAAATATGCGTAAATCGAAAGTTATTTTCCAGCAGTATTTGATCATGTACAATGGCGGCTACTACCATAAGGGATAGTGAGATTCATTCCTACCAAAACATTTTAAGCCTCAGTAACAACTTTATGGTGATGTAAATTCAGTAATTAATTCATTCCTTTATTTAATAATATTCCTTGAATATTATCAATGCAAATAACGCGTTATAAATTTATCATGCAAGCGATATTGTAACACTTTTCTATACGTTGATTGTCATGTGAAAAAATTCGAAATAGTAATCTAGGGGTTCCAAAATTATGCTCACGTGCATTCACAAAATTATGACAAAATGTCCCCACCAGTTAAAAGGCATACGAGCTGGTGCCAATCATATAAATTAAGGGAGTACCGTTCCCAAACTTAGTCACGAATTGTTCTTATTGTAGAATCACTAATTCCCAATGCTTTCCAAATGTCAATGTTTCTCTCACCCCGATCAAACCATTTAAGAACCTCTATTTCATTTTTAAGGAAAGAGACTTTCTAGATATTTTCACAGCCTTCCTTCCCATGTTAGAATCACAGCTAACACTTTTGAAGCTTATTTTAAGGCAAGGGGATATAATTAAGAATATTAAGAATTAAAATCACACAAATCATCATCATTATGATGCTGTCCGAAGACAGGTATTAGCTGAATTCCTCTCTCTCCCTCCTCCCTCTCTCTCCCTCCCTAGAAGCCTCTTTTATACCTTTATAAGTACTATATTCCTGCTTTATATTCTCCAACATTCCTATGCTTTTTCTCTCTTTTCCTCCTCTTCCGCTAATTTTGCCTTCTAAGATTGTCCTTTGTAAACACTGTCTTGTCAATATGTGCCCTATCCAATTTGCTTTTCTTTTCCTGAGTGTATTCATTAGCATCCTTTCTTCTCCCACCATTTCTAATACTTCTTCGTTTCTCTTCCTCTCTATACATTTCACTTTCATCATCCTCCTCCATACCCACATCTAAAAACTTTCTAAATATTTTTCCTCCTTTCTCCTTACCATCCACGTCTCTGCACCAGAAAGAACTATGCTCCATAGGTAGCATTTTGATAATTTCTTCCTTGTTTCTAAATTTATTTTCTTGCTTGTGAGAAGTTCCTTCTTCTCGTTAAATGCTGCTTTTGCCATTGCAATCCTACCCCCTGATGTCCTGTGTACTACTTCCATCCTGCGCTAAAATACTGCCAAGATATTTGAAACAACTTACTTGTTCCAATTTTTGGCCATTTACCATTATATTTAAGTCTTTATGTTCCTTTGAAACAACCATTACTTTGGTTTTTTCGGCATTGATCTTCATTCCATATTGTTGGCCAACCTCCACTAGTCTGTCTGTCATCCTCTGGAGTTCTTTCTCGTCTTCTGCTATTAATCCCAGATCATCTGCGTATCTAATGGTGGTAATACTTTCACCTCCTATCTTAAATCCTCTCTCTTCCATCAACGCTTCTTCTGTTATTGTTTCTGCATAAATATTAAATATCGCTGGTGAAATAGGACAACCCTGCCTCACTCCCCTCCCTATTGAAGTACCTGCTGTTTCTTCTCCTTCGACCCTGACTCTAATCTTTTGATCAACGTAAAGGTTTTTAAGCAATCTTTTATCTTTCCAATATATTCCTATTTTATTTAAAATACCCAACATGTTATCCCATTTCACTCAGTCAAAAGCGTTCTCCCAATCTACAAAACAAAAATACATGACTTTATTGACTTCTAGCGCTCTTTCTATCATCATCCTCATACATCCTATAGCATCTCTAGTTCCTCTTCCTCTTCTGAAACCAAACTGATTATCTTGCAGCTCCTTTTCCATTTTACCTTAAATTATTTTGGTTATTATTCTGGTTAGAACTTTAGCTGTATGAGAAATTAAACTAATAGTTCTGTAATCCTTACAACATTTTGCATTGTTCTTTTTCTCCAGTGGCACGATAACAACATCTAAAAAATCTTCACGCCATATGCCAGTATCATATACTTGGTTAAAGAATTTTGTGAGTTGCTAAACTGCAAACGACAGCTAAATGGAAAACGTTAGCACTGCGAAAGACGACAGCTAAACTGCCAACTGTATACGTATGCCTACGTACGTATACTTTTGTGGTGAAAGAAAATGAACGTGAGACTTCACAATGTAACACTATGTGTAGTATACATTGCATAATTTTTCGGCGAGAGATAGCATGCGCGTTAGACTTCACAATGCAACATTCAAAGGTAGAGGAGGCGTGGAAACGAGCAAGGTGGCGCAAATAGGATGGTATTTGTATGTTCTTTATAAATGGTGTTAAAATAAAAGCGCGTAAATCGCATTGGCGTAAATCGCCTTTATTCAACACATGGGAGCCAGAACAGAACTGATGAAATCTGAAGCTATGAAAACCTGAGGGGGAAAAATTATAAACACAGACATCCAGGAGTCACATAACCAATAAAGTATACACTAATTAATTAGGGACGTGGAGTGATGTAGCTGCTTCATTGTAACTCTTGAGCTCAAGAGCCAAGAGAGATATTAAACTGGCTCAAAGCGATACTCTCTAAGCGAGAGGGTAAAATGAGAATGTCCCATCGTAAACAAAAACATCTTGGAGAACTCGTCCTAAACTAAACTGAAGAAAAGCATTCATTACGGAGCTGTGAAAACATATGACACTAGAGTAGAAGAATGGTATAGGCTTCAAGATAAACAAAGACGCAAACGATATTTCCAAACCACTCAAGAATGAAATTTGACAGCCGCATAGCGAGGTCTCACAATAAGGGCTAAGCAGACATTGAATCGCCAAACCTTTGGCGCTCACCTGCTCTGTTTGTCGAGCCACCCAAAGGGAGGCGCTTCCCGCAGTTTGGAAACCACTGCCCTAGTTGGTAACGAAAAACATAATTTCCTGAGGCCATTTTTAGAAATAACCAACAGTAATGTGCATTCGTTATTTCTTCGACAAATAAAGTTATGAATATAACTGCAGGATAGTTATGCCCATTTTGAAGCCCCCGACACGCGGTTAATTTAGGAAAATTCAGCGATTGTTTCGCAATATAAGCGGGGCATTAATTAGCAGACCTCGGCCAAGTAAGAACGCAGAAGGTGTTATCTTGGAAAACAAACCCTTCTCTCGAATTGCTTCACCCGTTCCACGAACAACGTAAGCGGACTCTTATGCGGAGGCAAACAACCCAGTTTGATAGATAAGGTGAAAAGAGCGTCAGCTGCAAAATCGCACTATCAGTAACCGTTTTTCAGATGGAGACGCATATCCATGACGATACGATGGTACCCAGATCCGCTCAAAAATTCTATTGAATGATTACATTAAAATGTACCTCAACTGTTAAACACTAGCAAGACGAACCTAACTTTATCCCTGCATTTATGTGCGACCTGTCAATTTATAAAAACTCAGTGACTTTGGATGAGTGGCTCTCGAACATTTTTGAGCCGAGGCACACTTTCAAAGATAAAGAGTGGACACATCCATTTGTCGATGCTATTACATAATAAATTTATTGGAAGAGAAATTATTGCTCTAATTACCCACCAACACAAGCAAATCGTTGATTTATTTACTAAATAAAGTTTTTCGCGGCACCACTAAATATCTATTGCGGCATACCAGTGTCCCGCGGCACGTATTATAAGAACCACTGCTTCAGAGCATCCGAGACCGCTCCTAGAGTATACTGCGAATCATCGGGACTCCTGCCCCGCGCATGCGCATCGCCGCCAGCAATGCCTAACTTTAATTTGGCGGTTAATGTTAATGGTGTCCACGAAAAAGACGCTCGACGCACGTTTCTAGGGACGCCATTAATCGAAGGACGCAAAAGGATTTCGAGCAATCATCACTTCCGCTGAACAAATAGTTTCCATTATTAAATCTATTAGAGACCGGGTTCTCAACCTTTTTTGTACCAACAAATGAAAAACGAAAGTGTTCGCGTACCAGCAGTGATACTGACGGCAATTTAAATCAATTTAAATTCAAATAACATAATAATGTTATCTCATCAATCGTACACATAAATTTGTAATTGAATTACGTCAATATATTGTAACAATATTGTAAGCTATAGGCAAAATCATGTGGTTTTACTTTTTTCGCCTACCATTTTGCACTACTATAGCTCGCGTATCACTTGCAGTACTCGAGCCACAGATTGAGAACCCCTGTATGTATTAGAACAGTGGTTCCAAATCTTTTTTAGTATAAGGCCCCCGTCTTAACTTCAAAAATTTTCGCGGCCGCCCACATGCTATACGCTTCGGTAATTATGAAAATACGTAATTACAAAAAAGATACTTTAGCCCTTGTAAATATATTCATATTTTATTCATCAAAACAATACAAAAATTTTTAAAATTGTACCTAATAACATGATACTATATATATAACAATTAGGTACATAGATATATAATCACTGAAGGAGATGGCTGATGCTGTTTCGCAGATGTCCGAGTTTGAATGTCTGATTGAAGTGGCGATAGTTTCAACCTTAAATCTGGTTCCACATCCAGTTTGTTTCTGTACTTGGATTCCAGCGCAACAAGCGCAAAACATCCACTATCACAAACATATGCTGTGGGAAAAGGCATCAAGTACTTCACAGCCTCATCAGATAGTTCTGGGTACGTTTGCATTATCCGGTAATGAAACGCGAGAATTTCAAAAAAGTTTCATAGCAAAGCAAAAGAAAAAATTTCTTTCGTTCACAGTTGGCACGATCCGAATAAACGGAACGAAATAAATAACGGTTTTGGGGTTCGGTTCGGGTTTAGAAGTAATATCTTTATCGGTTCTAGTTCGGTTTCACTTCGAGCAGAATATCGGTGTTTTTCAGTTAAGGTTTTCGGTTCAGTTCCGGTTCGATGCCCTGGGTAGAACCTGCGAGAGAATAACTTTAGGTAGGTTTTGGTGCATAGCACCCCCTGCCACCCACCAATTAGGTGAATTGCAGGGTATTATGTAGATTTAGAAGTAAACGAAAAGCCAGTGTGCCTTCTGTGCTAAAAAGGTTTCAGTGAGAATAAGGCTGACAGTTTGAAGAAGCACTTTCGCAATATGCACAGTGAATTCGACAATAAATTTCCAGTTGATGACCGTAGTCGTGTCAGTGAAATTACCCGTCTGAAATCACAATTTCATGATCACAAGAGGTCTGAAGCAGTTTCTTTCGTCGAATGAGGTGGTGACGTTAGATAGCTATGAAGCAGCCTGAATTTTGTCTCGGAAGAAGGAACCCTTTTCCGATGCTGGGATGGTGAAGGAAGTTGTGATCACGGTGATGGAAACTCTGTTGGAGAATTACAATTCGAAGGCGAAGAATGATATCCTGCAAGGAGTGCAGAACGTGAAGCTAAGCCGCAGGATGGTTGTTCGCAGAGTGCTGGAATTATCGAAAAACGTAGTAGAGCAACTGCTTGAACAATTGAAAAACTGTTTGTGTTTTTCCCTGGCGCTGAACGAGTCAGCCGATCTTACTGACACGCCGCAGTTAATCTTTTGGATTCGGTTTGTGCTCCCGACCTTAAAATTCGTGAAGAAATCCTCGTACTTTGTGGGCTGCGAGGTCGAACGTGTGGAACTGATATACTCGAAAAATTATTAGAAGTTTCAAAAAAATGTGACCTAGATCTGAAAAAACTAGCTTCTGCTACAACGGATGGTGCACCCGCGATGATTGGAGGTAAATCGGGATTTATCTCTCCTTTGAAGCAGCATTTGAATGGGAATGGCGTGAAAACCACGTTGCCGTCCTTCCATTGCATTCTGCATCAGGAGAATTTGTGTGCTCAAATGCCGGGAAGCGACACGTTGAAAAATGTGATGGATATGGTTGCGAAAATCGTGAATTACATCCGAGGTGGAAGTTCCCCCATCCATCGACAGTGCGATTTCGAAGATCTTACTGACTTTGTGAATGTGAGATGGCTGAGCAGAGGAAAAGTACCGGAACGATTTACTTCTTTGCTTCCTCAAATTCGAGATTTTCTTGTTGAGAAACGTCAGATTGAAAACTTTTCTGACATTGAGAGCCCTTCATGACATTGTGATTTACATTTTCTGTGCAATATCATGCCTCACCTGATTGGATTGAACGTGAAGCTCCAGGGAAAGGGAAAAGTAATATCATGGTACTACTACTAGTACTCCAGTACTCTTGCGTTTCGGTGTTTGACATTACTAAAACTATAGTTTAATAATAAAATAAAATGATTACTTTAAAAGGGAACAGTATAGATAAATGTATAACTAAATTAATATACATGTAACTATAAAACAAAAAATTGTAAGACTAAGATGGTTAAGAAGACAAAACAATAGAACTTATAATTTGCATTATATCTGAAAAATTCCATTTACCAGATTTTATTGATTTTTCGATCGTATGGCATACCTGCTTTATTTGGTTTTCGGTCATAAAAGATCTTGATTAATTTTCTAGTTATTGAATAGAACTTAAACATCCATTGCGTTTAATTTTATTTATTGAATTTTATGAAAGTATTTTTTAAAACTGTTTAGAACAATCCTCAAACTCGCGCTCCTACCAATACACTTTACTCATTCCCCACCTTTTAATAATACATATCAGAACATACATCAAATCTTATTTAGCAATCCACCCTTAATGACATTTTCGACCTACCACTCGAACTTTTATAACTTTCTGAGTAATAGCAAACTATCGCGGATCTATATGATGTACAAATAAGTGCGAAACCAAACGTAACCCAACATACACATTTGGAAAGTTGTTAATAAGAATAATTTCCACTAGTAAAACTAGTCTACATTATCTTCTATAAGGATATAATTAAAAAATAAAGAGTCGTGCAAACACAAAAACACTGGCGCCAGGCTTACGACAAAATGATCCTACTGCTATTCCGCTGATCCTCGTTCTTCTAAATAAAGGAATCCTTCTTTCGTATTCAAAAGTTATCTTGTGGATACAAATCGATAAATTTATGTGGACTCGATACAAGGACCGAATACAGGAGTACATTACTGTAAACTCACTCTTCAAAAATGAGTGAACATTCAATAGGGTTAATAGTTAAAATTGTTATGATGTTATAACTATGACAGATTTAGCTGCCTATTCAAGCTATCTTTTATAACTACTTACCTACATTTTTATCAAAAACTCAAAACAACTGAGGACTTATGAGCGGAAAGCAATGACAGAATTTTCGAGTAGAAACTGAAACACGTTATAAGAAATACCTCCTCGATTAAATAAAGAAAATAAACACTACGTATGTGCAGTTTTCCTCTGCATGAACGACGATCTCCTCAGCTCCAAAAAAGTTTTTTTCGCTGAACGAAGTATAGGTACTATCTTCCTATCTTCAAGTATCACACTCTTCTGTTCACACACCGTTGAGGAAAAGCGATCATTCTCCAACGAAAGCTCAAGAGATTTAAGAGCATTGTACTATTTCGAAATGAATATGAACGTTAACGTAGGAGTGGAATCATGAAGGAGTAAGGAAAGCATGTTTCCGGAAAAGATACTCCAAATCAATTTAAAACTGATTTGGGAATTTCAAGACTCGGTAAGAGGGAGAATTAAAATATGGTAGACATCTGGTATTCTTCCGGCGAAAGGATTTATGGTAATGGTCGATGGTACTCAGGGGCGGACCAAGGTATTTTGACGCCCCGGGCGAGAAAGTGCTCCAGCGCTCCCGTCCGTAAATTTTTGTATAGATATTTTTAGAAGAATTTGCTCATTTATCCATTGCTCTGTAAAATAATTGATAATGAAAGGAAATAGGAATTCCATGTAGATTTGATGTAAATTTGTTTCCAAATTGTATTCACTCGCAAGTAATTATATAAATAAATAAGTAAAGATGGAGAATACGGCGAAATTGATGGTAAATAGAATTAACTCCTTGACCGTAAAATTCAAAATTAGAGACACAATAAAAAAGGGGGAGGAAACGCAGGAAAAGGCAAAAGACAATAAAAATGATAAACTTACAGGTTTAGGGGTTGTTACTCCACGCCATGGACTTGATGTCACTCACACATTCACTCACTCAATCGCACAAGCACAAATCCTAAAGGTGAAAAGGAAACGCGACCGGGTTTGCGAGAAATTACTCTGCGCCAGGGACCCAAAAAATCACACCGTTGCTAGGTTTGTGAGTCAGTACGACCGCGACAGGGACCTGCTAAGCAACCACAAACACACGCACACGTACACGCCAAGAGGTAAGGGAAAAAAAGGGGAAAGAAACGGGGAAATAATACTAGGTTTACGGGAGATTAAACCACGCCAGGGACCTAGTATCGCACACAGTGGCCTGTAGGTTTATGTGCCTTCCGGCAACGACAGGGACCTAACAGACAAAACAGTCACACACGCAAGCACTCGAATACACGCACACAAGATCTCTAAAAATGAGTTAACGTACTAAATACGTATTTCGAGAGCAATGCTCTCATCATCAGTAGCTGATGAGTAATGAGGGGTGGGAGTATATTTATATGTTTATGTGCTGAAGAGAAAGGGAGGGAAAGAGGTTCAGCCGTTACAACGTACAGAGGTGAAAGGGGGATCGGGCCGGGGTCGTTATTCATAACGGGATTTTTGTTTATGTTTATGTGTATGCTTTCGTATGCGTCTAGTTTGTTTTGGTTGGTTACAGATTTTACAAGAGTTAGGTTTTCGATCGTGATTGGATGGTGGTGTTCTTGGATATGTGTTGCTACACTCGAGTTGTTTAGTCTGTTGTGTTTAAAATGACCTATGTGTTCTTAAAAGCGTGTTTCTATCTTACGTTTTGTTTGTCCAATACATATTTTGTCGCATCCTCCACAAGATATTTTG
Organism: Tanypteryx hageni; assembly: GCA_028673005.1. Taxonomy (NCBI): domain Eukaryota; kingdom Metazoa; phylum Arthropoda; class Insecta; order Odonata; family Petaluridae; genus Tanypteryx; species Tanypteryx hageni. Next base: position 10,432,946 of record CM054115.1, on the reverse strand, counting down.
TACATGCCGGATTTGTGTAAAGAAGGAATTGTGTCTTTTGGGTTGTGTAATAACTTGGAGAGTTTATTGTCGTTAACAAATACTGTCTTATAATTGAATTTGGAGTAGATGTTTTGTAGTTTGTTGGTGATCCCAGGAGCGAAGGGGATTTTAATGTACTTTGTGCGACAAAATATATATATAGGACAAAAAAAACGTAAGATAGAAACACGCTTCAAATAACTCATAGCTCATTTTAAACACAACAGATTAAACAACTCTAGTGTAGCAACACATATCCAAGAACACCACCATCCAATCACGATCGAAAACCTAACTCTTGTAAAATCTGTAACCAACCAAAAGAAACTACGAAAGCATATACATAAACAAAAACAAAAATTCCGTAATGAATAACGACCGCGGCCCAATCCTTGGAAATAACTTCGCGGCCCACACGTTGGAAATCACTCGAAGATCGTCATTTCGCGAAATGAAAACACTCTCCGCAGCTCGGCGCGTATCGCTTCGAGCGAAAATCATGACCTCATCAACATGAGGAACTGCAAAGACGCTGCGAACTGCTCAGATTACGTCATTGTTCCACGATCGCCAGACAAGAATTATCTTATTCCATGAAACATAAAATCACCGGCGAAAATAACAGCCAAGGCCAATTCTCGACGAAGGAGCGTTATCGCGAATCATTTGGATAAGAGGAAAAAACGAGACAATCTTTCTAGGAAGTCGAAATGCGCCGTTGAGGAGCAAGTGAGTGAGAGGTGGGAGGGGGTGGGCGGTGAGAGGGGAGATTGGAGGGGAAGGAGTCAGCGATGGCGGGGAGGGGGAGAGGAATAGGGGGTGAGGGAGAAGGGAAAGAGGAAGAGGGGGTGGCGGAGGAAGGGGGAGAGGAACAGAGGAAGGGGGAGAGGAACAGGGGTGGGGTGGAAGGGGAGGGAGGGGGAAGAGGGGGTGGGGGAGAGGGGGTGGGGGAGAGGGGTGTGGAGGGAGGGGGGAGAGGGGTGGGGGAGTGAGGGGGGAGTGATGGAGGAGTGAGGGGGGAGTGAGGGAGGAGTGAGGGGGGAGTGAGGGAGGAGTGAGGGGGGAGTGAGGGAGGAGTGAGGGGGGAGTGAGGGGGGGAGTGAGGGGGGAGTGGGAGAGAGGGAGGGAGGGGGAGGAAGAACCACAGAGAGAGTGCGTGGAGGGGAAGGATGAGGACAGTTGATGGAGAGTGAAATGAGAGAGACAGAGAGAGGAGGGAGTGAAAGCGTAAGTAAGGCGCCAGTGAAGCTATAAATAAAACACACAAGGGTGAAGACGCATTCGAAATGACGCAAGCAACTCTGGGAAGGGTTCGTATCCCGAGGCGGTCCTTCGCCCGACCAGAGAAAGGAGCGCGCACTTTAAACAAGTTATTATTTTTATTGTGGCAGCCCTGCTTTCTATATCTATACTAAACATCTCTATTTTGGTTTTTATCTGTTGCACGCCTCCTTCACACAAAAGTTCGTTAATATCTGTTAGCCAATTCCTTTCAAAAGCATAATTACCGAAAAGTTTAATTTGGCAATTGTGGCACCCCTGCCTAGCTGATCCGATCGAAATATGTCATTTTGGCTTTGTATGTATGCGTAGATTCTATGTGCCAAATTTTATTGAAATCGGTTAGCCCAATTCCTTTTAAAAGCATAATTACCGAAAAGATTTATTTTATAATTGTGGCACCCCTGCTACTTCTATCCGGTTCAAATACACGTCATTTCGTTCATGTGTTTATGTAAAGATTCTATGTAACAAATATGGTTGAAATCTGTTCAGCCAATTCTTTCCTGTTATATGCGTAAGGGCGAACGGACGGACATCACGAATAGTGTTTTTCAGCAATGACGAAAAGCACTAACAAGTAGTGGTGTACATTGATTTCCCGTGGTACAGAAGTGCTTTTCGTAAAATACGTCCTAGTACAATCGTGCACCAATTTATTTGCTTTGAAATCAGAAAATTATTTTTCCATATACTCGCATAGTGGTAGCCCTACTTTTATGATCCGTTCTAAACATGTTCATTTCGTTCCGCTTTAAACATTGTGATTTTATTATGGTATGTTGTAGAAATTTTACATAGATAATTTAATTGATATCCGCTAAGCCAATTTCTTCCAAATCCATAATTACTGAAAGAATTAAATTTGTAATTTTGGTACCCGTTTGGCTGACCCGGTCAAAATGAACTATTATTGTTTTGTATATATGTGTACATCATGAATGTTGAATTTTGTTAAAATTGATGCTGACAGTTCAACACAAATATATGTACAAAAAGAAATTTCATTATTCCTTGTACTGTGGCAGCCCTGCTTTCTAAACTAAACATATTGATTTTGTTTTTTTCATGTTGCATACCTCTTTCATAAAAAAATTGGTTTGGCCAATTCCTTAGAAATTCATAATTACCAAAAAATTTTAATTTGCAATTGTGGCATCCCTGCTAAGTCGATCCGGTCCAAATATGTCATTTTGGTCATTAATTTATGTATATATTCTATGTACCAAAGTTGGTTGAAATCGGTTTAGCCAATTCTTCCTTGATAAACGCGTACGGACGGACATTACGATGATAATAGTGCTTTTCAGCAATGACGAAAATCAATAAAAAAGAAGCAGTAATGAACGAAATAAAAACGGTACGAATTAGAATGGTGCGTCTCTCGGGAGATTCAGTACTCGAAATTTATGTTTTGTACCGAAGAAGGTGGAAACCGCGATAAAGAGACGCGATCCAAAGACGCCGTAACCATCTCTATTCGAAAATTTTCCAAAACGCCATATTTAATGAACGCCTATTATAGGAGTCAGTAGGTTGAATAACTCATTTCATTTTCGGAGACAACCTTGACAGAGATATGCTCATTTTTAACGTCTTTTTACCAGGTTTTATAAAAAATGCGTGCTAATCCTAATGTGATCACGCTGTCTGTTCGTCTGTGGACAATCGACTGTTTTTATTTAAGAGATATTGGGAAAATTCTTTTTGAATTAGACAGTTATTATAGATCTGTGAATTTTCCGCAGATTGGATTTTCCAAGTAGTTCATAGATTTTCCGCTAAGTGACTTAAAATTTGGAAATTCAAAGCATTTAAATGTTACTGTAGTCCACCTACTGAATCTAGAGTGCGGTTTTCGCGCATTTGAAGCTCCAATGAGGATCTGCATTACAACGGCGCGAATTGGCCCTCGCCGAAGGTGGAGACCACAACACTGAAAATCTTTAAGAAAACATGCTTCCATCTCCTACTTTAGGAAGGCTATCTTTCTTTTGAAAAAATTTAATAGACAACCCTTTGTGGCGTAACCCAGAGAAGCCATTTAGCCTTACATTACAATGAAGAGGAAAGAGTGAACGACTTCATTCGAATCGGAGAGAACGGAAATCGGAAACTGCACTTCAATAAGATGAACCAAAAGAATTGCAACGTGAGGCAAACTTTGACAGAACTCAACGGAATGTTATTGAGTTTATGCGCAAACACACGATGAACTACTAAATAATCACCGCAATGGCAGTATTCGCCTACGATGAATGCTTTCAGTGTCTTAATCGGCTCATTCGTAACAATCGCACCCTCTCCAGATATCTCAAATCCTTAAAAGGAAAAATAGACGGCAGACGCAGGGCGTCGAGACGAGTGGCTCCATCTGACGCGAGGCAAAGTGACGCAACAGACTAAATTATACCTTAAACCAGCGGTTCCCAATTTAATTTGGCTACGGAACCCTTGCAACTCGAAAGAGAAGTTGCGGAACCCCAAATAGTATTCTTTTTATAAGATGAAAATTAAAGTACAAATAAGTAAAGATAATAATAAAAAAGGTCACGTGATCAACATAAAGAAAAATCCTATCGAGTATAAATGCCTCGGAAACCCTAATATACCAGTCATTTTAAAATCCAGGCCCGGGCCGTTATTAATTCCAAAGAAAGGGCCCGTGCCCGTCCCGTGCACGGCTCTCCTTATCGGAAGACGGCCGGTTGTCGCCTTTGCCTCTTGCTCTTCTCGCGGAACCCCTATTTACGCTTCGCGGAACCCTAGGGCTCCGCGGAACACCATTTGGGAAACGCTGCCTTAAACAATGCACGAAATTCTTTTCATTACAGCGAATTCAATCTCGCCGAGACGAGGACGACGGAAATGGTAGAAAAAGATGCATCAAGTGACGCGGCGTTCCAGAAATAAACAGCAACGGCATTTCCGGAATCGAACACAACACCATCGCCATTTTCGTCCCGCAAGATGCCTCTCCGGTTTTCCCCTCCATCTCCCGCCGAAGGCCCACTTGGACCTCCTCCCACACTCTTCCACGCCCCCTCGCTTCCTCCAACCCTCCTCTCTCTAGCCCTCTGTGGCTTAACTCTGATGAAAGCGCAAGTCACGAGGAACATGAAAGATAAGTCGACGCAAGAGCAAGGCAAACATCGCGTCTTTGGGGTTCGTAGTAAAGGTCCTATTGCCGGTGCGTGAGGTCCTTTTGCCGCCAGGAACTGCCAGAACGAGATGAGGGTGAGACATAAGTGTGCTTCTTCGATTGTTGCGACTTCAGTTTGGCAAAAATAAAGAGCGAGTGCATAAACAATCAGACAAATTCCAAATATGTTTCAACGCATGAAACAATTTCTAAGATGTATTGTGAGAACAGAATATATATATTAAATTATAGTCGTATAGACAAAAACGATTTCGACCAATTTTATAGGATTTACCTAAAAGAACAACAGTTCGCGCGCATTACCCAGCTCCCCTTTCTCGCCAAAAACAGCGGGAAACCCGCAAATATGTCCGTTCTGTCTGCGCTCTTGATAATGAGTGAGCAGATAGTTCAAAAGGATGATAAGTAGTGACGCATAGGCCGAGTACAGAGAGAAATGGGTTAACTCTACTTAGTTCCAAAATGAGTCACGTTAGAACACAGTGGACGCGTAGATGAGTGGAAGGGGAGGGAGGAAGGGGTAAGCGGAGGGAGGAAGGGGTAAGGGGAGGGAGGAAGGGGTAAGGGGAGGGAGGAAGGGGTAAGGGGAGGGAGGAAGGGGTAAGGGGAGGGAGGAAGGGGTAAGGGGAGGGAGGAAGGGGTAAGGGGAGGGAGAAAGGGGTAAGGGGAGGGAGAAAGGGGTAAGGGGAGGGAGAAAGGGGGTAGGAGAGGGAGGAAGGGGGTAGGGGAGGGAGGAAGGGGTAGGGGAGGGAGGAAGGGGGAGAGGAAGGGGGGGTGGAGGGGGGAGGGAGGAAGGGGCGGGAGGGGAGGATTTAGGAGATGGAGAAAATGGGAAAAGCGGGATGAGGAAAGGAGGGGAGACGCTAGCAGGAGAGGGAGTGAGAGGTAGAAAGGGATCTGTTGCGTCTCGTGACCTCGTGAAACTGCAAAAATCGGCATTAGCAATTTCCAATTAACAGCAATTTAAATAATTTCGTAAGTTTTATCATTCTAGGTTAAAGAAAAAATAGTGGAAGACTAAAGGGTCCCTTGTAGAGAGGTTTTAGTTTCGCAGTTCCTATGCACAGGTAGATATGCCGTAAATACCCCATCAAAGGGGCCTTGCGTGACTGGTGCGCAAATTTGGGAGGAATCACAAAAACGCTTGCAGCAGGCGCCAATATGAAAGAACGAAATTATGAGCTATACTCCCGTGCTCTCGTTGACTATTGTGTGGCGAATGTTGTTCTGCACCCGGATACATACTTGAATCAATACCTCAGAGACCATATAAGAGCTAGGGAGTGAAAATGCTTTTAAGGCGATCTTACCAATACGTAAAAAATCTGATGTGGCCACCACATGACTTTCTCCATATCTGGAATATTTCTAAAAATTCTAAATAGGTTACATAGTAATAAACATTTTAAGAAACTGTGAGAAAATTGTAGACTTTACAAAGAAAGAAATAAACTCAAACCATAGATAAATAATGAGGTCAGGCTCAACTTTGTGGAAGTATTCGTTTCAAACCATCGACTTCTGATATTGGGGATAACCACAAAGCAAAAACACAATGAAAAATTCACAATTAAGAAAAGAAAAAGTAGCGTTACTAACAATAAGATGTAACTAAGAGTCAATTGTTAACAATAGTCGTCGGTAGGCGGCGTGGTGGTGGCAGCTAAATATATAAGATATCTCTTAAACAATGCATTATATGGAAAAATGTTTCAAACAAAGGTTGTAGAAAATTAAATTTCCTACAACTTGTATTCCAATAAATTTTTACATTCATCAAATATTAAAGCAAATATTTCAAAATTACGGATGTGACAAGAGTAAACACCCACTTCCGGTTGACCGATTCTTACCAAAAACTAATCAGTTCTTTAAACTTTTATATAAATGTTATATATAATATTGAAATCTTGAAGTCGATTTTTTCATGAATACAATACTTTCCCCTATACTACGTATATGGGGAAAGCAGGGCATCAAACCGAAATTTTTTTTGCTCCGGTTTTCGTTCCGGTTCACACAAAACAAAACATTTCGGTTCCGGTTTCGCTTCAGCAACCACCATTTAACCAGTTCAAACCGGTTTTTTCGCTCCGACTGAGATTTTAAAAGATTATATCAAGAGAATTACTAAATAAAATTTATAATTTAATATTATTCATTATTTAAACCAAATACGTCTTAACTATCGCAAGTCAAGTAGACAGAAACAGATATCCGCACGTAACATCGCGAAAGCGTCCCCTCCCACCATGTAACGAACAGTAAAAAATTGCATAAATTCCCTTCTTACATTTTTCATTATTAAATTTTATACGAATACGTCTAATACTGTTCTATAGGAATTTAATATTTTTTCCTTTTTAAAGCGTATAAAAGCAATTAAAAATGTTATTTATTCTTTAGTGATTAATTTGATGTAATACCGTTGTTATTCTTTCAAAAGTAAACTTTTATTTGATTTTACAATTCCAATATTTCACATTCCAATATAAGCAGATACTCTCATTTATTATTACATTACATATATTAAAGAGAATTCTGTCTTTCTTTCTGTGTTTGCACGTTTGCACAGTTGCAGCACATTTTTCATTTCCATTTTAAAATCACTTAGAATTGCGATATGAATACGGGACTCACACCAAACGACGCCAAAAAGAAAGGATATTAATTTTCCAGCCATCGATTTTCGAAAACGCGTCAAATCGTTCCACAAATTCCATATTAACACGATCATTTGGCTAAATTTACGAAGAAAAAATTTTGTCATCAAGGGCGACGGCATTGTTCCTGATCTAGCAAAATTACGTCTATATCTAAAAGCAATGACATGAACTTTGATATTGTATTTAAAATCAATTGTGAGAACTCTTCTTATATATTTTGAATGGATTTTAATCGAAAGGGAAGTAATGATGGCTTAATTTGAACGATAGGTTTGTTTACTGCAGTGCCATTTCTAAGGCCTGGAAGAAATGCAAACGAACATACGACCGCTAATATTTTAATTAGCTTTTTGTTTTGTTTCCCTTGACGAAGAAGGAATTAGTAAGAAACTTTTTAATTCACTCATCTTTTGCAATCACTATAAATGCACCGGCCATGCGTCAAATATCTTACTTAATTATTGAAAGAAATTAATCATAATCATTGTCAATATAGTAATTTGCTTTAAGCTGCCCAATAAAATTTGCAAACGAAAAGATATTTTCAATCCAAGCGTGAAGTATCGTCCTATTTGAAATGTTGAGTTATATATATATATATATATATATATATATATATATATATATATATACTTTACGTTACTCTTTCGCTGAAGAAGGGCATAGGCCCGATAAGCTTGCGTGTGTTTTTGTGTTCGTGCGTTTTACGTGTCTCTTCGACGCCCCCAGCAGCCTGCCAGCTTGGTCCTCAACTTGGTAAGTGTCCGCTGGGCTTCCCTCAACACATTGTTGCCACCCTCATCACTACCTTTTCTTTTCCTTTAGTTAATATATATATATATATATATATATATATATATATATATATATATATATATATATATTCAACACCTTGTTGTCACCCTCATCACTACCTTTTCATTTCCTTAAGTTAATATATATACCGTCCTTTTTTCTCCTTATTTGTCTATATCTTTACGTTTCTCTCCTGTCGTCTTTTCCTCTTATCTTTCTCATTTATCATGGAAATGACCCGTCTCCGTTATCATCTTCGCAGACACATTACCCTCAACTGCCAGATTGAATTCCTCAACTCCTGCCTTGCACTTGGACTCACCCCCAAATGCCTCACCATCAAAATTCCTCTTTCAGGCCTTCCTCCCCTTATCCACGCTTCCCTAGCCCTCACGTATCACCTCGCCTCTATCCATATTATCCGTTCCACCATACACCATTATACCACCCTCTCTAACACCCACTTCACTAATTGTAAATCTCTCGTCCTTTATCTTCGTCATTCTCCGCAATCCATATCCGACCTTCACGCCGCTTTCCTTCAAGCGGCTAATGATATTACCGCACATCGTAACAGATTTCTCCGTATACTCTCTCTGCTTTGCGTCCGGCACCTCAAACTTGGTCTTCCCCTTCTGTTCATATCAGCTGGCGAGGTCAACAAACCACCTCCCTCCCCGCCACTCATCGGCCAAACTCCCTGTCTTGCAGATCTCCTGGGGTTCCCAACGCCACCATCTCTCTATATCCTGAAAAAGACCCACACTCTCCCAACCCGCAAACCTTTGAAGCGCTCCTATTGTTCGCACACTCCTGGCACCACCTCTTCATCTTGCCAACCAGATGAAGTCATGAACCTTTCCTCCCACGTACTTACCCCTGCCGAGAATCAACTCCTATCACGCGGCCTTTCTTTTTGTCCCACCGCCAAATTGGATCATTTTCGCCTCCTTGCCGACGTCCAGTCCTTTGTCCGCACACTACGTCTAAAAACCAACCCTCCCAAAGAAGAGTCTCATCTCTGCCAACCCAAAACTCCCTCCCGGCCTCCCACCTACCTTTTCCATCTTCAAACCTCCTTCCCAATACATTCCACCCACCCTTACTTCCCTACACCCGGTCGAACAATACCTCAATTATACCCTTTCCAGAATCTCCCAACCCAACTTTTCCGATCTTATCGACCATACAGATAATCTTACCAGACGTGAAAGACATGCCATTTCTACTCTCAAACATAGTGACCATATCATCATCCTCCCTGCCGACAAGGGCACCACCACGGTTGTGATGGATCGCGCCAAATATAACGAGGAAGCCGAGCGCCAACTTTCTGACGAAACCTTTTACCATCACCTTACTTCCAACACAACAGACCACAAAATTTCGTCCTATCTTCATTCCGCAGGAAAACAGGAAGGCCTTCCTGATTCCGCCATTGCTCTCTTGATCCCCAACAAACCCCGCACACCCACATTCTACCTTCTCCCTAAAATCCATAAACCCAACATCCCCGGCCGCCCCATTGTTGCCAGCTTTAATTCCCCTACAGAACGCATCTCTGCCTTCGTTGTCTCCCACCTAAAACCTCTCATTCGTCAATTCCCTTCCTTCATCCAAGACACTCAACACTTTCTCAAACGCCTCAAACACCACCCCTTTCCTCTCCCACCCAATACCATTTTGGTCACTATCGATATCTGTTCCCTCTACAAAAATATCCCCCACGATGATGGACTCTCTGACCTTAGTAAACTCCTGGATTCAAGACCATCCGACGCAAGACTTTCCTCCCATTTCTTAATAGACTTGGCAGCTACGGTGCTAAAAATGAACAACTTCTCCTTCCATGGGCGTCACTACCTTCAAATTAGAGGCACTGAGATGGGCACCCGTATGGCGCCTTCATACGCCAATTGTTACTTGGGAGAATGAGAACGACTCTTCCTCAACGTACCACTCAGACCACTTTTGTGGCTGAGATACATCGAAAATGTCTTCCTCATTTGGACGCATGGACCTGACTCTCTCCTTTCCTTTCTCTCGCGCCTCTCCTCCGATCCTTCACTCTTTTTCACCCACCACCACCACTTCCCACATCACATTTCTGGATGTCGATCTTTACCTTCAAGACAGCAAAATTCGCACCTGTGTTCATATCAAACCCACCAACAGCCTCCAATACCTCCACTTTGATAGCTGTCATCCCCTTCATACCAAAACCTCTATCCCCTATGCCTTTGCTCGAAGATGATGGAGGCTTTGTTCTGATAAAGCATCCCTTCTACAGTACTACTCTGTCCTCGAGGACGCTCTTCTCAAACGTGGCTACCTTCCAGTCTTGGTCCGCGAACAGATCCATAGGGCGATGACGCCCACCCACTATGGATCCCTTCCACACACACCCACTATCCCTGCATCAACCCCTCTACTCACTCTTACTACACTTTTCCTTCCTGGTATCCACGAAGCCCTCAAAACAATCCTTATTGGATATAACCACACAGCTCCAACAATTAAGAAAAGTAAAAGGAGCGTTACGAAGAGGTAGCTAAGCGTCAATTGTTAACAATAGTCTTCGGTAGGTGGCGTGGTGGTGGCAGGTAAAATATAAGATATCTCCTAAACAAGCATTATATGGAAAAATGTTTCAAATAAAGGTTGTAGAAAATTAAACTTCCTACAACTTTTATTTCAATACATTTTTACATTTATAAAATATTAAAGCAAATATATCAAAACACCGGATGTGACAAGAGTAAACACCCAAAGAGGGATGGAGAGAGGGAGGGAGAGGGGGATGGAGAGAGGGAGGGAGGGAGGGAGAGAGGGAGGGAGGGATGGAAGGAGGGAGAGGGTGAGAGGGAGGGAGAGGGTGAGAGGGAGGGAGGGAGAGAGAGGGAGGGAGAGAGAGGGAGGGAGAGAGAGGGAGGGAGAGAGAGGGAGAGAGAGGGAGGGAGAGAGGGAGGGAGAGAGGGAGGGAGAGAGGGAGGGAGAGAGGGAGGGAGAGAGGGAGGGAGAGAGGGAGGGAGGGAGAGAGGGAGGGAGAGAGGGAGGGAGAGAGAAAGAGGGAGAGAGAAAGAGGGAGAGAGAAAGAGGGAGAGAGAAAGAGGGAGAGAGGGAGGGAGACTGGGAAGGAGGGATGGAAGGAAGGAGGGAGAGATGGAGGGAGAGAGAGAGGGAGAGAGAGAGGGAGGGAGAGGGAGGGAGGGAGAGAGGGAGAGAGAGGGAGGGAGGGAGAGAGAGAGAGGGAGGGAGGGAGAGAAAGGGAGGGGCGTGGGGTATTAAACAATGCATTATATAGAAAAATGTTTTAAACAAAGGTTGTAAAAAATTAAATTTCCTACAACCATTATTCAGATACATTTTTACATTTATCAACTATTAAAGCTAATATTTCAAAATAACGGATGATAAGAGTAAAAACCCACTTCCGGTTTACCAATTTTTACCAAAAACTAATCAGTTCTTATGACTTTTATAAAAATATTAAATATAAAATTTCACGTTGACCTGATTAATAGTTTTTTATTTAGAGCACCCACAAAAAAGATATCGCATACATACACAGACATCGAGAAAATGGTCAGAACGTGTTCAGGGGACCTCAAAACCTGTATTTCCGTTGAAAATTCGAAGTCGATTTTTTTCATTAATACAATACTTACCCCTATACTACGTATATTGAGAAAGTAAAAACGTTCCCAAAGTCATAGCGATAGCCGAGTACATCTACATCCATATGTTACCCTGCAATTCACCTAATTGGTGGCAGGGGGTGCAATGCATCAAAACCTACACAAAGATTGTCTATCGCAGGTTGAAATTTTCTATTGTGATCTCGTATTGTCCTCGGAAAGAACGAGCCTTGATAACGCTCCGTCCTATCAATCTCACGCATCTTATCATCACCGTCGTTTCTACCTATATACAATGGTGCTTCAATTATTCCTAAAACTTCGTCTTAGTAGTAGGGAAACGATCGATAAGTATTTTTACTTCGGTTGGAATTTGTTTATAGACTTTCATACAAACAATATTGGTTGCGGCGAGTTTTATTTTTTTAGTGAATTTTATTTGAAACTCAAATTAAATAATGATGCATTTCTTTCAGAAATAAGGAAGCATTACATTTAAATAGACCGGAAACATGAAAAATTTCTACGGCTAATTCTTTTCGGTTAATCGTCAAATGTTGTCTCTGATGTCTTTTCCCTCAATTTAAATCGTAATTCGTATCGGAGTCTTATTATTATTGAAATTTCGAGACATTCTGACAAAATCGATGAAAGTTTCGCACCGAGTTCATCAATTTAAATACGTTACCCTTTGCGAAAAATACGATAATTACTTGCATTTCAGTACTACATATAAATACACTATTAATTCTAAGGCATGTATTATCGCAGCAACTTTATTACATATATTTCTAAACGACAATTTTTTTGTTTTTGTATAAAATTACATATAGTGAAGGGCCGTGATCGAAAAATGATACAATGAAAAACCAATTTAACATAATAAATCATACATTCACGTACATATAAATTTCAACATTTAAAAAAATTTTAAACCTGCTTCTAATGAATGACATCTACCGTTGAAAAGCCCTAATTTTTTTCCTAAGGCTGTGCAATAACATACCAACAAATAAATATTTAAAAGTCGCTACATGATAACTGGTCAAGGGAAGAGGTCGGGACGCTATATGGACGTGATTCAGCGAAATGAGTGAAAGAGAGCGTGAGAAATAAAAAATGATGCGACGGCCCATAAAGCGGGCCGCCGAAGGAGAGGTTAAGGGTTTTGTGAAGCGCGCCATTGTACGAAGTGAGGAAATCGCACGCCTCTGTGGAAAAGTTAAGTGTTTCTCGAGCAGAGCGAAGAGAGAATTTTGCGGAATTAAAATGAATGCGATATCCGTACATACGTAATCCCAAATCCCTCAAATTAATTCTACCGGATTTGTGCAGCTTTTGGCTATATTAAGGGCTCAGCATGAAACTATTAATTTTCGAGGAAAAACTATGATATAAGTCTCCGCTATCAAACTAAACGATTCCTCACTGCTTCTACGCAGTCCATTTCCACGGATGATGATGCGCAGTCGAACTCAAACGCATTACAATTTTCTAAGCGCTATTTTCTCTCGAGATAAGAATTTTTCGAATCCTCCGAAGCTTACGTGATAAACTTACAGATTTTAACTTTCTCCATTTACGAAGTACTGTTTAGTAAGAAATTCCGTATGCGAGTTTTAATAATAACTCACTCTGGAGCGACTTTATTAAAAAAGATTCCAAAATTCACAAACGTGTCGTAGAATATAATTCAAACTCCTAAAATGCAGCAACAGCAAAGTGAATCTTTAAGTATTTGAATGAACCGCATTTCGACCATTTGGTCTACGAACCAGTGAGTTACGAAAACTTGTACACATGCCAATACTCGACTTAGACATGTATAAGAAATAATGCCTGTTGTTATTACAAGAAATAGATAAATTTTCCATTCGAATTCAAGTAAAAAAGTACTAGAGAAATGGAAGGAGCTTTAGAAACGCTAAAAGCCAAACTCTTCCAGTTATCGAAAATTCCGTCAATAGACGTTTAAGAGGTTCAACTGTGAATGATTTCAGCGAGCGTACAAAAGTTACTGTTATAGTGTACTCACTGCTGAACTGGCCAACGTGAACTTTTGGATAGAATTTCTTCGTCGTGCACTTACCTGCAAAGAAGAGAGAGAGAGAAATTAATAACGATCGTAATAACATATTTCATTGAATTCATTTATTCTATCCAAAGACATAAACCACATTTGCGCGACTCATTTTTCTGGAAAAGATTGAGGAGAACGCAAAATCACAAGCAACACGAATCAGCGAATTCAACGCAAATTATTAGCGACATTAAATACATACAATTCTGATAAATTGGATTGTGTTTCATACGTAATCGGATTCTCGAAAAACGTGTATTCAGGATGGAATGTATTGCATAAAATTTGTAAACGAAAAATATAACCGCTGCTCGGTTTCGTATGGAAAGGCACATTCGCCCTATTTTCTTAAATTCAAAAATGTCCTGTTGGCCATAGTAGAAATTCTAGCACACGACCTGAATCTAACATAACAAGTTGAAACCGATAAAGTTTTTTCGATTGTCTACTAAAAATTAAAATCTACTTTTGTAAAAAGAGATGACAATTTTTACGAGGAAGGTGTCACCACTGAAAAAGAAAATAAAAATGAAATCATCCACGCTCGCAATGACGCTATGTATGTTCCCAGTCGATTCATCTCTTGCAATGGGTATCCAAGAGGTAGTACAATGAATACCTGGATAGCAAGGGAGAAGAGAAAACCGGTGCCGGCATTAGCCTACTCTTAACGAAGAACATCAAGGGGGCCAACGGCTTAACGTCCCTTCCGAAGGACGGAACGGCTGAATTTGCGCGGTCTCCACAAACCACACAAACAGGAAATCCTACTTGCACAGGATTCGTGCCCGCTGCCTTTTCAAGCAGCAGACGAGTAGCAGCCAGCGCCCTAGGCGCTGCGGTGACGCTAATGGCCGAATATTGTATGTGCGCACTTCCTGGTTACTTCGGGCAAAGTGGGTTTGTTGGTGGGGAGTGTGAGGAGGAAGGAGAAAGTAGAGTGAGTAGAAAGGAGAGGGTAGAGTGAGTAGGAAGGGGAGGGGAGAGTGAGTAGGAAGGAGAGGGGAGAGTGAGTAGGAAGGAGAGGGGAGAGTGAGTAGGAAGGAGAGGGGAGAGTGAGTAGGAAGGAGAGGGGAGAGTGAGTAGTAAGGTGAGGGGAAAGGAAGGAAAGAGGAGAGGAAGGAGAGAAGAGGAAGGAGAGGGGAAAGGAAGGAAAGAGGAGAGGGAGGGAGGAGAGGAAGGAGGGAGGAGAGGAAGGAGAGGAGAGGAAGGGAAGATGAGAGGAAGGAGAGAGGAGGGGAAGGATAAAGGAGAGGAAGGATTGATTGATCGATTGATTTGGTCTTTATTACTCCAGCGAGGCCCTGGAGGACTGATGTGGAGAAGGGTTCCGTGTGAACAGCCGTTGCACACGAGTCAGTCGAGGAGAGGAAGGAGAGAGAAGAGGAAGGAGAGAGAAGAGGAAGGAGAGAGAAGAGGAAGGAGAGAGGAGAGGAAGGAGAGAGGAGAGGAAGGAGAGAGGAGAGGAAGGAGAGAGGAGAGGAAGGAGAGAGGAGAGGAAGGAGAGAGGAGAGGAAGGAGAGAGGAGAGGAAGGAGAGAGGAGAGGAAGGAGAGAGGAGAGGAAGGAGAGAGGAGAGGAAGGAGAGAGGAGAGGAAGGAGAGAGGAGAGGAAGGAGAGAGGAGAGGAAGGAGAGAGGAGAGGAAGGAGAGAGGAGAGGAAGGAGAGAGGAGAGGAAGGAGAGAGGTGATGGATTGAGGAGAGGAAGGAGAAGAGAGAGGAAGGGTGGAAAAAGGAGGGAGGAAAGTCGAGGCAAAGAGAAGCAAGGTGGCTGATCTCAGATAAATTCGTTCAAGAGAGGAGAGCGAGGAGAGAGAATGGGAGAGAGGAGAGGAAGGAGGGAGGAGAGGAAGGAGGGAGGAGAGGAAGGAGGGAGGAGAGGAAGAAGTGAAGAGAGGAAGGAATGAGGGAGAAAGGAGAGAAGAGAGGAAGGAGAAGAGAGGAAGCAGCGAGGAGAGGAAGGAGAGAGGACAGGAATGAGAGAGTCGAGGAAGAAGGAGAGGATAGGAAGGAGAGAGGAGAGAAAGGAGTAGAGGAGAGGAAGGAGGAGAGAGGAGGGAGGAGAGAAGAGATGAAGGAGGAGAGAGGAGAGGAAGGAGGAGAGAACTGAAGAGAGAGGAGAGGATTGAGGAGATTGTAGGGGAATGAGGAGAAAGAAGAGGAAGGAGGAGAGAAGAGAGAAAGAAATAGAGAGCAGAGGAAGGAGAAGAGACGAGAGTAAGTAGAAGAGAGGAGAGGAAGGAGGACAGAGAAGAGGAAGGAGAGGAGAGAGGAAGGAGTAGAGGAGAGGAAGGAGTAGAGGAGAGGATGGAGAGAGGAGAGGAAGGAGGAGAGGATTGAGGAGAGAGGAGGGGAATGAGGAGATAAGAGAGGAAGGAGAAAAGAAGAGAGGGAAGATGAGAGAGGAGAGGAAGGAGAAGAGAGGAAGGAGAAGATAGGAGAGGAAGGAGAAAAGGAGAGGAAGGAGAAGACAGGAGAGGAAGGAGGAGAGGAAAGATAGAGGAAGGAAGAGGGGTGAGGTAGGAGGTAGGAGAGGAAGGAGTGAGGATAGCAGAGAGAGAAAGGAGAGAGGAAGGAGAGAGAGAAAGGAGAAAGGGGGAAGGAGAGAGAGAAAGGAGAGAGGGGAAAGGAGAGAGGAGGAAGGAGAGTGGAAGAGTTTGAGAGGGAGGAGAATGGAGACGAAGGATAGAGGTGAAGGAAGAGAGAGGGAGTAGAGGGTGGAGAGAGGGAGGAGAGAGGAAGGAGAGAGAAGGAGAGAGGAGAGGGTGTGGGGAGAGGTGAGGGAGTGAGGAGAGGAAGGAGAGGAGAGAAGAAGGGTGGAAAAAGGGAGGAAGGAAAGTCGAGGCAAAGAGAACCAAGGTCGCTGATCTCAGATTAATTCGTTTTTTCGTACACGTAAAATTTTATTTACTGTTCGAGGCCGGTTTTGTTAACGTCATTATGTATTTATTTCAAGTGCTTGTGCGCCACACCGACTCATGTTACTACGTAGCATAGAAAAACATTTACGAACGTGATTACCCTAACTTTTTAACACACGGTCATTTTGAGAGATGCGTATTTCAGTTCACCATTCCTAAAATTCGAACTCGATTTGTCGACCTCAATTTTCAATCTTTCACCAGATACATCTGGGAGATTGCGCATCGACAAAAGGTAAAAAAATTCTACAAATAATAATCGCTCTTGCGTCGTACCAAAAGACAGAAGATAATTGTTAAACAAACAGCTTGAATAAAGCAGTAAAATAACTTTAATGCACAATTATTTCATTGTTCAGGCTCCTTATCTTGTTAAATCAACGGTTGTTGTAAACATTGAACGAAGCAAAGGTCAATATTTCAAATTTTAATTGTCGTTATGCGTCGCCAGCTACCAAATCGCTTCTAAAGACAACTAAGAGTAAAAATCTTATCATATTCATAGTTCCAATTCTAAATGGCGTAACACTGAAAAATAAGCACTAATGCAAAGTGTGTGGAATCAAATTAGGGAATGAATCGAGCACTGTAAAATTATCCAGAACATGTCTGCCCCTTGAAACATATGCAACCCTCAGTCCCCGATTGGAAGGTCCTCCCGAAGGGGCATTTGAGGGTGGCAAGACCCTCATAGGAGAGGGAACTCCGTCCGACATCTCCTACCCTATAGAAGATCTCAACGAATCCGAATGTCTCCGAGATGTTGACGCCGTAACACAGAAAGAGTTTCGAAGATTTCAATCGAATTAAACTGCGAACGTCAAACATTGACGATTAGAATAGTAAATATAATGTGAACGGAATGGTCATTAGTGACTTATTCCTAATGTGTATGCTCACATGTATTCCGATTTACTTGTTTCTTAGCGACGGAATTTAAGTAACTAAATACATGTAGCCAATTAACAAATACGTAATTCGTTGATAAATCGCGAGAAATAGCTAACATACCGTTAAATTAAAAACAGCAGTACTGCAAGTAACCGTCGAAGCAAATCACTCCGTTTAGATCAAAGAAGTAGACTACTGTCCGCAAATTGCCTTTTAGCCGAAATGCTCACTTGGTTTTCACAACCATTGAGCGGCTTTTTGAAAATTCGGATTTATCATTTTTACTTTCTCTATATAGGGTATTGGTTTCATGAAAAAATCAATTTCGAAATTTCAACGGAAATGAACATTTTGAGGTCCCCTAAACACGTTTTGACCATTTTCTCGATTTCTGTGTGAGTGCGTGCGAGAGTGTGCGAGATAGAAATTACGTGGCTGCTATAACTCAAGAAGATAAACGAGAAATTTTATATTTGACATTTTTGTTAAAATAACAAGAGTTGATTAGTTATTGGTAAACATCGGTCAACCGGAAGTGGGTGTTTACTCTTGTCACATCAGTTTTTTATATTTGCTTACATATTTGATGAATGTAAAAAACTATTGTAGTAAAAGTTGTAGGAAATTTAATCTTTAACAACTTTTGTTTAAAACATTTTTGCATAAAATGCATTCATTAAGAGATATTTTTAAAAATATATTTAGTTGCCACCACCACACCACCTACGGGCGACGATTATAAACAATCGACGCTTAGTTATGTCTTAGTAACGCTCCTTTTTAATTTCTTAATTGTTGGAGTTTTGTGGCAAAATCCAGTATCAGAAGGCTACGGTTTGAGTTTATTTCTGTTCTTTGTGAAGTTTTTAAAATTTTCTCGCAGCTCCTCAAAACATTTATAAATATTACAGGTACGGAGAAAGTTATTTGGTAGCCACATCATGTTTTACTTATATTACGTTGATTTTGAAGCTACTTGTTAACTAAAAAATTACTCTTCTCTTGCATCCGCGCATACCTTAAGAGTTCCGAGTTCGAATTGCACTTTTATGAAATTTATGACACACATGAGAAATGATACTGTACGCAAAAAGCATTTAACAGAATAATTTCGGTGTAAGAAAGGGCCGATAAGACTCGACTACACCGAAATAAAGGCAATAACCATCAATCCAAAACAAGTCTCGCTCTAATAAACCGTATATTGTTTACCAAATGTTTTATGCTGAAACCAACGAATACATCAATGCTACGAAACATTCGAAGAAATTTTAAACACGTCTGAGTAGTATGGAATAAAGCCAAGAAAGTAAAATGAGAAACAAATCATTTATCGCTAATTACACTTATTCAGCGCGAAGAACAAAAGGAAACCAGCTGTCGCCCAAGACCCCTCCTCCCCACACTCCCTCCAACCAACGACCCCTCCCCTCCGACCCACGACCACTCCCCCCCCCAACCCGCCCTTCGGCCCACGACCCCTCCGCCCCAAACCTCCCTCCGGCCCATGACCACTCCTCCCCACCCAACCCTTCAAACCCTTCATCCGGCCAACGATCCCTCCTCCCCCCCCAAACCCTCCCTCCGGCCCACGCACGTAGGGCGAGACTCCGAATTCGCTAAGCAGGGATCTCGCTATCTCCTCCAAGTCATCAGCGCCATTTGTCCTTGAGGCTGCTTAAACCCTCCGGCGTCAAGGAGACATAAGACCGCCTGCGCAACAAGCCAATGCACAGTGGGACCAATTCCGAAAAGGTGGCCAAAACTCAAAAGTGTAAAGAAACAATCCTTTGCAATGAGAAGATGTTCCTATTTATGATGAAAAGACATAATCATTATAAAAACAATAAGAAATGGTCCTATTTTATCAATATTTCATTTTGAGTAAAAAAAACTGACTTTTTCTTAATCGCTTAATCACTGCTGCTCATATCAGCTTTGGTTGTGGAAGGGTGTGAGCTGGAGTGCATTGCATCTGTCCTATTAATTTCGGGAGAAAGTAGAAGGCGCAAAACGTCAGGGGAGAATGTCCCCTTGGTGAAAATGGCTCATGTCTCACGGATGAAATAATTGGATCGGACGATACCAGCGACCTTTGTAGAACATCTTGGTTAGTGGTTGGACCTAAAACCGGTAGAAATAAAAAAAGGAAAATGATGATGTGGGAGGAAAGTTGTCTACAAGAAAGTTTAACAGAAATTACATCATAATTATCATTATATCCATCTGACGGAAAAGTTATTTTGAAATTACAGATACAATTTCTTGTGTAGTGTTCTCTGTATTTTTTGAAGTCCTTGTGGCGAGCTTCCTGTGCCTCCTCAGTCAATTTTCCAATAGGAAAAATTGCAGAAGATATTATTTCTGAGCCATGGACTAGTAATCTGTGAACTGAAGCTGGCATGTAGTACCAGGGGTAGAGAGAAAAAAAGATGTGCACTTTCATGGGCGTACTTGCCAAAAGTCTCCGTGTTTATTTCATACCGACTACAAAGTGTTCGCAAAATGACTCCAAAGCGAACAATAGTGTCTCATCAATCCCGGTAATTAATGAGGTCGTTGTTGGGTTCTGAAAGAAACTATGAGCTGTTATTCCCTCGTTCGTCGTCCCACTCCCTCCTGGTTTTGGGAGATCCACTAACGAGCCCATTTTATTTTTGAACTTCTCCTGAATGAAATTCTTCCAGGCGAGAACTTTCGTTTTATCTGCTTCACCTCAAACCTGCCACTTCTTGATTCCTAGGCGGTAGACCACGTGGAGCAGGCATTCGAAAAATTTCTTATTTCCACGTGATATTATTCGCTCGCTGCGAAAATTTGTGTCCTTTCGCGCTGCGACAATTAACTGTCCTTCAGCGCTGCGGAATTGTGTTCTTCCGCGTGTCCATATTGCTTTTTTGGCCAAACTGCGTTCTTCCACGTGGTTGTTCCTTCGTGCGGCCATATTGCTTTTTCCGCGCTGCGACCTTGGGCCTTGCCGCCTAGCGAATTTTTCCGTATTTCCGCTGAGTGATATTGTTTCCTGCGTGGATTAGTTAAGAAATAACTGCCATGCCTAAATCTAAATCATCACCCACGGAAGGGACGAGTGAATCTCCGTATCAAACGAACAATTTCAGGCGCTGATTGCGCAAATTACGGACTCGGCAAGAATGACTGTTCTTGATAGGCAATTGACGAGCCCCGTCCTTGTTACACCAAGTAGCGGCAATTTTTCTAAATGTACTTCCCGATTTAACGGCAGTGTTTCGTCTGATGTTGACGCATTCTTAGACTCGGTTTTGACCTTTAAGGATTGCGCAAATGTCAGCGAAGAAAATGCATTACGTGGTGTCTCAATGCTTCTGGAAGGCATTGCTGCGACATGGTGACAGGGCATAGAGAGAGATATTTCGGACTGGGACGGTGCCGTGTGCGCGTTTCGTGACGCGTTCTCTCGCAAATTGCCGCCTCATCTCGTCTTTAGAGAGATTTTTGCACGTGAGCAACACGAAAATGAAACAAGCGAGATTTTTGTATGCCACATTCGCGCCCTCTTGTCACAGTTACCGTATACCTTGCCAGAACGCGCGCAATTAGATATTGTATACGGGATAATGAATAGAAAAGTTAGGAAAAGACTTCCTCCTAGCGATTTCGACTCATTCAAAAGTCTTTTGCAACGTGCAAAAGACATTGAACACTCACAGCGTGAGGTTGTGCGACCATTAGAGGATGTCAGTAGTAATGAAGGTAGAGACCGACCGGAGAAGAACAGCGTCCGAGGTGAAGTTACTGTAAATATTTCGGCCACGTTGAATCAGATTGCAGGAAAGCAAAGGCAACTAAGGGTGATGTTGCACAATCAGTAAAATCATCACCCCATACCCCAAAATCTGATTCGCCAAAACCACAAATAACGTGTTTTGGGTGCGGTGCCCCAGGTAACGTCAGAAGCAACTGTCCTAACTGTGCGCCTCCCATAAAAACTGAAAGTACGATTGTCTCATACTTCAATTTCATGCAGTCAACCTTCTCTATTGATGATGATTCATCGCGACCCATGCTCCCGGTCCAGATTTTAGGACTGGATGGTCTAGCTTGTCTTGGCACTGGCTCCCAAAGAAGTATAGCCGGTGCACAGATTTATCATATATTAATTTCTCGAGGGCGTCCATTCAGCGAGACTTCCCTGGACATGAAGTTAGCTGATGGAAAAACGCATCGCGTGCTAGCCAGGAGTTTTTTTGTGGAAATTTCTGTCGTCAACCGTACGATCCTCTTGACCTTGATCGCGATTCCGGATCATCCGGAGAGCCGGATGCTACTTGGCATAGATTTTATCCGAAGTGCTGGCATGGTTCTGGATCTTCCCGGACATAAATGGTTCTTCAAGGAAAAACCCAGTAGCCGCCACGTTTTTGTACGAGAAGAAGATATTGCTACATCTGTACCTGTGAGCAACGTCCACGTCAGCAACCTGCCATTACGGGATGTTGAAGGACAGAATTTGGATGAGGACCAGAAACGCCGCATCACCGCACTTCTCGCTGAATATGAAGATGTCTTTTCTCTTAGCAAGGAGCCCACTCCATTCGCAGAGCATGCTATTAAGGTAACCGATGATACTCCAATCGCTGTACCCCCATATAGGCTGTCGCCTGCCAAAAATGAGTTTCTTCAGCAGGAACTTGAGAGAATGCTAGCTGAGGACATCATCGAGGAGTGTGATTCTCCCTATGCAGCGCCCGTCGACCTCGTGCCCAAAAAGGACGGAACCTTTCGGACCTGCGTTGATTACAGACGCTTGAACAATCTGACGGTTCCAGACATACCATTTACTTCGTGTAGATGACCTACTTCACGCAGCAAAGCAGTCCCTGTACATGACTACGCTTGATTTACGTTCAGGGTATTGGCAGGTTCCGGTCAAGATTGAAGACAGAGACAAAACTTCGTTTATCTCGCCCTTGGGCCACTTCCGATTCAAACGCATGCCATTTTGTCTCCGAAATGCTCCTGCCACCTTTCAAAGGCTGATTGACCGTCTCCGATCTGGTTTTAGAGATGTCCAGGTACTGGCGTACTTGGATGATTTGATCATTTTATCGTCATCATTTGATGAACACATGGAAGACCTTCGCCAAGTGTTCAGTTGCCTGCAACAATTCAGGTTATATGTAAATAGGTCAAAGTGCACACTTGGGTCGTCGGAGGTAAAATATCTTGGCCATCTTATTTCACCCCAAGGAATCAAACCAGATCATAACGTTTCTGCAGACAGGGTCCTGGTACCGACGGTTTTGTGCACAACTATTCCAGTGTTGCTCGACCTCTAAGTGATTTGACGAAAAAGAATGCTCTATGGAATTGGGGACCGAGTCAAGATGATGCATTCAAGATGCTCAAGAAATTACTAACAACACCGCCCATCCTTCGGCAAGCAGACCATACACTGCCATATGTGCTCCGAACAGACGCAAGCGCTTACGCTTTGGGAGCGGTTCTACTCCAGGGGGAGCTTCCAGACCAATGCCCCGTCGAGTATGCGAGCAGACTGCTGACTGCCCCTGAGCGCAATTATAGTACGACTGAGAGGGAGGCGTTGGCAGTTGTCTGGGCCTTGGAAAAGTTCCGGGGATACTTAGGAGCACCTGTGAAAGTTGTTACTGATCACCAACCTCTCCGCTGGCTCATGACACTCAAGTCACCTAGTGGTCGCCTGGCAAGATGGGCTCTATCTCTACAGTCATACGATATTCAAGTAGAATACACTCCAGGGCGATGTAACGCAGTGGCTGACACGCTATCACGCCCACCAGGCCAATACGAGGATATGAATATCTGTTCTGTGACTGTCGACATGCCGACAACCTCTGCAGAAGTTATCAGGGAGGAGCAGCTGGCTGATCCAAAAATTAAGCTGATAATCGACTGCTTCGAGTCACAGGAAATTACTCCGGACTTGAAAACCTTTGCGAAAGCACTGAGAGAAGCGAAGGAAAAGCATGAAATTCAGCTAAAAATCATACGCTGACGAGAAAAGAAGAAGAGGCATTAACTTTAAGATTGGCGATAGGGTTCTGGTCGAGATACACGCGTTAAGTAAAGCCAAACATGGCTACACTTCAAAGTTTGGCCCTCGACGAGATGGCCCATATTTGATTTGCAAGCAGGTTTCACCGAGCACATATCAGCTTGCAACTCCTGAAGCACCTAATATCTCTGTTGGTGTTTACCATGTGTCGTCCTTGACTCCCTTTGTCGCCACTCATGGTGACTCTGATCCGTGTCTATTACGACCGCTGCGGAAACGAGGCCGTCCACGGCAACAGCAATCAGCCCCAAGACCTGCATCGGTGCCTTCCACGTCATCGGTGTCTCTTACATCATCGGCGCCTTCCAGAACATCGTTCCCTTCGAAGACATCGGTGCCTTCTGCGTCATTGGTGCCTTCCCGGACATCGGTGCCTTCTACGTCATCGGTGCCTTCCCGGAAATCGGTGCCATCCACGTCATCGGTGTCTTCTACATCATCGGCGCCTTTCAGGACATCATTCCCTTCCAGGACATCGGTGCCTTCTACTTTATGGGTGGCTTCCCACATCCTTGCGCTACCTACAAGGATGCAGCCACCTAGGAGATGCCGCCAGTGGCAGACCTTGTAGAATTGCATTCGAGGTCGTACATGACATTCTAAGGGGGAGGATGTAACGAGACCAGACCGATAACGGACTTTGCTCTTCATTTTATTTTGTTTTTTGCGCGCAGCCAACAGGGTGCGCGTCAGTTCTCTCTTCTCGTGTGGAAGTTTGTAGTGTAGTGTGTGCCCCAGGCGATTAAAGGTGTTTGTGTTATTACGTGTAACTTTCATTTGTGCCCTTTCCTCTCCGAGAAACCCTAGCTCGTCACACTGTTCGTTTATGGTTATTTTGAGGGGATAGGGATATATTGCACTTCCTTCGAATAAAACTAATAAATTTTGATTTAATGAAATATTTTATGTGGACTGAAAATTAAAAAGTATATAATTCACATTATAGTATGTTCCAGAGAGTTGAATTATATTCTTGGTCTCATATTAATGCTTAATAAATGTACCATTTTAGTGCTTTAATACGGTTCAGGCTTTTATGCAATGGTATAACACATATACTGAATCGATTAAGTAGTTAGATGGTGGAAGGAAAAGGGAATGGAAATGAGCAGAAATTGAGAAAAAGGAAGAGGAGGACGTAAAATTTGCATAGAATTAAAGTGGCTGCAGCAAAAACATAACAATAATAAATTATAATTCATTATAATTCATTTTATACGATCGAATCATGCGCCATTGCCAAACGGTAATATTTAATTAAACTAAATATAAAGTTATTTTTAATGGATTTCTTTAAATGATAATACAGAAAATATTTCGAACCGAATTTCTAATGCGATTGAAAAAATAACATTCTAAGACTTTTTAAAAATTTCTTAAATAAAGTCAATTTTCTGAAAAAATTTCAAAACTACTATAGTTAAACGAAAATTACGATCTTAAAATATAGTTAAAACTCATTGCAGTTCGTTTAAGTATTTAGTTCACATTAAGTTACTACACAGTTTTCCTTTGATGGTAAATTAACTGTTCATTAACATTTATCCTGTTTTTAAGCGTAAGATTAAAACAATTAAATTATTAATTTTAATTCTATGCGTTTTAAATAACTTATAATTTGCTCAAATATTTCAAGTAAATTTCTGCAGATTTTTCATACATTATATCTTATTATTTCGATTTTACTCTTAATTTCAACAAATATTTGGACAAGAATTTGGTCTCAATGGTAATAATTTTTAAACAATATAGCAAAGATAACTTTCAAAGACACCGATTTGATTGTGCATGAAGGCTAAACCAGAACAGCAAATTTTATTGATTTTTCAAAACGAAATCTAATATCTTTGGAATAATTTTATGATTTGCTACGAGAGAGAGGGAGAAAGAAAGGAGAGAGAGAGAGAGAGACAAAATTAAATGTTCCATAAATTAAAAATAGTTTTGGGAATATAAGAATTCTATAGCGTGATGTTTCTTTGTCATAAAATGTCTATTAGCCCAAAACTGTTTTTACTAACTGGAACACTCAATTTTGTGAGTTTTATATCCATTGATTATTTTTTAGTACATATCAAAGTTAGTTTCATTAATATTTTATTTCAATTTTATTTTTACCTAATACGTAATTCACGCATACCCGTCATATATGACGGGCAATTACTCTAGTTAACTATATAAAAGATAGTTATAAAAATTCATTTTTATATCTTCGCTTGTTTTTAGTCTTTTTCCCAACACCACTACTGTTATTCCCCAGTAAAAGTTGCATGGGAGGTATCTAGCAAGGGCGTACCCCAATTTTTAACTCGTAAAACAATGTCGTAATTATCAGCTATCACAGATTTTTTTGGTGTTCTCTTTTGTCCGAATAAATCTTTTGATCTATACATTACAATGCATATAATGGGTAAGAGGAAACTGTAGATTTCCTATTGTAGTTTCTAAATTATTATAAGATACTAATATGAAAAACAGACGTCGTTATTCATGTACCCATCTTCCAAGTTGTGTACATAATATTACAAAGGGACGTTTTCTTAAGGTTGTCTATAAGGAATGGATGCGAAAAAAGAGCATTTTGACCATTAAATCTAACAAAAATTTATCTCGGATTACATATTTCCAGCTTAAACAAGATATTTTTGGGTAGTCACTAGAAATAGCTAGATTTTTTTATTCGCTAGATTTGTAAGAAGTCGCTAGGACCTTTTTTGGAACAAGTGTGAATGATCTAGCTACAAATTCGCTAGATGGGCAACACTGGCAGCGATATCGATTCAAGAAATCTACAGACACAGGACGAATTCCGTGTTTTGTTTATCTCCCCTCTCTTTCTCTTCCGCTTTCGTCTCCGGCTTTCCTTCCTCCACATCCATTCTTTCTCTCTCTCTCCCTTTATCCATTCCTGCCTTCCACGTTCTACCTCCCTTTTCCTTTCTCTCTCATCTCCGCCAACTTCACTTCTTCTTTCTGTCAAACAATAAATCACACGCGAAGACGAATCACGCGCAGAAAGTTATTTGCTCATCCCGTGAGAGAAGCTCTCTGTGGAAACCTCTCGCAATTGCCACCAATATAAACCCAATTATATTCTTCTCACTCCTATTCAACTATCATTTGCGACTCAAAATTTATTTTGTTAGGTATATATTTCGATGAATATGGAATGTTCGTCGACAAAGAGTATTATCAGACTATACAGAATTGTACCGAACGCTCAAAATCACATTCGAGGAAATAATACCGAATAGCCTTTTTACTGCTTATATAGGAACAGTATTGTGATATTATCTTTAACGATTTTTAATAAATACTCAACGTTATCGAACACTATTAATCATTTACTTATCGAATTGACCAACATACAACGTGTTCCGAACATCCATGGATACACACGGTCCGTGTTATGTAATATATATACATCCAAGCAAAGAGTTTTAATAGATAAAATCATTTTTTTCACGCGTAAAAATGTACCAAACATTGGGGTACTGTCATAATGGATGCAGCCAGAAAATTAAGAGCAGCCTTTTTGTTCAAATGTAGGACAGCACGCAAGGAATTTCGCAGTTCAGTCCATATTCCTAATCTCATAACATTCCGCCTCTAACCCACTCCGAATTCCCAGAGATATGGCTTGCCTATTACCATCATCGGTATCCTGCGTTTTGCTCACTTTGAATGACAATTCATCAGTCGGCGTAACTCTCCTCCAAAGAAAGGTTACTCCTTTTCATTAGGGCGAAGTGGGCATTCATCATCGCTCGGAAGAAAGTGCGAGGTCAGAGAATGCCTTCGAAATATAAGGAGCGAGCGGCAAGGGGGAGTTTTCTTTTAATTTACGTTGCATCTCAATAGAATATCACCATCGTTAAGTGCACGTATTAGTATATTAATCGAATCGAATGAATCGATTAAAATGATTCGATTATTAATCGGAATTGAAACATTCGATTCCAATGGATTCCATGATCAAATTTGGCCATGCCTATTTCATCTGCTTCACATTTTACATTATTCAGGAAGGCATCGTCAAACCATAATCAAGTACTATCTCCCTCAAATTCATAAATTTATTCTTCGATTGCTATACCTTCGAAGGAAAACAACTCTCTGGAGTGAAAATAAATCACGTACGTAGAAGAGATTTGCTTAGCATCCCCTCTCTCTTATTTCTATCTCTTCCAGCTCTAACATTTGCATTGTTTTGCATATTCCTTTTTTACTCTCTCATATACTAGTATATTGACAAAGAATTGTGATCGTGAAAAAATTCGACTTCAAGATTTTGATGGAAATACACGTTTTAGGTGTCTCTGAGTACATAAAAGTGGTTTTCGTCATGCCGTCTGTCAGTCTGTTCGCCGTTCTAGGGCCCAAACGCGCACATAAAATAGAATTATATCTCGTATTTATGCAATATATCATCTTTCGCAGACTCTTTTTTCATAAAAATGATATTGCACAAAAATAAAAGGCAGTTATTCTGGGTGATTTTTAGAAAACTTTGATTTACTCAAAAATGGCTCCATAGAATTTAATTAAAATCAATCCAATTGTAGAGACTGATGTCACAAATAATACTACTTAAGCCATATATCTCTTAAAATAACTATATGGCGTCCAGTGACATTATAATGCACGCTAAGCTACCTTACCGAGGCGGATTCAAATTGGGAGAGTGTGGAGCCCGCCCCTTGAGGAGTTTCTGAATCCGCCCCCGGGAAGGAAGGTGCGAGAGAAAGGAGCTATCACCCGAGGCCTTGCTCCGTGAATACGTCTCTGAAATATTTTTCCTGCCTTAATTATTCCATCGACAATCTCTGTTCATTGACGACTTTATGAATTAAATATTGAATATGAATATGAATTAAATATTGTGGTGTCCTGCGAACATTAAATTTTGGCGTTTATTATTGTCCGAGCAGATTACTTTTCGGGATACACAGAACTTCGGTGGGATAAATATAATTAAATCCACAGAACTGCGGATTCAACCGTCGACTGAGCGGTTCGCGTTTAATATTTTTTCCACCATTAAAGAAGTACCAAGGAAATTCACAGCGAAAAATGATTAAATCGACAATTGGTAAGTGTGGAATGGGAAGGGAAGATTAGATTCCGGCGAAATCGGACGGAAAATCCGATATATAAACTGAGAAAACGGGATTCGTCAGTATGGAAAATGCGCCTTGTTAAATAAAAGGAGAAGACTAAAAATTGGAGCCGATCAAATTTGGGGCTAAGGAAAATGGGATGATACATCGCAAATGGAGAGATAGTGCGTAGAGAACGGCGGCGGTTAATGACGGAGAGGTCTGCACCACGGATCGCGATTTGAGGGGCCAATCCCTATTCTCTGGCCCCTCGCGTCTCAGATGGTTATCCGAAACGGCTGAGGGGCAGACTTCCAGGGGCCATCTTGTGTCAAGACTGGCTTTGCAGCACTTGGAAAACATTGTCTGACAGACAAACGGCTTTATTTAGGGCGTAACTGACACTATATAGTCCCTTCTAACATTTAACCCTGCGGCGGAGGTCAAAGACAAGAGCAACGTCACTGGATCGATGTTTGTTTGTTTGTGCGTAATTCTGGCTAATAAACCTATTGGATTATTATAGCCATAACTCCATACATACCAGACACACACACAAAGGAGGAGGGAAACTCGGTGCCGGCATTAGCCTACTCTTTACGAAGAGCAGCGAGGGAGCCAACTGCTTAACGCCCTTTCCGAAGGACAGAGCGCTGATTTGCGCGGTCTCCACACAAGTACGTAGAGCAGGGGTTCCCAAACCGGGTGCTCGCGAGTACCGCTGTGCTCTTTGTCAGCTCGATTGAGCTCTTCGGCCGCCTGGTTTTACACTTCTAGGATGCTTTAATCTCGTTTCATAACATCAATAATTTAATATGATCACTTTCATTCAAAATGTATATGAGAACAGCACTAATAACATTGACGTTGGTTTGATTTTAGTGTTTATGATTATTATGGTTTTCCGCAAAATTACAGTGGTGCTCGCTTGATATTCTAGGACATAGTTTGGTACTCGCTTGATATTCTAGGACATGGCTTGGTGCTCGATTGATATTCTAGGACATAGTTTGGTGCTCGCATGATATTTTAGGACATGGCTTGGTGCTCGCTTGATATACCAGAATACAACTTAGTGTTCGGCACATGGAAAAGGCTGGGAACCCCTGACGTAGAGGTTGGGAGGACCCCAGATTGAAAAATCCTACCTCCGCCGGATTCGAACACGAGGCCGGTGCGCGGAAGGCCACCACTCTAACCACATTGATACCGCCGCCCAAACGGAATACGAATTTCACTTGTTTACTGGTTGAGAAAAAAGAGCTTACGTGTGCGTTTTAATATGATGACAACTGCGGACCGATCTGCTACAAGAGACGAGGAGAGAGAGAGAGAGAGAGAGACGAGAGAGAGAGAGAGAGAGAGAGAGAGAGAATAGAGAGAGAGAGAGAGAGAGAGAGAGAGATAGAGAGAGATAGAGAGAGAGAGGGAGAGAGAGAGATAGAGGTATTTTTACGTCTCCCGAAAATACGTTTTAAAAGTTAATTTTGGCCACACGGTTGGCGCCCGCAAAGTGGGACGATAATGCTTGAACCCACGTTTATTCCACGTTTTAATTTGTACCCTCATGAATGCACAAATTTTGTCTCCATTTATTTTAAAACAACCATG
This sequence comes from Tanypteryx hageni, assembly GCA_028673005.1. Classification (NCBI taxonomy): domain Eukaryota; kingdom Metazoa; phylum Arthropoda; class Insecta; order Odonata; family Petaluridae; genus Tanypteryx; species Tanypteryx hageni. Next base: position 10,402,705 of record CM054115.1, on the reverse strand, counting down.
TATACGAGAGATTTTAGTGCGTATTTATGCTAAATATAAAGAGTAGAGGGGGAGAGAGAGGTATGATTGGGGAGATAGGGGGAGGGGAGAAGGGATAGAGGGAGAGGGGAGGGAGAGGAGAGATAGGGGGGAGGGAGAGGAGAGATAGGGGGGGAGGGAGATGGGAGATAGGGAGGAGGAAGAGGGGAGATAGGGGGGAGGGAGAGGGGAGATAGGGGGGAGGGAGATGGGAGATAGGGAGGAGGAAGAGGGGAGATAGGGGGAGGGAGAGGGGAGATAGGGGGATGGAGAAGGGAGATAGGGGGGAGGGAGAGGGGAGATAGGGGGGAGGGAGAGGGGAGATAGGGGGAGGGAGAGGGTAGATAGTGGGAGGGAGAGGGGAGATAGGGGGGGAGGGAGAGAGGGGAGATAGGGGGAGGGAGAGGGGAGATAGGGGGAGGGATAGGGGAGATAGGGGGAGGGATAGGGGAGATAGGGGGAGGGAGAGGGGAGATAGAGGGAGGGGAGATGGGAGATAGGGGGTGGGAGAGGGGAGATAGGGGGAGGGAGATGGGAGATAGGGGGAAGGAGAGGGGAGATAGGGGGAGGGAGAGGGGAGATAGGGGGAGGGAGAGGGGAGATAGGGGGAGGGAGAGGGGAGATAGGGGGGAGGGAGATGGGAGATAGGGAGGAGGAAGAGGGGAGATAGGGGGAGGGAGAGGGGAGATAGGGGGATGGAGAAGGGAGATAGGGGGAGGGAGAGGGGAGATAGGGGGGAGGGAGAGGGGGAGATAGGGAGGAGGAAGAGGGGAGATAGGGGGAGGGGAGAGGGGAGATAGGGGGATGGAGAAGGGAGATAGGGGGAGGGAGAGGGGAGATAGGGGGGAGGGAGAGGGGGAGATAGGGGGAGGGAGAGGGGAGATAGTGGGAGGGAGAGGGGAGATAGGGGGGAGGGAGAGGGGAGATAGGGGGAGGGGAGAGGGGAGATAGGGGGAGGGATAGGGGAGATAGGGGGAGGGATAGGGGAGATAGGGGGAGGGAGAGGGGAGATAGAGGGAGGGAGATGGGAGATAGGGGGGTGGGAGAGGGGAGATAGGGGGAGGGAGATGGGAGATAGGGGGAAGGAGAGGGGGAGATAGGGGGAGGGAGAGGGGAGATAGGGGGAGGGAGAGGGGAGATAGGGGGAGGGAGAGGAGAGATAGGGGGAGGGAGAGGGGAGATAGGGGGGAGGGAGAGGGGAGAGAGGAGGAGGGGAAGGGAGATAGGTGCGAGGGAGATGGGAGATAGGGGGATGGGAGAGGGGAGATAGGGGGAAGGGAGAGGGGAGATAGGGGGAAGGGAGAGGGGAGATAGGGGGAAGGGAGAGGGGAAATGGGGGAAGGGAGAGGGGAAATAAGGGGAGGGAGAGGGGAAATAGGGGCGGGAGAGGGAAGATAGAGGGAGGGAGAGGGGAGATAGGGGGAGGGAGAGGAGAGATAGGGGGGAGGGAGAGGGGAGATAGGGGGGAGGGAGATGGGAGATAGGGAGGAGGAAGAGGGGAGATAGGGGGAGGGAGAGGGGAGATAGGGGGGATGGAGAAGGGAGATAGGGGGAGGGAGAGGGGAGATAGGGGGGAGGGAGAGGGGAGATAGGGAGGAGGAAGAGGGGAGATAGGGGGAGGGAGAGGGGAGATAGGGGGATGGAGAAGGGAGATAGGGGGAGGGAGAGGGGAGATAGGGGGGGAGGGAGAGGGGAGATAGGGGGATGGAGAGGGGAGATAGTGGGAGGGAGAGGGGGAGATAGGGGGGAGGGAGAGGGGGAGATAGGGGGAGGGAGAGGGGAGATAGGGGGAGGGATAGGGGAGATAGGGGGAGGGATAGGGGAGATAGGGGGAGGGAGAGGGGAGATAGAGGGAGGGAGATGGGAGATAGGGGGTGGGAGAGGGGAGATAGGGGGAGGGAGATGGGAGATAGGGGGAAGGAGAGGGGAGATAGGGGGAGGGAGAGGGGAGATAGGGGGAGGGAGAGGGGAGATAGGGGGAGGGAGAGGGGAGATAGGGGGAGGGAGAGGAGAGATGGGGGAGGGAGAGGGGAGATAGGGGGGAGGGAGAGGGGAGAGAGGAGGAGGGGAAGGGAGATAGGTGCGAGGGAGATGGGAGATAGGGGGATGGGAGAGGGGAGATAGGGGGAAGGGAGAGGGGAGATAGGGGGAAGGGAGAGGGGAAATGGGGGAAGGGAGAGGGGAAATAAGGGGAGGGAGAGGGGAAATAGGGGCGGGGAGAGGGAAGATAGAGGGAGGGAGAGGGGAGATAGGGGGGGAGGGAGAGGGGAGATAGGGGGAGGGAGAGGGGAGATAGTGGGAGGGAGAGGGGAGATAGGGGGAGGGAGAGGGAAGATAAGGGGAAGGGAGAGGGAAGATAGGGGGAGGGAGAGGGGAATAGAGAGGGTGGGAGATCGGAGAAGAGATATGGGAAAAGAGGAGGGAAAAGGGAGAGGAGGAGAAGAGTGGAAGGTAAGAGTGGGGGGAGAGAAGCGGAGGAAGGGAGGAAGAGTAGAGTAGGATGTGAAGAACAGGAAAAGAGGAGAAAGAGAAGAGGAAAGGAGCTGCTAGGATTAAACATATAATATAGTAGTAGAGGGTTCTTGCATACTGCTAGCATTTCATCTCACCTTGAAAAATCATTCATTTTTCATCTAGAAAAATATTTCTTTAATTCTAAAGATTTCTCCTCTATACAGGTTTTAATTTTTTTATTATGGAACAATAATAGTGTAAAAACTATCGCTAATTTCTGTAGTTTTAGGAATATTATACTTTTTCCAAATTAAGTTAATAATGCCACACATTTCTGCCAAATTTTAAATTTATAGTAAAATTAGAAGTGAAATGACATTTATCTAATTGTTTAAATTTAAGTAATTTTTATCGGCCCAAAATAACAATTTTTATGGATAAATTGAAAATTTTATTCGTTTACATAGGCAACCTCTAAATAATTTAAAAATTTCAGTGTCTAAGCATCTACCAATTTGTTTAAATTTTAAGAATTTTTAACTCCCAAAGAAAATAAAATATCAAAATTTCTACAATCCCTATTTTGTTTTTTTACAAATCCTACCTCTAAAAAAATTTCAGCTCCGTAGCACATTTGGAAATACATAAACCTTGAAAATTCGTTTAAACAATTTCGAATTTATAGCGGCCGCATTGTTGCACTTTTTTAATATTTTCGTTTTTTTCTAGTCGGTTTTGCACAAAATCCTACCTAAGAAAAAAAATTACGAAGCTCCAGCTCTCCTGGAAGTGCATAAACATTAGTATCCTCCTATATATGTTATACCCTCCTCCTCTGTAAGAAACGTCCATATATAATGATATTTCGCACCTGTAAAGTGCCGACTTAATCATGGACCAGTTAATCCTCCTGGAATAAACCAAGATGACGTGACCGGTGGGTTCTCCCCCCCCCCCCGCTTTCCCTGACTTTCGGCGTAAAGGAGGCATCGGGTTGGATACTTTTCTTCATTATTATTAAATCATTAACCGGCGTTTGAATCGCTCACACATAAACAAACGGTTTTGACAAAATCGCATCTGTGAAACCGTTATCCCAGTAGGAGAATAGAGGAAGGTTAATTTAAAACGGATGACTAGTTGATATTGGCAGCCAAAGAGCAAATATTCCAAAAATTCAATTTTGAACATTAAATACATTTGCATAGCATGCCTGATAAACAAAACTTTTCACTATTCTGCAGCATGTATACATTACAAGCACCTGATATGGTGGTGATTTCCGGGAATCTGCCGTGTTGATCCATTTCCTGGACAATATTTCGCCGACGTTCCAGTCGGCTTCTTCAGGTCCGAAGTGTCGGTGCAGATTTTTTGTCGTCTTTATATAGGCAGGTTCCGTCTAATCCGGTGCGTTCTGATAGGTCGCCGAGTTCGGAGCGCTCTGGTTGGTCGCCGAGTCTGGTGCGTTCGGATTGGCTGATGTTGGTTTAGTCTTACGGAAGACTCTCTTCCAGGTGCTGGACAGCGTGTAACCGTCCTCTCGGTTAAAATTGTACGGCTGTTTTGTAATTTCGATCGCCTCCCTGATGAGTCTCGGGAAATAACGATTTTCTTTTACTAAAATCTGTGCGTTGTCGAAGTCGATGTCGCATCCGGGATCGGTCCACGCGTGTTCTGCTATGGCGGAAAGGCGGAGTTGTTTGTTAGCAGTTGCCCTCTGGTGTTCTTTCAGGCGGCACTTGAGAGATCTCGAGGTTTGACCGATGTATGACTTTCCGCAGCTGCACTTGACTTCGTACACGCCCTCATAGATGTTTTTGGGGTAAGTGGTCTTTGGCGGTGCGGAGGAGGTCGGCTGTCTTCGTCACGCAGTTGAATCTCGTTACCACGTCGTGTTTGGCGAGAATGCGTGCGACCCTCTCCGAGGTGCCCGCCACGTAAGGTATCATGGCGTATGCCGCAGGTTTCGGCTTGTTTTCCGCTGTGTCCTCGGCGGTCCTTTTCAGGGCCATATCCCGTTTCTGGTCTTCCTACTTGCCACCCTCCAAGGAAACGGATATCGTCGGGAGCTAATACTCAATACCATCAAAAAGGAATAACTAAATAACAGAAAAATTTCAACTCCTTAGCTGGTCTCTAAGTACCTGTACATTTATATATTTGTTTAAATTTTAAGAATTCTTAACAACCAAATCAATTAACATCAGAATTTCTATAATCACTATTCGGTCATTTCACGAATTCTACCTTTACAAAAAAATCAGCTTCGTAGCACATGCAGAAATACATAAACATTAAATATTATTTTTAAATATTTGCAAATTTTTATATTTATATTTTATATAACTTCTCTGAGATTTTCGATTTTATAGTCGGTTATTCACATCGTACTACCCACAAAAAATTTCAAGTCTCCAGCTTATCTGGAAGTGCCTAAACATTAGTAGGGGAAAGTAGCCAAATATGGAATAGTATCCTAATATGGAATACCACAATATTTCAAGTATGGTATTTGGCAGCACCGACTTTACTGAAGGAAAGGGTCGGCCAAGTCATTCTAGTAACGAGATCAGTTGGTTGGATGCCTCCATTGAGTGTTTTTTCTTTGCTTATTGAAATTCATTCAGTGCGTTTCAAAGATTTTGAGAGATATGTATTTATTGCTATATTTTGTAGGATTACTTATTGAATCCTTCTACAATCTTGACATTGACATTAAGCATTTGAAGTGTTCTTTAAGCTGTTGGTGAAGAAATTGTGCGTACTTCATTAGTTTCGTTGTTACACTTCTTTGAAACCCATCATGACGAGATCCAAATATGGACCACTTAGGGTTCCTAATATGGAATAGTATTCCATATTTAGACCCCTCGTTTAGAAGAAATATCAGTAATTATTTAAATTAACTACTTCTCGAATTTCAGCATAAAATTCGTTTCGATATTTTGTATTTGATGTGAAACAATGCCCAATTGTCATTTCAAAAGGAAAAATGATAATGGGGCATCGTTTTACAGCAAATGAAAATTATTGAAAAAGAAACAACAGGCACAAAATGGTTAAAACTGTTCCTGTCCAATCAAAACGACAAAATCTCGCTATGAAAGCCAATGGGAACATCATTTGCGAGAGAATAAGGATTTAATAAGGAAGGCATATCCCACTGTTTTGATCTATTGGAACTAGAGTTCTACAAGCACACATATTCTGCAGACAGGGTATTTAACGTAGACGAGACGGGTCTGTCCACCGTGCAGTCAAAAGTGTCGCAAGTGAGCATTAAAAGGCAAGAGACAAGTTGGTATCCAAACTTCGGCTGAACGGGGTTCGTTAGTGACTTGTTTATTGCATGAGCGCTGGAGGCACCTTTTTTCCACCAATGATGATTTTCTCCCGGAAAAATATGAACAATTTGCTTCTGACAGGTGATCCACTAGAAACTATTTCTGCCTGTCACCCCTCAGAATGGATTTAGCCATATCTCTTTACGAAATGGGCAGAATTTCTCATAAAAAAGTGAGGAAGACCTTGTGCTGCTAATCTTTGATGGACATTTCTCCCATAGTTGGAACCTCGATGTGACAGAATTAGCAAGAGGAAACCACGAAAGTATTTTATGTTTGCCTCCCCCACTCAACACACAAAATGCAATCACTCGATAAGACGTTAATGAGCCCTTTAAAGGCCTACTATACTGAGGAGATCAGAGCTCATATTAGACGTACAGGGAAGCCAGCTACTCAGTTCGACATAGCAGAACTTTTTCGGAGAGCCTATCTTAAAGTACAAACTGGTGCGATTGCTGTTAAGGGGTTTGAAGTTACAGGAATCTACCCTACTAACAGAAACGTCTTCGAGGAGAGGGATTTCATAGCGGCTGAGGCCCAATACGAGGTTTTAGAAAGCATTGCTTCATGTCCCCCTAATGCATTTGTGAATCCTGAAGAAATTTCTCCCGTTCCTTCTATTGTGAGGAATAAAGGGCCACAACGAGGAAGGGCTCCTAGAAAGTCTGCATTGCCCTACAAAGCGTTGTTGAACGAGAGGCCACCTTCCAAGACGTCTCAGCCGAAGAAAAGCAGAGGAAAAGGCACCAGACCGTTCAAAAAAATGTCTTTTCAATGATTCTCAAGCATCTTGTAGCAGCTTGAAACCAAAATCTAAGAAAAAACAAGAAGATGAATAAGAAACATCCGAATCGGGAATGAATGTGAGGAATGACGTATCTTCGAAAGATTTTGATTATGAGGATCCGACACCACCAAGCAGCGAAGATGCACAGTGCTTGTTTTGCAACGAAAAGTTTTCGGAAGAGGTAAAAGGTGAAAAGTGGGTGCAATGTTTTGCGTTTCAAGGGTGTTGCGATGATGCATGCAGTGGGGCCGAGAAGGACATCTACGTTTGCAAGTAAATAATTAATTGCAAATACATGTTAAGGGTATTCCATATTAGGAACACCATTTGTTCACATTCAAGAAGGCATTTTCTTCTTTAGCATTTTCTTATTTCATCATCATCATGCTTCTGTCCGAAGACAGGTTTTAACTGAATCGCTGCCTCCATTTCTCTCTCTCCCTAGAAGCCTCTTTTATACCTCTATAAGTATTATATCCCTGCTTTATATTATCTAATATTCCTATTCTTTTTCTCCCTCTTCCTCTTCTTCCACTAATTTTTCCTTCCAAGATCGTCCTTTGTAAACACTGTCTTCTCAATATGTGCCCTATCCAATTTGCTTTTCTTTTCCTGATTGTTTTTATTTATTTTCTTATTTATTCTAGCAAAAATGGAGCCAATAAAGATCCTTAAAATATGAATTTTCCCAATTTCGGATTTTTCTGTTTAGTTGTTACTAAAAAACTATAATCATGCAAAATTTAAAGTCTGTAGATCATCTGGAAGTATCTGAGGAGAAAGAGGAAGAGGGGGAAGCATTTGTATAGGATTAAATGGAGCTGCAGTACAGAAATAACAATAATCAATTATAATTGATTATAAAAATTCTTAGACTATCGAAACATGCGCCTTTGCCAAATGGTGGGAACTCATAAAACTAAATATAACGTAATTTTCATTGGATTTCTTTCGATGATAATACAGAAAATATTTCGAACCGAATTTCCATAGGATTGAAAAATAACATTTTATGCCTCTTATTTAAACTTATTTAACAAAAGCCAATTTTCAGAAAAAAATTCAAAACTACTATTCGTAGTTAAAAGAAAATTGCGATCTTAAAATATAATAAAAACCCGTTGCAGTTCATGTAAGTATTTAGCTCATAGTAAGTTACTACACATTTTACATTGTGGTAAATTGAGGGAGGAGGGGAGGGAGGATGGCTGGGGAAGACTGCGACGTGAGAGATTCACGGTCCAGGCTGACGGATGAGCACGTGAACAACAAGTGGAGCAGGATTTGGAAGTTGGTTCCAAAAGGGAGATGAGAAGGACGACCACATGCAATTTCCTCCCACTTCCCTTATCCCCCCTCACCATATGGTCTAAATTTCGCCCGAATAAAGAATTTATCTATCTAGGTAAACTCGCCTCTCCAACTCCTTACTGCGACAATGATAGGGAGGAGGGAGGGAGGAAGTGGGAGGTAGGGGGAGGGAAGAAGGGGGAAAGGGGAGGGAAGGGGGAGGCAGGAGAGAGAGGGAAGAAGGGAGGGGGGAGGGGTAAAGAGAGGAAGGGGAGGGAAGGGGGGCAGAGGGGAGGGGAGGGAGGGGGAGAAGGGGATGGGAGAGGACGGGAGGGAAGGAGAGGGGGAGGGAAGGAGAGGGGGAGGGAAGGAGAGGGGGAGGGTAGGAGGAGAGAGGGAGGGAAGATGGGAGGGCATGGGGGAGTGAAGGGGGAGGCAGGAGGGAGGGACGGGGGGGAGGGAAGGGGGCAGGGGGGAATAAAGGGGGGAGGGGCGGGAAGGAAGGAGGATAGATAGATAGATAATCGTCTATATTCGGGCGAAATTTAGACCATAAGGTCCATTCTTACATTTAAGGGGAAAGGAAGGGGGGTATCGAGGGGGGGAAGGGTTGGGAGAGGACGGGAAGGAAGGAAAGGGGGAGGGGAGGAGGAGGGGAGGGCAGGGGGGAGGAACGGGAGGGAATGAGGAGAGGGGGAGAGAAGTGGGGAGAGAGAGGGAGAGAAGTGGGGAGATGTGGGGAGATAGGGGGAGACGGGGGGAGAGGGGGAAAGAGGGGAGAGAGAGAGAGGGAGAAAGAGAGAGGGAAGGGGGAGAGAGTGAGGGAGGGGAAGATGGAGGGGGAAGGGGAGAGAGGCTGAGGGAGGGGGGAGATGTAGGGAAGGGGGGGAGATGTAGGAAAGGGGGAGAGAGTGAGGGAAATGGGAGATGGAGGGGGAAGGGGGGGCAAGGGGGGATGGGAGAGGACGGGAAAGAAGGAGAGGTGGAGGGAAGGGGGAAGGACGGGGAGGAGGAGGGACGGGGGGAAGGAGGAGAGGGGAAGGAGGAGAGGGGATGGGAAGGGGGGGAGGGACGGAGAAAAGGGGGAAAGAAGTGGGGAGTTAGGGGGAGACGAGGGAGAGGGGGAGAGAGGGAGGGGGAGAAAGAGAGAGAGGGAAGGGGGAGATGGAGGGGGGTAGAGAGAGGGGGTAGAGAGAGGGGGTAGAGAGAGGGGGTAGAGAGAGGGGGGGTAGAGAGAGAGGGACCGAAAAAATTCAATAATAGGAGCCAGTAACAATTAGTTTTTAGGGATCTAAAATGAACTGCAATTTATGTAACCTATGATGAGACAACCCTCTACCGTTCAATTTCTTTGCATATTAAAAAGTCCATTCGAAACTTTGCTCGAAGGTAGCCTTCGTTAGGATTTGACAGAAAAAGTCAAAGTGGCTCCGATGCGACACGAAGCACTGATCAGCCGTCGAATCAGTCTCGTTCCAATTAAATACCGCGAGGAAAGCCCACGAGAGCGAGCATTACGTGCGAAATGGAATATCGGTCCGAAGTACTCGCGCGCTCACTCAGCATTGGGTTTAGTAGGTCAAGAGTTAGCGGGGACAAGGACGGAATAACTGATGGAAAAGGGACGCCGGGAGGCAGCCACTCTCTCGGGTCCTCGGTCACTCCTCTCACGCCAACTCTCGTCCCTCTCTTCATCTCTCTATCCACCTCTCTCCATCATTCCTCTTCCTTAATATCTCTCTATACTCTCCATCGTTCTCTCCTTATAGTCTAAATTTTGCCCGAATAAAGACATTTATTTATCTATCTATCTATCCTATCTGTTTGAGATGCCTATTAAGTCGCTCTAACTAGACACCAAATCAGTGGTTCCCAACCTGGGTGCCACGGCATACTGTGGCGCCGCTGCCGATTCATAGAGGTGCCGCGATAAAATTAGTTTTGTAAATAAATTAACGATTTGGATGTGTTTACATGTAACTAGGGCATTACTTTTATCTCTAATAAATTGATTATGATGTGGAACCAAGAAATAGATATTTTCAAAGTTTGTAATACTCGTTTGTGAAAATATAAAATCATGTTTTGAGCTGGGGTGCCGCGAAATTCTGTTTATCCTTGAAAGTGTGGCGCGCCTACAAAGAGGTTGGGAATCGCTGCTCTAAATTCTCATCTAGGAGACTCAATCACGAGCAGAATCATTTGGAGGTACGTTGAAATCGTATGTCGGTTCGCAAGTACTGCTTCGATCCTTCGGTAAATAAGTCTACGGCGTTAAAATCGAAATGAGCACCGCGAGAATTTACAAATCGCGACGGGCCACACCACCCGGCGAGCAGACTGACTACGCGACGGCAACAACCGTGCCAAGAGATTCTGCGTCATTCAATGAGGAAAAAGCTGAGCCGTTATTTAAAAACCATGTCATCACCACACGCCGCGACTGGAAATGGCGCCTTTAGCGGAAAGCTGCGTTTCTGACGAGTGGTGTGAATCAGATCAAGGTATTTGGCACAGGGCAAGAGAGAGAGAGAGAGAGGGAGAGAGAGCCATTCCCTTTCTATATAACCCATAGAAACATCAGTTGTGAAAAGCAGGCAAGTCAGCGATGGAGGAGACGGAGGGTAGATGAGGGAGGAGAGACGGGAATTAGGGGAAGGGGAAATAGGGGAGAAAGAAGAAGGGCAGATGGAGGAGAGGAGATCAGTATATCATTCTTTCCGTGTTCTTCAAACAGGTCTCACTCTCTTTTTCTCTCTCCCTCTCCACTCTCTCTCTCTTTCTCACTCTCTCCCCAACTATCTTAAAAATAATCCGCACACAACCAATGACAGGCCTGACGAGACGAAGAATATTCTCGTAATAAACGAGAGGACTCTTCACAAAACCTCTGCATAACGATTCGATTAATGAACTTCCACTCATTGCAACCTCTTTGTAGGTGTCGCCGAAGTGGAAAGGCGTAAAATAAAATGTGAAGAGGGTTGAGGAGGGAGAAGATTGCGAGGGAGGATGGAGAGAATTGCGAGGGAAGAGGGAGAGGATTGAGAGGGAGGAGGTAGAGGAATGAGAGGGAGGGGGAGAGGATTGCGAGGAGAAGGGATAGGATTGCGAGGAGAAGGGAGAGGATTCCGAGGGAGGAGGTACGGAATTGAGAGGGAGGGAGGAGGGATTGAGAGTGAGGGAGGAGGGATTGAGAGTGAGGGAGGAGGGATTGAGAGTGAGGAGAAACAGGATTGCGAAGGAGGAGGCAGAGGAAAGCTCGAAAGGATGGAGAGGATTGCGAGGCAGGATGGAGAAGATTGCTACGGAGGAGTGAGACGAATGCGAGGGAAAAGGTAGAGGATTGCGAGGGAGTAGCGCGAGGATTGAGAGGGAGGAGGGTGAGGATTGAGAGGGAGGAGGGCAAGAATTGCAAGAGAGGAGGAAGAGGATTGCGAGGGAGTAGGGTGAGTAGTACGAGATAGCAGGAAAGGATTGCGAGGGATGAGGGAGAGGTTTGCGAAGGAGGAGGAAGAGGATTGCGAGGGAGGAGGGAGAGGATTGAGAGAGAGAGCAGGGAGAGGATTGCGAGGGCGGAAATAGAGGATTGAGAGGGAGGGAAAGCAATGAGAGTGAGGCGGGAAGGGACTGAGTGGGAGAAGGGACTGAGTGGGAGAAGGGAGGATATTGAGAGGGAGAGGATTGAGAGGTGGTAGGGAGAGTACTGAGGTACAGGGTGTTGGGCGAGATGGCTGCGACGGAAGAGGGAAGGGATAGAAGATAGGATTGAAAGGATTGAGGGGAGTATGGAGGGGATTGCGAGGTATGAGGGAGAGAATTGGGGGCGAGGAGGGAGAGGATTGAGAGGGAGGAGGGAGAGGATTGAGAGGAAGGAGGGAGAGGATTGACAGGAATGAGGGAAAGGATTGAGAGGGAGGAGGGAGAGGATTGCGAGGGAGGAAGGAGGATATTGGGAGGGAGGAGGGACAGGATTGCGAGGGATGAGAGGGGTTTGCGAGGGAGCAGGGAGAGGATTGCGAGGGAGCAGGGAGAGGATTGCGAGGGAGGTGGGGGAGGATGGAGAGAGAGAGAGAGAGGTGAGGGGAGAGGGAATGCGGGGTAGAGGGAATGAGAGGGAGATGGAATGAGGGGTAGAGGCAATGAGGGGTAGAGGCAATGAGGGGTAGAGGGAATGAGGGGTAGAGGGAGGGAGAGAGGTAGTGGGAGAGGAAGTGGGAAGAGGGAGGGGGAGAGGGAGGGCGAGAGGGAGGGGGGAGAGGGAGGGGGAGAGGGAATGGAGAGAAGAGAGAGGGGGAGGTAAGGGGGAGGAAGAAAGAGCAGTTGGTAGAGGGGATGGAAAGAGAGAGAGTGAATAGAGAGAGGGGGAGGTAGAGAGGGGTAGATAGAGAGGGGGAGGGAGAGGGGGGGGGTGAGAGGGGGAGGGTGAGAAAGGGAGGGTGAGAGGGGAAGGGTGAGAGGAGGAGGGAGGGTGAGAGGAGGAGGGAGGGGGATGGAGATATTGGGGGGAGAGGGAAATTGGGGAAGGTAGAAGGGGGAGGGAGAGTGTGGGAGGAGAGGGGGTGGGTGGAAGAGAGGGAGTGAGAGGTACGCAACTTTCTGACCCGGTGCATTTTTGTTGTCGTGTTACACACCCGAGAATCTAAAAAGGCACTTTCCGTTTGCGTTAGATGGCGTCCAATCATCAAGCGCGCATGAAAAAGTCATCGCGATTGAATCGCAATTCCGCGGAGTAATTAGAGGTAACGATAAATGATTGGGGATGCTAAAAAAGTCACCAGATTTCTTCAAACAGCAAATCGACCTTTCTTAGAGTTTAATTGTCATACCAGAAACTAGGATTCATCAAACGGATAGTAGGTAAAAGCGAAGAAAAAGTCAAAGAGACATGTTCCTTTTGTTTAGTTAGACCGCTGCTAGAGTATGCGTCGAGCATATGGGATCCGTACGAGAAAGGATTAATCACCGAGTTAGAGAAAGTGCAGCGAAAAGCTGCTACATTCGTCAAAAATTGTTATGATATAAATAAAAGCGTTACAGGCTTGATACAGGACATAGGATGGGAATCACTAGCTGAGCGCCGATTACGTGCTAGGTTAAAACTTCTTGAAAGATTTAGAACGTGTACTTTCTCCAGCGACGTCGAAGAAATAATAAGAACTCCCACCTATATCGTAGAATGGACCATTCTCGTAAAATAAGAGAGATAGCCTGTATGACGGAGAGATACAAAGGCCCGTTTTTCTCTAGAACGATAGCTGAGCAGAATAAAACTTGCGATCAAAAGTAACCTCGCGTAGGGGCGTAAACCCAGACCTAATTTTGGAGTTTTCCCCGTGGTGTTAATGCACCCCCTGCCACACACCCTTGCGGTGGCTTGCAGGGTAAACTGTAGATGTAGATGTATATGGAAAAGTATACTCCATCAATGGAAACACAAAGATTTCAAAGGCGTTCTTAATGGGAAATACATATAAAACGGTATCGAAAGATCTCGAATATTTATCCCCGAAACCAGTCCTGTGATCTTGTAGTAAATGTTGTTTCCTATCCGAATAAATTTTTTAATCTATACCTCGAAGATCATATGAGAATGGGAGAAAAATACATGGATTTTTAATTTTTGTTTGCTGCTAGAATCGTTTTAGCGATCGACGTAAACAAAATATGTGATGTTTTGCTCGAGATTTCCTCGAATTTTTATCTCCGAAACCATTACTCGTAATTATGTGGCCTCGCGGGCTTTCTTGTAGTAAATGTTGTTCTCGATCCGAATAATCTTTTAAATCTATACCTTACAGACCATATAAGAGCTAGGGAGTTAAAAGTTTGATATTTTATTGTTGCTTGACGGATGCCATTTAACGAGAAACGAGTATAAGTTTATTGAATTAATTATGGTAAGTGGAATTTCTAATTGACAGATTCAGATGAAAATCACAATTGGGCGATAATTTTTAATAAAGATCACTCATACGTAATTAAATTAAAATGCGTCCAGCGGTTTAGGAGGTGAAAGTTACAACGTACGGACCAGACAGACGTTCCCATAAGGCGTTCCGCTATTACCGCTTCGCTGGTAAAGAGCACATAAAAATGAACTTTCAGTCATAACTCGTAAAATATTACCAATATCAAAAACATCTTCAAACAACCTTTATAGAACTAATCATATAGAATTTATTTTGTTCAAAACTTTTTTATTAAATGAGCAGCCGTTTCCAGGAAACTCTAACGAGAAAGTCGTAATTAACTTAGATTTTTCATTGTTATCAACGAAAACCATCTTCGTAAATACTGAAGTATACAAGATATGATATAAACACGTTTAATTTCATTTCATGCGCCTACAGCATCTAGTAAATTAAAAGAAAATGATTATCCATAACAAATAAATGAACTGTGATCTCTTATTCACCAAATCTCGATCATGGACGGCAAGGATTCATTAACTCTTAACTAATGAAAATCTCACGAATGGAAATTAATCAAAGAACTGGAAAAGCAAATAAAAAGGAGGAGATACCAGCACGCGATTTTCGTTTCCTGGTTTGAAATAATTCCTTAATAATAAATTTTATCGATATCCGTAGTAAAAGGACCTTTATCTGCATATAAATAGATAAACACATATTCTTTCAAGAAGTTCACCAAAATTTTCATAGCAAAATTTTATCACGTATTTATAATGGGAATAATTTTGAAACGAGAAAAAAAATCTTTCTTCCTTTTTTCTCGTTTCAAAATTATTCCCAACTTTACAGCTTATGCCTGTCTGCATAGGATCATCGGATCACTTTATTCCATCAATTTCTTGATTGGCAATCTCACCATTTGAGAGGGAGGAGTTTTCTTCGGTGTACCTCTTCGAGGACATCCGTTGGAGCAGTTTGATACTAGTTTGGCTAGTTCCGTCCCAACCAAGAAAACATCCGCGTTTAGAAACGAGAAAATTGATCTGCTGCGATAATTCAGTGGTAGAATATCTGCTCGGCAAGTGGAAGACCCGGGTTCGATTCCCGGTCATAGCAGACTTTTTTCTCGTTTCAAAATTATTCCCAACTTGACAGCTTATGCCTGTCTGCATAGGATCTTCGGATCACTTTATTCCATCAATTACGTATTTATAATATTGACTAAATTTAATCCGCCATGATAAATGCACAGAAGCCGGATAAAAGCATTTAATGAATCAAGCAACCTCCATCTTAAAATAATGAAGGACGCTCTACGTTCCGACAACATCGCAGTTCCTCTTACTATTATGGAATGGATGGAAGAAGAGACTGTGTAGTCCCAATCTCGCCCAAATAAAGATGGATATCTATCTATTTTCTCTCACTGAGTAATTCATTTGCTCGTTATAAGAGACAGCAACTGGAGAGGAGGTTGCAGAAGGGATTTTTCGATGCCGCAATACCTCCGCCATTCAATCCCTCATAACTCCAATAGCAAAGTACGGACCTCAACTTCCTTCTTTATAGAGTGTGCCGGATAATCGGGATATCGGCCCACGCGTCAATGCCCTGCCCGACATAGGGTTTGAGGACGCTAATCAGGAATTCTTTGCATAATTTCGTTGTAAGTTTTCCCGATTTTGAGCATGTAACTACAACATTTTTAAATTCATTGACCGGAGCATCAACTTTGTTCTGAACCTGTGGGCAAAATTTATCGCCTGTTTCATTAAGACACAAAAATACAAGTGGCAATAGTTTACTGGACATCGTAACAGCGTACTATGCCATACAAGAATGCGATATTTAATTTTAGCTACGTTTTTTAACAAATACATTCTTTGTTCCTTTTTTTGTCAATGATCTGTCTATCGTTGACTGCTGCTGGCATCCTGTTTGAACGGTATAAATTATAAAATCAAGAACCTAACTTGCTTTTGAAATTTCTCTGCAGCAGCGAATGTCCCTTCCATTGTTCTAGCCTCTTTTTCACTTATATACCTCGTCATTTTCCGTTGACGCCTCTTGAAGTGCTGCCTGAAAGCTGCAACGCATATTTTACTGGCGGCAAATTTCAAAGCGTCTGATTGATATTCGGCTTTCTCGCAAATGCCTGAGCGTTGGGTCAAATGACTGCAATATCTAACAACACTCGAAGTGTACTACTATTACGCGAAGTTTCAACCCAATCGGCGACCAGAATATCATGCACTTCCCTTGTTAGTGACGCTCCTTTTTCTTTTCTTAATTGTTGGAGCTTCCCGGCTATATCCAATATAAGAGGGCTATGGTTTTAGTTTATTTCTGTTCTTTGTAGTCTTTAAATTTTTCTCGGAGTTCCTTAAAATATTTATAATTATGTAACGTATTTGGAATTTTTAGAAATATTACAGGTATGGAGAAAGTCATGTGGTGGCTACTTCAGATTTTTTTGTATGGGATTTCTGTCTAATCAGCCTCTTGGATTATTATAGCAATAACGCCTTCCACACTGAACGCACACTCACAAGGGAGGGAGGAAACACGGTGCCGGCATTAGCCAACTCTTTACGAATAGCGCTTAACTTTCATTCCAAAGAAAGAAGCACTGACTTGCGCGATCTCCTCAAATCACACAAGTAGGGAACAGGACGATCCCAGGTTGAACAATCAGACCTCCACCGTATTCGAACCTGGGACTGCTCTCACGCTCTAACCACTCAGCCAACTCCAACCTTCTTCATCACCTCTCCTCTCTTCATCACCACCTCTGCTCTCATCTCATCCTCCCTTCAAACGGCAGAGCAAATATTGAGAGACACTCGCCCTCGCGACAACCTGGCAGATATTTTCCCGACCGTCGTCGGAGGCATTGGAAGCAGCAAAGGGGGAGGGACGAAGGGCGAAGGGGAGGACTTAAATTAGACTCCGCCTAGCACAATGAGAGACGCTCTTGGCTCGATTCGCCTTTATTAATATCTCGGCCGACGCCGCAGTTAGATTCGCTGACAAATCAGAAGTGGAGCACTGATTTCATTGCCAACACGAGTCATTCACCTTTCCTCAGTAACTGACCAGGTAGCATTCCGAACGCACGCGCGTACAAAAAAATAATTGAACTCACCCAGACGGCGTCACGGTCCGACGGCAGAGCCCTCCGACCATAGCGGCAGGAGCGGGAGTTAAGGCGCGAGGAATGTGGCTTGCTCTTCTTCCTCCCACGCCTCGTCCAATCCCACTTCCGCTCTCTTTCGCTTTCCTCTCGACTAAACTTGCTGTATTCATACTTGGCTTTCCTCACCTAACGTAAACCCTTTCTTTTCTTTGGTATTTTTATTTATACATTCACATACCAATGGCTTAACTACTAATTCCGAGTCTTGTTATGTGACACCCGCAATACTTTCAAACGGCCCTTAAACAACTATACTAAAAATCATTCTACATTCGCTTCGAAAATGTCGACATGAATGATAAAATGTACTTTTTAATTAAATAGTTTTATTTACACGTCATTAGGCGTTTTAAATAGCATACATGACGTCATTTTCTTGTTGCATTTTTTAGTTCTAATTTTTCCTTCTCTTTTCCGCAGCTCCAATACTTATACTTGAACTGCCCTTCCCCACTCTAAGTAAATACGAATAAATATAAATATGCTAGCGGGGAGACTTAATACATAAATAATAAACTAAATTTTCTCTTACTTCTGAAATCCCCGTTCAAGGATTTTCTTCTGAAATGCAGGTGTGTAGAGATACGGACTTCCCAATAGTTAGAAATTTGCCTAGGGACGTCGGCGTTCTACAGAAGTAATGCGATTATAATTTTGTAGCGAAAAGAATTTATATAAAGATTATGTTATTTATCCGTGAGAAATCCTAACCTTAGGGAACTAAATGACATATTTAAGTCAGTATGGCTAAATACTTCATTTTATACGGAAAACACCAAATTCTGGATGTTCTGAAATCGGGCATGTGATTTATATATCTGACCCTGGATACATAGGAATATGGAATAAAGAATAATATAGTATATATGTATAACATAATCCAACAAAATAAAGAGTAGGGGAGGTTGGGGGAATCCCGCGCAGTGGGTAATAACGCGCATTAGCATAACTCACGGAAGGAAGCACTAACACAGGTATGCTTGGTGCTGCGACGTAGGGTTCGTAGGGTAAACTATCGCCATCTTTTGAAACCGTACCAAGCACAATGTTCAGAGACGCCATTGAGGATAGTTGATTATTCACGTACCTGCTTGTTAATTTTCGTACTGAAAAAAGCAATGATCTGTAGAGTGTTCAACAATTCCAAAAGGTTTTCTGTTTCTGAGGTAGATAGAGCACATCTGAAAATTAATTTAACATATTGTTAATTATATTTTATAAACAGTTTGATAGCATACAAAGTTGAAATATGTGTGAATGCACCGACGGGGAATGGCGCGGATTTCTCCCCAAGGTGAGAAATGCCTAGTTTGTGACGAGTTTGGACGAGAAGGAGAACTCTGCTACCGTTGTAGTACTTCCTGCGGGTATTGGTCTCATGCAGATTGTAGCGGATGGGACGTTCCTGATGGCTATCAATATGATATGTTTGAAAAAGAAATGTTCAGTAATGTAACGATATGAGTTTTTAAAGTAATTGATTTATATTGATTAAGTATATGTCTTCATTCATTAAATAATTTGCATTTTCTGTTTTTCCCTAATAATTTGTTTTTTATTCAGGTTTCTTAATAGTATTTACAGAGCATAGTTATCAATGCGACATTCTTGAATAAATGATGTTCCGTATAATGAGTTATACATATGTTTATTCAATTTGTTTTCTTTCATAAAATAATTTGAGTTTCCTGCATTTTTCTTCAAGAATTTTTGTTTTTATTTAGGTTTCCTAATGCTATTCACAGTGCGCTACGCTATGTCTTAGCCTTTATTTAGTGGTGGATAAAAGGGTAGTTTTATGTATTTGTTCTATTTCCTTTTATTTTCAATTTGGTGGGTGGTGGAGTTCAGCAAAGTTTTTTTGAGGTTATGTTTTTGGACAAATGTATTAATTAAGTTGTTATTGTATCCCAGTTTGGCGGCTGTTTCTTTTATGTATTTAAGTTCCTTTTCGTATCTATGTTTACTAAGGGGGACGTTGCAGAGTCTGTGAGTTAAAAAATGAAAAACAGCTGTTTTATGGTTCATTGGGTGGAAGGAACTGTTGGGAATAAAATTATCTGTATGCGTTGCCTTTCTATAAATATCAAAGTCTATATGTTGTTTATTTTTTATGATTAGTAAATCCAGAAATGGTAAGGTGTTGTTGTTTTGTAATTCATAGGTAAATTTCATAAAAGGGTATATGTCGTTAAGTTGGTTGACGAAATCATCTAAATTTTGTTTATTTAAGTCGAAGATTGCAAAGATGCCGTGAACATATCTGTACCATGTATTTGGGAAATAGTTGAACTTTTCTTTGCATGTGTTTTCGAAAGAAGTCATGAATATGTTAGCAACGAAGGGTGAAAGAGGATTTCCCATAGAGGTACCCTGAGTTTGTGTATAATATTCTTGTTTGAATTGGAAGACATTTTGTGACATACAAAGATTAGTAAGTAGTACATATTTCTGGGCCATTTCGTCTGGCATGTTTTGGTTTTCTAATAAAGTGTTTAATATTTGTGAGGTTTCTTCCAAAGGTACACTAGATAAAAGGCTTTTAACGTCGAAGGAGACTATAATCTCTGAATCATGCAATGTTAGATTTTCCAATTGACTTATCAAATCAAAAGAATTTTTTACTAAATGTTTGTCTGGAAAAGACATTTTTTTGAATTCATGGTTTAACCATTTGGCTATGTTATAGGTAGGGCTGTTTATCTCTGAGGGTAAAGGTCTCATGGAATTGTCGTTTTTGTGTATTTTAGGGAGGCCATATAATTTGGGTATATTTGGGTTTGAGATATTGAATTTAAAGCTTTATTTTTTGTCGATGATTGTCTTGCAAATCTTGATGGTTTCTTTGGTTTTTCGAATCATTGAGTTTAGAGGATTCTTGTCTAATTCAATGTAGGGGCCATTGTTTAGCATTGATTGGATATTGTCAAAATATTGTGTTTTGTCCATTATTACTAATTTTTTGCCTTTGTCGGCTTTAATATAAAAACAATCTTTATCCTTGAGTTGTTTGATAATTTTGGAGTATTGTTTGGGATAAGTACTTGTTAACTTATGGATATTATCTTTTAATTGTATGGCAAAAGCTTGTCTGATGTAATTTTTAGAGTTATCATCACAAAATTCAATGGATCTTTCTGTCAGTGAATATTTCATCTGTTGGTGGTTTTTTTTTGGGGGAAAGCAAACTTTAAACCCAAATTCAGAATTCAGAATTAGAAAAGGATGTTTTTGACAGATTTTCGGTGAATTCAAATCTCTGTGCGAAGTCATTGGATTGAATTGTTTTATTTTGTATATTGACATCGAGCTTTTTAAACAGAGTATTTAGTTTTTCATCCAAAATAATGTTTTTCTGTGGAATTTGTGTGTATTGGTCTCATGCATTTTAAATTCAAAATTGTTCCAAACAAAGAAATCCATTTCAACATTTAAAAAATCATTAAAAAATAAATGTTAGTTAGATAGATGTTACCGTACTTCGATTACTTCAAACATTCATTAATGTACTTACATAAATATCCCAAACGTTTGCCAAGGACAAATAAATGCAACAAAAATATGCTTGAAGGTATAATCAACAACATATTTATTGCTTAGTAAACAAAATAAAAACTAAATTGTAAATAAAAATAAAAAAACGGAATTACGGTAAAATATTTCCAATGTAAATACAAAATTCTAATACGACAGTTATACTTTTAACAGTCTGATTCAAATACATTAATGATTTCTTTCATTAAAATTTGAAGTAGATTACACCGTTAACGCACGTTTGAAAAATCTGATGTGGCCAGCACATGATTTTCTCCATACCTGTAATAATCTAAAAATTCCAAATAGGTTAAATGATAAACATTTTAAGAAACTGCGAGAAGAATTTCAAGACTTTAGAAAGAACAGAAATAAACTCAAACCGTAGCCTTCTGATATTTGATATAGCCCCGAAGATCCAACAATTAAGACAATAAAAAGGAACGTAAAGTGTTTACAATAGTCGCCGGTAGGTGTTGTTGTTTAGTTTTAAAAATATCTTTTCAATGCATTATATGGGAAAATGTTTCAAACAAAGGTTGTAGAAAATGAAATTACCTATAACTTTTATTCCAGTACTTTTATACATTCATCAAATATTAAAGCAAATATAAAAAAATCTGATGTGGCCACCACATGACTTTCTCCATAACTGTAATATTTCTAAAAATTCCAAATATGTTAAATGATAATAAATATTTTAAGGAACTGTGAGAAAAATTTAAGGACATTACAAAGGACAGAAATAAACTCGACCGTAGCCTTCTGATATTGGATATAGCCAGGAAGCTCCAACAATTAACAAAATAAAAAGGCGCGTTACTAACAAAGAGCATTGAATATGGGAGCATGGGCCATTCGAAAGCATTTTTCAGGAGGTGATAGGTGGGAATTTTAGAAATATTTCTCCAAAATTTGACGCTCCACTTCGAATTTGTTTATGACATATTTTGCAAAAACCTGTTTTTTTAAATAACTCAAATCACGCAAATAAAAAAATTATGAAAAATATCAATTTATTAAATTAAATAAATGATTCAAATGTTTAAACAAAAAACATTTGTTAATAAATGATTTTCTCTTTGAATTGCCAAAGTGATGAGCGCGCCATATATAGCTATAGCGTGCGAAACAGTGGTTCAGCGAAGCCGGTCGTGGTGCAGCCGGTAGCCTTGACACGGGTTCAAATCCTGTTGCTGGTAATTTTTTGTGTAAATTTTCTACCCAACTAATGTTGTACATTAATTTATATACAAAATAAAACACAACAACAACAACATTAGTTGGGTAAAAGAATTACACAAAAAAATTACCAGCAACCGGACTTGAACCCCAGTGTCAAGGCTCGGGGAGCACGCACAAGCCGGCTGCACAATGACCTGCTTCGATGAACCAGTTTCGCACGTGATATATATGGCGCGCTCATAAGTTTGGCAATGCAAAGAGAAAATCAATAATTAACAAATATTTTTTTCTTTAATCATTTTAATAATTTTTTTAATTTAATAAAATGATATTTTTCATAAAATTGATTTTTTGCGTGATTTATATGAGTTATTACAAAAACGTTTTCGCATAATAACTCATCAACAAATTCGAAGCGGACCGTCAAATTTTGGAGAAATATTTCTTAAATCACCCCCAATCACCTCTCGAAAAACGCTCTCAAATGGCCATGCTCCCATATAAGGGTAGTTCCCGCCTTTACGAATTAATTCGTTCCGATCCCTCTTTCGTAAAGTGGGAATTCGTCAAGTGAGAACTCATTTCCCATAGACGCAATGTAATAAACATGTCTTCTGTTCCTGACAATTAATTTTTCCCATTGAAAACCTTAAAATGATAAATAAAGGATAATAAAACAATAACTAATGTACATGCATATAAGCAATGATTTATTTACAATACGAAATGAAAACATAGCAAAGAAATATATGTTGTAGGTGCAGTAATACATACATATTTAAAACTTGTTTAATCGTCATCCTCCTCAATGTCTAAATATGCTGCGCTCGGTGAATGTTTCACCGCACAGTCCACCCTCAGTGGTCCAGCACTTGTTGATGGCTGCGCCGCACTCGTTTTTCGTTCGTTAGAGGCAGAACTAGTAGCAGTACCTTTCTGTAGAAAAGCTGTGAGAGTGTTTTGCTTCCAAGAGAATCTTTTCATTTCTTTATAAATTTCCCGATAGCAGGCATAAGCATTTTTTAAATCTGCAGCAACTTTGGTAGTTCTCTCCAAGTTAGAATCTTGCGACTCGAAAATTTCAATTGCCTTTTCGATGTGGCCTTTAAGAGTGAAAGAACAAACAGGAGTTTCAGTTGCAATATCTTCTTCCTCTTCAGCTTTCTCTTGCTCTTCCATTTCTATGAGGTCTTCATTCGTGAGTTCTTCCATGTGTGCTTCAAGAAGATCATTTACATCAGTTGCAGAGACATCCAGTCCCATTCTGTTGGCAAGAGTAACGATCGCTTCTGTGTTCTGCTGTACAATCTCTGCTGGTTCTTTAAACCCTTCAAAATTAGTAAAAAAACTGAGGGCAGAGTTTCTTCCAAATACCTTTCATGTTAGTCTCTGTAATTCTGTTCCAGGTATATGTCGTAATTTTTATTACATCTAAAATATTAAATGATTCTTTCCAAAATTCTGTAAGAGTTGGACCTCCCTCGTTATCAGTTGCTATAATTAAATGTCTGGCGAAGGTAAAGCGCTTTAAATGTCGCGATAACACCCTGGTCCATTGGTCGCAAAATGGAAGTTGTATTTGGTGGCAAAAGCATTATTTTAACATTAGGGTGGTGATGTTGAAGAGAGGGTGAATGCCCAGGTGCATTATCCAAAAGCAGACTCACACAAAAAGGAATTGATTTATCTTCACAATATTTTTTCCATTCAGGTACAAAATAATGTGAAAATCAATCTTCAAATAGCAATGCAGTAACCCAACCTTTCATATTGGCTTTCCATATGACAGGAAGCGTAGTTTTAACAATTCCTTTAAATGCCCTTGGATTTTCTCCACGATGTACCAAGCAATCAAGTTAGCCGATCTTTCGCTGCATTAAAACCGGGCATTGACGATTCTTCTTTCGCAATGTAGCTTCTTGACGGCATGCGCTTCCAAAAGAGCTCGGTTTCATTGACATTGAAAACCTGTGATGAGAGTAATTTCCCTCTTCCAATATTTCTGCCAATTTTTTAGGAAATAATTTTGCCGCTTCAGTATCAGCACTCGCATATTCTCCGAGGATTTTGATGTTATGCCAACCAGCTCTTTTTTTTATACCGATCAAACCACACACTGCTTGCAGAAAAAGTTTTTTCACAGTCGTCTCCTTTTTTTCTTTAAGCATCTTAAAAAGTGATAAAGCTTTTGCACAAATGGTAGCATACGTAATAGGCATATGGAGCCGTCCAGTTTCATCACTTATCCATGCAGTTAAACGTTTTTCCATATGAGGAATAAGGCTTTCATTTTCCTTTTTTCGTATCCAAGTAGATTGCAGTGATTGCGCATTTTTTACTTCCTTTAAATATTTATCTTTGTCTTTCAAAATCGTACTCACAGTTGAGGCACTTAGCGAATAATTCTTTACCGATCTTTCCAGCCTCATGGTCCGTTATAATGTTATATTTTGTTTTAATGTAATGGCTTTTCGCCGTTTCTTGTTATCATTATTCACTGTATTATCCTTTCGTTTTGGCGGCATAATGAATTAAGAGGGGTTAGTAAATTTGAAATATTACGTAACACTATTTCAAAGGAAAGACAAAGCAATGCAACCACTCTTAACAGCGTCAGCGTGGTAACTAACTGCGTACCGGAAATTGAAATCTGTTGGCCTGAACGCATAACCGCACGCGCACAGAAGTTCAGCTTGGTGGGACGTTTGAAATAACTCTCATTGTCCGGATAGATTTTTTTGATAATATATGATTTTTAAAAATCGTAAAGCCGGGAATTCGTAAAATGGGAATTCCTTAAGCGGAAACTACCTGTATAATGCTCCTTGTGAAATGTAACTAAGCGTAAAGTGTTTACAATAGTCGCTGGTAGGTGGTGTGGTGTAGAGTTGGGGACTGGGACTTATATCTGTCACAGTGACAAACTGTTCCAGTGACAAACAAATACCTGTGATTCGTACCTGTTATTTGAGTCACCGTTGACTATTTCATTGCATTAACCTTGTGCTGGTGGAGCTAGTGACAGTGGTAACGCCATAAAACCAATTATCGGCCGCGTAAACAATACATCCTAAACAGCTACGGTCGAACAGATTGCAACGATAAGGCAGCAATACAAAGAGGCGCGCTCCATAGCCAGAGTGTCAATGCGAAATGCGTTTAACAATTACAAAAAGAAGGTTTACAGGATAACTTGAAAGAGAACCAGAATGCATTTTGGTCTTACGTCAGAGAAGTCCAAGGTAGAGGCCCCACTAGTGCGTCACTGAGATCGGAAACGGGAAATGTAGTTCACGATAGTAAGGAGAAAGCTAACGTTTTATATCAACACTTTCAGAAAGCTTTTACTCCTAATGACGATGAATGTGAAATCCCTATTCCTAGGTATCAGGGCGACTCGATGGAAGATTTGATATGTTCCGAAAATGGTATCGCGCTCCCATTTCA
The DNA here is from genome assembly GCA_028673005.1 of Tanypteryx hageni. Taxonomy (NCBI): domain Eukaryota; kingdom Metazoa; phylum Arthropoda; class Insecta; order Odonata; family Petaluridae; genus Tanypteryx; species Tanypteryx hageni. The sequence continues at coordinate 10,377,529 of CM054115.1, read as the reverse complement.
TTCAATTTAGTTCTGTAATGCGCTATTTAGATAGTCACTCATTGCTTAGCGGATGCCAGTACGGATTATGGAGAGGTAGATCATGCGAAACGCAGCTCGGCCTGTTCGTGGATGATTTGTCGCGATGTGGAGAGAAAAATACTCAGGTCGATGCCATATTCATTGACTTCAGAAAGGCGTTTGATAAAGTATCTCATAAGAAATTGTTATTGTATCCATCCGAAAGTTGTCAGTTGAGTGAGAGACTTCCTCTCGAATAGAGAACAATTAGTTGTAATCGATGGGAAATACTCGTCCCCCATTAAAGTTGCGTCGGGTGTTCCTCAGGGAAGTGTATTGGGTCCTCTACCTTTCTTAATTTATGTGAATGATATCTGTTCGGTAGTTCGTTGTAAAAACAGATTTTTTGCCGTTGATACCTGTTCTATATAAAAAAACAAATACCAGGAGGACCATCAGTCGCAGCGTGAAGACATAAGAGCCATTTCAGCGTGGTGCAAAGAATGGCAAATTGAAATTAATTACACTTTCTGGAAAAGTAAGACCACAGAAGTAGGTTTCGCGTATAAAATAGATGGAATAAATATTCAAGCAGCCGAGTATGTAAAATATTTAGGAGTAACCATTTGCCGAGAACTTTCGTGGGACATGCACATTCGTTGAGTTATAGGCGCGGCAACAAGAAACTGGATTTCATAGGTAGAATAGCCAGGTAAGTCCTAAAAATAGCATATATTTTTGAAAAAAAAATTCTAACGAAATAGTTCTACGAAGTGTTATGTGAATGCGTTTTGTGAGAATGCTTTTATATTTTCTTAACAGATACCTGCACTGGATAGATCTCCTAGGAAGAAAGGAAAGAAATTTCTCACGTTTTTTTATGAGCGAGAAATATTTTGAGAGGAAATGCTTCTCATTTTTAGGTGTTAAGTCTCGCTTACTTCACCTAGCTGTGCCATCCATTATCCTGGGCGTGAATATGGTGTCAGTTGTTCACAAAATAAGCCGTAATTTTAGATTGAGTAATTGAACTTTCTATTTAAAACTCTCGTGATTATCAGTAGATTATAGTGAGTTCTTAGGAAGTTAAACTGTAACGTAGACGCCGGGGAATAGAATTGTGCTTGTAATAGAATGAAATAAGTATACCATAGTGATGTCTCATTATGTTTTAATTTGAAATATTTTGAATTTACAGAAATTGTTAACTTGATTATTTCTTGTTTCTCATTATGCATTTGTTTGTATTCCTAGACGTTAAGATAATTCTTCTTTGTTTCAAAACGTATTTAGAAATACATTTCGAGAAATTGAAATTTCCATATCAAAAGTTTTCCTTGTTATTTGATGAATACATATAAATCTTAAATGGCCTAACTATAACTGTTACTAACACCTAAACGTCAGCAAATACAACTGTCCATAAAATAAATTATAAATAAAGTGAACATTCTGTAATACAGTGTGATGTGTTTAATTTGACAAATGGTAATGTATATAAAATTGTTCATTGTTTATGAACCGCAAGGGGCCATAAGCGCATTTGCCTTATTTTACATTTATTTCAACATTTGAAGCATGCCCATTGCCTCCCGCATCAATTTCATTAGGTTCAGCAGGTTTAATGATTGACATTATCAGAAATTCATTTTCATTCTTTTTACAGGTGGAACAGAAAGAGAATGTGTTCCAGGGCCGAAGAAATCACTTTACAAATAGATTTTTGCTTGATCCACAAATTCATTCTTGACGTGAAAGTTTGACGTTTTGCGTCGTCCACGTGAATTTCCTTTAAATACGTTTCATGCATAAAAGGTATTAACGTTATAAAAGTCGGTTACATTAATTCATTTTTATATATTTATTGTATGATATTTACGCACAAATACCTCACTGTTATGTAATTTGATAATGACTTTGTACTTTCGCAATTTGTGATACACGGTAATAAATTTGATTTCTTAAATGCAATTCTTTCATTTAAGTCCATTTCTTCTGTCAGTCCAATTTATATATTCTACGATTATCGCATTAAAACGGGAGGGGAAGGGGGTGAGCGACATCATGTAATGACGTCACGATAGCCATCGTGAACACGTAGTTCCAATTTTTCCCGTTGACCCATCTGTCGTCGCCTTCCTGCACTTTTTAATAAGTTTACATGTGCTTCAGTATAGGGTTGCCACCCGTCCCGCTTTGAGCGGGATTGTCCTGCCTTTTATAAATTTGTTCTGAGTCCCACTATGAAATATAGAATGTCCCGCTTTTCCTTTCTTTGATAACGTTTTTTCTCGGATAAATATAATTCTTAAATAGCACTTGACTGTCGGATATTTTATGTACAAATTTTACGTAAAATATCAAACATAGTAATTACCAACATTGTTACGTTGTGTACATTGTAACGATGTTAGTAAGTTGGTAATTACTATTGTAATGTACTATTGTTCAATGTTACAATATTGGTATTTTGTAGGGGAAACCCTACTCTTAGTTGAGCGTGGAAAAAGACGTGTATTTCTTCTGGGTATTCAAGTGTCATCGCAAAATGAATGTCTTTTTCCGCATTCCTTGAGTCAAAGCAGTACTATAGCATTTCGTATAAGTAGTGGGGGACATTAGCGACCAAGACGAGTCGAGAGAATCGTATTGCCGCAGTATTACTTCGTGTTTGCAGCGGTGACGTTTTGTATGTATATTGAGCTTTTTATTGTTGTTAGTATTTACATAAATTTTAATTAATAAATTTATTTAAAACTTTATTTTTATGGATTTTTGTCCTAGTAACTACAAAAATGAGTTCTTCGGTCACGAACAGCGACATCGATACTAATTATAAGAAGTGTCCCGACTTTGCTTGCTTGAAAGGTTTATATGCCCCGACTTTGCTTGCTTGAAAGGTATATATGTCCCGACTTTGCTTGCTTGAAAGGTTTATATGTCCCGACTTTGCTTGCTTGAAAGGTATATGTCCCGACTTTGCTTGCTTGAAAGGTTTATATGTCCCGACTTTGCTTGCTTGAAAGGTATATGTCCCGACTTTGCTTGCTTGAAAGGTTTATATGTCCCGACTTTGCTTGCTTGAAAGGTATATGTCCCGACTTTGCTTGCTTGAAAGGTATATGTCCCGACTTTGCTTGCTTGAAAGGTTTATATGTCCCGACTTTGCTTGCTTGAAAGGTATATGTCCCGACTTTGTTTGCTTGAAAGGTTTATATGTCCCGACTTTGCTTGCTTGAAAGGTGGCAACCCTAAGTCAGTAGAACGAAACGAGTGATTATGTCCAACTGTATGATATGCCCAAGTTCCTTCAATCTCAGCTAAATTTCGTTCTTTGTCATCAAATATTTCTTTTCGCATATAAGACGTCACTAATTTAGTTGACGAAATCGCAATAATACTTTTCTTATGTCTAAGCGTTTTTAAGTGCTGAATAATGTCCGACCTTCCACCGTTAACCACTGAAAATGTTGAAAAGCACTTTTCACATTTAACATCACTGCTGGAAATAGTTTTCTTAATGTAGGGAAATTCATTTTGTAAATCGCTATTGAAAACACATTTTCTCTTCGGGGGCATTTTTTTTAAACATATACACTTAAATAAATGTGCCTATATGCCAATCAACCTTCAGATGTTTCGCATTCAAAATAACTTGGTTTGCAATCGATATTGATAGATATATTCCTATTGAAATACGAACGAGAAATTGAATTTTGAGCTAAATCGAGAATGTCATATGAAAAGTTGTTGCAATGTTTGTATTACAGCAATTAATCTGTTAAAATTTTTTGTTAGAAAATACACGACTTCTATAGGGCAGTTAATGAAATACAGGACACTTGGGCGTCCTGTATAATAATTTAAAATATTTGGGACAAGGTCCTGAAATACAGGACTATCCCGTCAAATACAGGACCGTCCCGTCAAATACAGGACTGTCCCGTCAAATACAGGACGGATGATCACCTTAATTATACGGGAAAATGTTTCGAACAATGATCGTACAAAATAAAATGTTCTACAACTGTTATTCCAATAGTTTTTTTACATTCATCAAATATTAAAGGAAATACTTTAAATAAATATCTCCTTAACAATGCGTTCTATGAAAAAATGTTTCATGCAAACGTTATAGAGAATAATATTATCTATGAAATTTATATTAAACAACATATACATTCATGAAAATGTAAAAGAGTTATTTGCCAAAAACCAAAACATGATTAGAGTAAACATCCACCTCCGGTTGAGCGATTGTTGCCAAAACCAAATCAGCTCCACTTGATATAGTACTCTTTCTAAATGTAAAGTTTGGTATTGATACGCGCGTAAGGTTTTGAGTTATAGTGCCCACAAAATCCAATCACATAGACGGACAGACACACACAGACCATTGAGAAAATAGCCAAAACGTGTTCAGGGGATCCTAAAACATGTATTTCTGTTGAAATCTCCAATTCGATTTTTTGCATGAAAACAATACTTCGCATATGAAAAAAGTAAAAATACACAAATGCACTCATTACGACTCAATTTTAATTTGCACGACTCAAGATATAGCAATCTACGCCACATATTAGTTGTTTGTGTAAACACGTCTCATATCTATATCTCATTTGGTATATAAAATCCCATGATGATAGCGACAATACGGTTTCTCTTAATCAGGAGACCGTGACAGTTCGACATACAAAGGTTTTCATTGTAATACGGGTGTTCTCTAGAAACTCGTAGCTTGAGCCAGACGTGTGATTCAGATGACTCCTGCATCAAAATCGGCAAACGGGATGCGGACATCAGGTACAAAGGAGCTTAACAATGACCAATGAAAACAACTACGTTATACCTTCTACCTGGTTTACTCAACCGCTTCAGAGTCAGAGCCTCTATCATCTACCGAATTCTGTTTCGGTCAAGATGCCGCAGTTCGATACGGGTTAGTGCAAAATAACGTTTACTTCTATCATTTGAAAACTGAAAAAAAAGATAAAACTAGGAAATCCGCGGGATCTTCGCCCTCGCTCAGACCACTTGTGGGGAATCGCATGTTCAATGTTATTATCGTCTGCACTTCATACAGTGGGGATGAAAATTTTGAATAGAATTGTAAGCGCTGCCCTCAGCAGTAAAATATGTATGAGATAAATTTAAATCTAAGAAATAGACCAAATAAGGAAATAATGGGAATTGAACCTGAGCCTTGTCTCCCCGTTGAGATAGCAGTTATAATAGAACAGACAAACAAATAAACAGACAAAGTTAACAGGGACTCAAAAGGAGACGGCTCGAACGCAAATTGCGCGCCTCTGGGAGGCTCCCTGTAGATTTTGGAGAAATGTTTATTTGACGTTTTCTTCGTCGTTTGATGTTTTCCATGTGGATGTTAAATTTCGTTTGGATTGGATACGATTTGGAAATTAGAGCAATGCGCTAACGCAAATTGCGCAGTAACTATAACGACGGTATGCTAGAAAAACTGTAGGCAGTTGACTCTGTTATTTTTACATGCACACGAAGTTTGGTTAAAATCAGACAACAGAGACGGCAGTTATCGTAAAGCAAACAAACAGACAAACAAACAGACAAACAAACAGACAAACAAACAGACAGACAAACAGACAAAATGCACAGGGACTCAACAAGAGGGACTTCGCTTCGCTCGTCCAATTATCTTAAGTTGGTTATGTTGAACAATGCTCCAACCATTTGGATCACGAATATTTTTGATCGACTCGAGAAATTGTTAATGTAAAGGTCTCACGCGCTCCATTCATTTACGAGGACTCCGCGGTGGAATTCCCATCCGTAAACAATCGAACAAAAAGAGAGATCGGCGGATTCCAACGAGAGCGACAGTCCTCGAATGTTGGTCCGAATACCGCCAGGTGGAAGCACTGGTGGATAGCAAGGGTCCATCCTCGGCGGAAGAAGTCGATCAATGTCCTGGGAATGCTTCCCACCAACTTATTCAGGAGAGGCACGAGATATTTTGGCGTCCCGGGTGAGAAAGTGCTCCAGCGCCACCTTCCTTGAATTTTTATTAAGATATTTTTAAAAGAACCTGTTCATTTATTCATTGCTTCGTAAAATAAATAATAATGAAAAGTAAAACGAAATTCGTCTACATTCCGCCTGTTTCGCAGTATATATATAAATCGGTAACCGACATTTATTCACTTGCAAGTTATGTACGGATGGATGATCTGGAGAGCACTTTTGCGCCCCGGGCGGCCTCGGGCATCTATTAGGGCTAACATAAAAAGTGGTCCAAAACAAACAACACACTGAATTTACGTTTCGAAAAATATCCGGTTTCGATAGAAGCGAGATTCGAGGATGAAGGGTTTAATGCGAGCACTCGTATTGTGCAAGCGGAAATCCAAAGGGCGGTGAAGTCTTACAAAGACGAAAAAATGAACGGAATGGTTTCCCTCTCTCTGCCACATAACAGGAGAGTTCCCAAGGTGCATCAGAGTCTCGAACGGAGGCGGTGAAATACAGCGAGATCAAGGAGGCCGTAGAGAAGAAGCAGGGAATTTCCAAGAAGAGGGAAAAAGTGGGATCGTGTGGCATATAATTTCGGGAGAGAGGGAAAGAAGGGGAAAATGGGTTGGGGAGGGAGACTGCGGGCGAAGGGGGTTGAGGGGGAGGTTGGGTCGCAATCGGTATCAAAAATCCAGGCAGAGATGGACAAACAGCCAGATGGCGACATAAACCTCAGATCGCAGAGGATGACCCAAAACAAAGTCAGTCGACTCCGTCGCAACTCCGACCGTGCTGCCCTCTGCTGGAAGCGCACAGGTATTTCTAACACAAGGGTGAGTGCTTGAGGCGAAAGAATAGATATTCCCCGAAGGCATTGACTCTTTCCCACGAGTGGACTTCCATTCCTCAAAAATTCCTCTATTTGGCTCCGCAGATTGGGACATTAGGACGAAGTCCGCAGTGGCCTACCCAAGAGGCCTCATTCTCGAGGCCCCCATCTAGAACCCTTCTGGAAATTGATCGAACTCCCCCCTCGGCCACGAGTGACGGAGAAGCGATGCCGTTCCACACGACGAGCGGTCGAGTAAGGACGGAGACGAAGGAGTCAATCCATTTGCGACCGAATACGTCGAAGGATACGCTTAATCCTTATCTGTTCGAGAAACTGAATCGGAAACTTTTCGAATTCTTCTTGAGATTCGTCGACGGATAATTAATGTTCAACCATAAAGCGTCCAACTGTCAACTTTCTTAAAAGGACAACTGTTTTTTTATTGATTCTTTAAGAAAGCGACCTAATTGATTTAGGTCATTGGATTTCAGTTGCAACGAAAGCACCTAGAGAATCCTTATATTGAATAGGGTCGAAACTGCGACTTTTGAAATGCATTCCTCGCGCCCTTGGTTATGCATTCGTGACACAACAGCAATACCGGAGAGCCCGGGTGCATCGTTCGTGAATAACAATAACACGGCGGGGAATAATACCTTATTGGATAAGAAGCTCAGAGAATGCACAAAATGGTCAATTTTTAAACGTGGAAAGAATTGACAGCTGAAAACGACGAAATCGGCCTAACACAAAGGTATTAAATTCAATATTTTCTTGAAAAGATTTCCACCAAAAAGAAACTTCAATTCAACCCGGAAAATGGTTTACTTCGCGGATGTCACTCGCTTACACGACGCGCCGAGAAGATTTCTCCAATTCCAGAAAATACTGAGAGAGCAACTCGCACCATACCACCTCAGAATCTATTAATGGGCTAATTATTACGCAAATGTCCTTTTTTAAGGATCGATGCTAAGACGTAAGCATATGCACGCGCTAGCGATCCTTATGGATGGGGGAAAAGCGATGGCGAATAAGAGGAAGGTTGCGAGAGGACGAAGATCCGGAGCAGTCCAGTGCATGGCTACGAATCAGCGTTCCTTTCCGTATCCCCATTCTAGTACATGGGATACGACTGCCTTTGCACATGTTTTCAGTGCACCTGATGACGTTCGTTAAGAAACCTAGATAGTGTTTTTTTCAATAAAACTCTGTGGAATCTGAAAAAGTTTATTCTCCTAATTCCTTTAACATGGGGGATTTCCACACCTGAAACCAACTTTTAGAATCACCAAAAATCGAATCGGCGCTAAGGCCTAGGCCACACGAGCGATGTTTCACGCCAAAGTTGGGCGTTTTTATAACCCTACAAAATAGAATTCACGTTTCCTTATGGACGCTGCCACACGGTCGTTTTCCCCGCCTATAGGTATACCACAAACATAAGAACATGCGCGGATTTAGGCCGCGCAGGGAGGGGAAGTTCCTCCGTCACGGAGGTGAAGCTCCCTCGTTCATCTTGACTTCCCCCACCCCACTACTAGCCCATCCTTCTCCTTATGTTGTCAGCTCTCACTGTTTACAGCCTAGACGAAGTTTTACGATAAATTGGCAACAGTGTAGATAGAAAAGTCTGCGATAGCCCGTGAGGTAAGGAAGGGCGAGAGAGGAGGGTCCAAGTGGAGTGAGGCCACACCCACTGTACACCCAAAATGTTATTTTGATCGCGGTAGACCTATAGCAAGGGGTAGGAAGGCATGCTCTCAAGTTCGAACGCCGGCCGATAGGCTGGTACTCGTTTCAAAAGCGTGAAAAATCGCTCTAGCGTGGCCAGTCTAGTCTAGTCAAGTGCAGCGAGAGGGAAGGTGACCACGTGGAAGGATTGGAGAACTTCGACAGCGAAAGATTAATTTCGGAAATAGTGTGTCCTCGGTTTAACGTCGCGTCGATTGACGTCGTTAAAAATTACTGTCCGTATTCGAATTAACATCGTCGATGATTCGACTTAACGTCGTCCTGACTAGGTGCTAAATAAAGAACCAAAAAATGTTGCGTAGATGGCTCTCGTGCGCATCTGTTGCGGCAGAACGCATTATTTGAGCGGAAAATGTGTTTTGGATTGACGTATTTTTATTAAATTTGCATTGTGACTTTTTGTAGTAATGGGTCTAAACGGAAGTGGTAGTAAAGGCCTTCTTCTCGAAGTCCCACAACAGTCAATAAAATCGTTTTAATCTCCATTAAACATTACAAGCTTTGTGAGTTGTGCGGAAAGGAAGATCTGCTGAGTGCTCTATTTATAAACTTTAAATATTTCTGTACTTCTGGAATAACTTGAGCTTAACACCTCTCTATTTTATTGACGTTTGTATCCAGTATTGTCAATCCAGCGAATTCGTAGTTTGACATAGTGATTTAGGTTCGATTTAGCGCCTAAAATAATAGACAAAATCTTCAAACAAAATAAATTTTTAATAGCATACACGAATTCATAGAAATTAAAAAATCTATTAGGCAGTACGAAAGAAAAAACTGATACCTTAGATAAATCAGGAATTTATAAAATACAGTGTTCACACTGTCCAAAACAATATATAGGCCAAACTAGAAGAAAACTGGTTACACCTCCAGGAACATCTCGTACACTATAAACATAATCGATTTGATAAATCAAGTGTCGCAAACCACTTTTTCGAGACCGGCCATAGTATACATTTAGAAGATTTGAAATTAATACCTTCAACCAATAATTCCCTAAATTCCTTGGAAAACCTATACATTTATAAAAATCTCGACACTCTGATGAACACTGACACTGATTTCAATAAGACTCTTTACAGACTCACCAAACAAGAGTAACACACACGCCACAAACTTTTCGTTTTTCAGTTTTTTCTTCCGTTCTCCCTCATTGTACTATCCTTTCATCTCCTCACAGTTGACCTCTGGTCGTTGTCGTGTCAGGTTGCACCTGAAGATGCCCACATTGTGGGCGAAATGCATTGGGCTCATTTATTAACTCTTGTTTTTTGGCTTAAGGAGTTATTTTATTTATTGAAACTGGTTAACCGAAAGAGGCTTATTTTTGCCATTTTTCCGTTGTTTCCAAATATCTCCTTTAGGACCTAATTTATGTAAATACTTTTTTATATTAAAATCGTTGAAAATATAATTTTCTGCAAATTTTGTTTGAAATATTTTTTCATAAAACGGAGTTTTTAGAAGATATTTTGTCTATATTATATTACCTTAATGCCTGCTGCTTCATGCCGAACTGAGAGTTTTGATTGATTGCCGATAAACAGCAGCGACGGCAAGGAGTTTCACTATATTATAGAAAGCAAGTGAGATGCTTTGCAGTCAGAACCCGCCAGGAAAATCGCGGGGTCAGGTTCTAAGTGCACGCGGAGCCGAGTTCGCGTCAGACAGTTTTACATTGTCCATAAGCAGTATAGAAGAAAATACTGCTTTCACGAAAAAAATCCAATTCGAGATTCCAACGGAAATATGTACAGCTCTATTGAAAGCTTATGGCATCTGCGCACAAACACGAATTCGGCATGGAAGAGTCCATTCTCGAAAGCGAGCTACGCGGGGGTGAGGGTATATACGCACGGGGTAATCAGTCATTCTCGTTTGAGACTGTCGCCTAGTCGCAGCCTATCTTTCTGCTTCACTCCACTGAACTTCAGTTGTATCGTTATTATCCACTCGTTATTTCTTGTTATTGTTAATTTGCTTTGCAGTTATTGCTTTTTGTTTTCATTTCCGTTATTGCTTCTCGTTTTTTGTTGTAAGAGTTGATTGATGCTTTGTTTTCACGTTTTTTCGTTGCTTATTATCGTTGTTCTGATTGCTGATTTGTTATCGTGTATTTGTTATTCACTGTTACTCTTTGATTCGTTTTCCTTTGTTATTTTGTACTGTTAGCCGTGATTTTTAATCTTATTATCATGGATACAGTTCCATCGACTTCCAAGTTAGGGAATAAAAAAGTGATCCATGGTCAAGCACTAGAAATCATTCATAATGTTTTGGGTTCAAGAAATATAACTTTTAAAATGAAGTGAAAAGGATAGTGGAGGAGAAGTGTTTAGAAGTTTATTTATTTTATTTGTTTAGCTTCAAAAACAGCACAGAGGCCCCATTACATTGAAGCACATAACTGTAACAAATAATATAACATTAAAATAAATAAAGGTGAAATACTCCTTTAGCCAAACAATTAGAGGGTTACAACAGCCAATGCATTTCGCCCACAAGGTGGGCATCGTCAGGGGTAAAACCTGTTTCAACAGTTGGCTCCCAGTCACTGTTGAAACAGGTTTTACCCCTGACGATGCCCACCTTGTGGGCGAAATGCATTGGGTGTTGTAACCCTCTAATTGTTTGGCTAAAGGAGTATTTCACCTTTATTAATCTTAGCAAAAGTTATTGAGCTACTATCAGTTATTAAAATAAATAACTATAATAAATGCGAGACAATAATATTAAGAGCAATTGAAATGATCATAACAAAACAGCATCAGAAATGAGGGAAATGTAGGATTACGTAGTAGGTAGTTGATTACGGAAAGAAGTGGGTGAGAAAATGTCAAGATTCGGACGTGAAGCCAGTAAGGAGTTATATGCAAACGGGAGGCGGTAAGAGAGAGAGAGCGTTGGGAGACGGAAAGTCAAAATTTTGGTAAATGAAAAAGGTTTTGAAGGCGAGTGGAGCGAGATGGAAAACGGAGAGAAAAAAGGATGAAAGTACAAGGGAGCGATGGAAACCATTGATGAGAGAATGAAGGTAATTAAGATCTGTAATAAGACGATTATGAGAAAGGGAGGGGATGCTTAAAGAGGGTGCTCTACCCCGCGTGCGAGGTCGAACTATGGCTTAGAAGAACTTTAGTATAGAATCAAGCCGTTTTATGTTTGAAGGCGCAGCAGTGGACCAAATATGATAGCAGTAATTTAGTATGGGAGCAACACAGCCATTAAAGAATGTCTTAAGAAATAACAGATTGGAAATTTCAGTGAATCTCTAGAGAACACCAAGTAAAGACATCGCTTTCGCAGAAATCTTCACGATGTGTTGGGAAAAATTTAATTTAGCATTAAAAATCACTCCAAGATCTTCATGAGATTGAACTATAGGAATGGGTTTACCTAGTAAACTGCAAGAGGAAGGGAAAGGTGAGGATTTAAGGGTAAAGGACAAATGTTTGTTTTAGATGGATTATTTTAAGTTTCCACTTGGAGCACCACTCCATCAACGAGTTAAGTGCAACTTGGAGACATTGCTTGTCTTCATCGGAGTCAACCCTTTTGAAAATTGTAGTCATCAGCGTATAAAATAATTTGGCAATCATGTGGGGCGATAACCTCGATTAAATCATCAATGTAAAGACTAAATAGTAGAGGTCCCAGGACGCTACCCTGGGGCACACCGGACAAGACTGGAGTAGTGGATGAGGAGTGGCCGAAAAGTACAACACGCTGTGTTGGGAATACAGATAATTTTTCAGGAGAGAGAGAAGAGGGCCATGTACGTTAAATCTATTGCTTAATTTATAAAGAAGTCTATGGTCAACTGTATCAAACGCCTTAGCCAGGTCAATATAGCATACATCAACCTGGGATCTTTGTTCAAAGGCCAGAATGATTTCATGGATTATGACAGTAAGATTCGTTAAAAAAGAGCTCCCAGGTAAAAAACCATGTTGTTGAGGAGAAATATAAGGATACGTGAAAGAGAGCAAATGCCTATGTATTATCTTTTCAAACATGGTGGATAATAGAGGGAGGATTGAGATTGGTGAATAGTTTGTGATATCTGCTCTGCTGTCACTTTTTAAAATGGGTGTTACATTAGCTGACTTGCATATGGCAGGGGAACGTCCACTGAACGGACTCTTGTCATAAATAACTGTTAATGGAATACACAAAACCTCCGAAGTATTTTTTAAAAAGAGATAACTTATTCCACCGGAGATGGAAGATTTTTTTTTATCCAGGGTAGCAAGTATCTGACCTTAGAAAACGATGTGGAAATATTGGATAAGGAATCCGAAGAAATTGATGCAATAGAAGGAAGGGAATCAGTAGTAGAGGTATCCGTGATGTTCGCCGCCTGGAGCTCATAAGTGACTAAATTGAAGTTAATGAGTAGAAGAACGTATGTGCTTATGCTCTCCCATTCTGCCTTAATAAACTCCTGAATAACCACTGAGGTTGAAACGAACGAGGCGGCTGGCGTGGCGTAGTGATTAGTCCCCTTCCTTTTCCGGCAGGGACCCGTGTTCAATCACAGATCGTTGCAAATAATTTCATTGGGTAGCTATACCCAATTTGGGATATTCACAGGAGAAACCTTACGTGCACCGTCTGTCAGATGGGACCGTACTCCCATTTCTTAGTGTCTATCTCTAAGAGCAGGTTAATGCCAGCCTCTGGTAACATTCCTCTCTTCCTCCCACCTTTTATACCTATCCCCGATCCTTTCCTTGTGGTCTGAAAAGCTGTTATCGATATTCACATGCCCCTTCAAATGTGGGCCTATTTTTTTCAGTCATTATTTGTATATTATCAAGCAGTCTCCTTCACTATTGGTCGTCTGTTTCAATTATCATACATTGTTACAGTTGGGCAGTTACAATGTTGCCGTATTGAGCCGAAGCCGATTACATATCCTCGGGTCAATACTATATTATCTTCTTTATAAAGAAACCTTTTGTCATAAAACAGATTGGTACCAGCGCACGTGTGTGTAGTTCGTTCGTGAGTGACTTCCAAGAAGCTGAACTCCGTTTGTCCTCAGTATCACCCACATAACCGCAGTGAACCATACTTCCAGTGTGAACTTAGTGGTAGTGAACTATACTAGTAGTGTGAACTTATATTTAATTTAACAGAAATAATATCGATTCTCGGTTGAAATGCCACCATAATTACCATAATGAAAACTAGGTAGAAGACAACATTCCGTTTAACGAAGAGAAGGTCAGGGGAGGCCGAGTCAACCATCGCTGATGAAGATATTAGACTGCTGGAGTATGCCAGGGAAAATCCCTTCACATCCACAACCCAAGCCCGAATTGAAACAAATTTTCAGGTAAGTACAAGGACTGAGGACAAGGATCTTGGCCACTGATCTGCGGTCAAGAAGAGCAGCGATAAAAGAAATTTTAACTCCTGCTCACCGTGCTGCTCGCCTAGAGTTTGCTAATGCACACATAAGGAAAGGAGAAGAATTCTGGGGCAGAGTGATTTTTTCCGACCAGAAAATATTTTGTCGGTGTCTTCTGGGTCAGTGCTGGTGTATCGGCCCCAAAATACTCGATTTGATCCGAGATACATTCACGAGCGGGCAAGGAGTGGACGCTTTTCGGTTCACGCCTGAGCATGGATATGTGCAGACGGCCCAGGGGTATGCTGGAGGGTGGAAGGAACTTTGAATGGGGAGAAATACATTCAAATTTTAGATAATGCTATGCTTCCCTCAGTGACGTCGTTATTCGCGGATGATTTTATTTATCAACAGGTAAGTGACCTTTGAAATTACCTTAATTTCAGGCATGTCTTCTATTCTGCAGAATTTAAACATTGATGTGCGAAGCTACGATTTTTCCCTTGGTTACTTTTTTATTCGGCTGTGTCCTACGTGGACATCATACGGGTGTGTGGGTTGCGCTGCCTGTCCTCCCATGTTAATGTCAACGTGTTGTGTCCGAAATAGACGTTTGGGTTGTCGCGATATTCATTATTGTGGCAGATGGCTTCACCACGACGTCTGTTTTTCCATACTTCCTTTGAAGCCATTCAAGGGGGATGCAAGGAAAAACAAAGAACTTAGATGTTTACTTTCTCCATGCATACGACGTATATAGAGAAAATATTTTATTCATGGAAATTATCGATTTCCGGATTTTGACGGAGATACACGTTTTGAGGTCCGATGAATACGTTTTGATAAATTTAGCGATGATGTGATGATATATGTGTGACAAACGTTTGAGGACACGGCAACTCAAATAGTTACAAGAATGTCACCACGATCCACGAAATTTAACATCCACAACTTATTTAACCCAACAATGAACTGATAACATTTTGACAACAGTCGGCATACCTGAAGTGGGGCATTGTGACGTCAAATTCTCATTTTACTAGAACATGTCCTTTAATATTTCAGTAAGAAAATGATTCAAACCATTAGATGTAGATATAATTATCTACAACATGTTTTTAATAATTTTCCAAAGAACGCATAAATTAGTTGTTTTTTAATATTTTCCTAGGTTTTTCACAGTTATCCCCATTAAAACGTTGGTAATGAAGATTTTGTATGCAAATAAACGTAATGAATATGTTATCTTTTAAAGTATTGTTGGAAACGATTTCCTATAAAATGCATCGCTTAACAGATATTTAATTTAATTTGAATATAATAAAGTTCCAAACTTTCAACGAAAATGACAATCGGAGAATCGTATGTTTTCTGACGAAAGCCATAAGCTGGCCACATCATATATTTAATCAAGCGCAGGCGGGTGGCTAGCATCTCCGCGCCGCCCTCAAATCCTCACTACGGAAGACACTCGCATTATAGTTGATACACTCGCCGCAACACCCGCCCTCCTAGGACACAGCCTATAATAGAAGAAAGTGTTCGTGAATGATGTAGCAATAACTAATAAAACTCTTTATTTTTTATTAAAAACAGGATAACTCTCGAGCGCATACCTGCATGATGGCTAAAAGGTGGTTTGAAGAACAACAAATCACACAGCTGGTGTGCCCAGCTAGGAGCTCCGATCTCAACCTTATTGAAAACATTTCGGCGTGCTAAGCAAGGGAGATTAAAAATAAAAATGTGAGAGCCCAAAACGCAGCTCAATTGTGGCAACAAGTTGAAGAAGAATGGGAGAGCATAAGCACTAGATTATGCAAGAACGTTGTAAAATCCATACCGAAGAGATTGGAACTAGTTATCCAGAACAGAGGAGGGTGGATTGATTATTAAATAAAGATATAATAATAGATAAATACCAGTTGTTAGTTTTTATTTATAATTTTATTTGTATTTCATTCGCATTACAGGGGCAAAGGTTTCGGTTATGATTATAAATAGCATTTAGCGTTTTTTCTCCCTCGATTTAATCCCTCTCCGTGCTTTCTAAATTGTAAGATAGCTTCCTGAGTTCCGGCAGTAGGAAGCTCGGATGCAACGAGAAAACTTCGCTACACAACCGAGAAACCTTAAACCATACCCCGAATTGACCACATACACTGTCGGCGTTTCCTCACCCCCTCATTGCTCAGATCCTCCCCCACTCGTGCACCGGTTCAAGGTTGCCATTCCGTCGAAAGAGACTTCGCTCGTTTATGTTCGCGCGGATGCCGCCGTAGAACGCCACGAGGTGTTGCGTCAATTTTGGCCTGAACTGTACATACACGATTTAAGGTCCCGAGTACGTTTTCACTCTTTTTACAAATGTCACCTCTTGTATATAATTTATGCAAACATTTTTTATTATAAAAGTTGCACAATATATAATTTTCAACGAGAAATACTATGCGCGAGGCTTTTACTAACTTCCGAAATAAGGTATTAAATAATTATTTGAAGGAGGACCCTAAAGCGTTTTGGTCCTATGTGAGAGAGGTCCAAGGTAGAGGCCCTACCATACCTTCCCTGCGTAATGACTCGGGTGCCGTTATTCATGATAGCGTAGAGAAAGCCAACCTGTTAAACGGTCATTTTGTAAAAGCATTCACAGCCGTCAGCGACCATTGCGTACATTATGCACCCGCAATAAGGGGGGCCCTGATGGACGATATAGTATTTTCTGAGGTGGGAATAGCAAAGCAATTAAGTTCCATCAGATATAACAAGGCCACTGGCCCAGAATAAATTCCTGCTCGCGTTTAAAAAGAATTAGCTGAAGAAATAGCGCCTTTTCTTCGGATAATCTTCGAGGAATCCATTTCCCGCGCAGAGGTCCATAGCGACTGGATGTTAGCGCACGTTTCCGCGATTCATAAGGGCGGCGACAAGGAGAACCCAGAAAATTACAGACCGATTTCTTTAACGTCGATATCGTGTAAGATTCTCGAGCATATACTCGTTAGCAACATAATGCGATTTCTTGATAGTATTCATTGTTAGATGATTGTCAACACGACTTCAGGAAAGGTAGGTCATGTGATACTCAGCTCGGTCTTTTTGTTAATTGTATACTGAGAAGCGGAGAAAAGAATACGGAGGTCGATGCAATCTTCTTAGATTTTTGGAAAGCCTTTGATAAGGTACCTCACAGGAAGTTAATAACGAAATTAGAGACCTTAGGCGTTAATTCTAAAATCGTTAATTGGATCCGTGAATTTTTAAATCATGCGAAGCAGAAGGTTGTTATAGATGGGAAATCTTCGAACTTAGTGGAGGTTGTCTCAGGCGTTCCGCAGGGTAGTGTAATTGGTCCGTTATTATTTCTAATTTATATAAACGATATCAGCTCAGTAGTCAGAAGTAAAATTAGGCTTTTCGCGGACGACACCATCATCTATAGACAAATAAGCAATACGGAACACCAACAGTATACTCCAAAATGACCTAGAAGCTATTTCTGCATGGTGTAAGGAATGGCAGTTAGAGATCAACCAAAAGAAAAGCTGCGTCATCAACTTCTGGAGAACAAAGAGTATCTCGTTGGATAATAATTATTCGTTGGACGGAGTAGAGATTCCAGTTTCAGATTCGATTAAATATCTCGGAGTCACGATCCATCATGATCTCTCGTGGGACAACCACATTCGCCGATTGATAGGTGCCGCTAACAAAAAGCTGGCCTTTATAGGGAGAATAGTTCGAAATAGCTCCGAAAAAGTGAAATAATTATGTTATTTATCCTTGGTTCGAATATGCTTCAGCTGTGTTGGATCCCTACGAAAAGGGACTCACTAACGAGATAGAAAAGGTTCAGCGCAGGGCAGCTAAATTTGTAATGAGGAATTACGATAGTAAATAAAGCGTAACATCATTAATAGAAAATCTGAAATGGACATCGTTAGAGGAACGTAGGCTGCAGGCTAGAATTAAACTACTGGAAAAATTTATGTCGGAGGGACTAGCGAATGAGGTAGTAGGACTTATCAGAAGCCCGACGTATCTCGGAAGGCAGGACAGTGAGGATAAGATTCGCGAGATTGACTGTAGAACGGAGCGATATAGAGGATCGTTTTTCCCTAGGACGATAAGATACCATAATAGGAAAAGATAACGTAGTAAAACTATGGACCCTTGGTGCACTGCACCCCCTGCCATCCACTAAAATGTGACTTGCAGAGTATAATGTAGATGTAGATATAAAAAGGATTGTTTAAGATATATTTTGATCATTTGACCGAATTTGAAGGAGACCGACATCTTTTTCTCCCGGCAGATAGATAGATAAATGTCTTTATTTGGGCGAAATTTACACCATAAGGTCCACTCTTACATTTAACCCAGAGAGGGCGAGGGAAAGAGAAATTCGCAAGAATAAAATGGTTCGAGATTATAAATGTGTGGTGGGTAGGAAGAGGGTAAGGTGTTTCAAAGAATAAGCGTTGCTTCGATATCCTAGAAAATGACGGACTTTTAATTTGCGATGAGAATCAACAATATCTCGCAAATTAAAGGAGCGCAAACGGAAGATGGTGGTGATGCGTAACATAGCGGAAAATTGTATAGAGTATTTATTGAACAAATTTCTGTTTGTAGGAGGGGAGTTTTACCAGCGATCGAAAAGTTTAGGAGAATGGTAAATATTTTTGAAATTTATAATGTTATGCACTCATCGAAATTATTTCATATCTTAAAGGAAAATTATAACCATGATACGAATTTCTAACTTTACAACTTAAAACATTTTACGCATGCCATCAAAAATTTAATTTTCAAAGACATTTTTTCAATTTTATTACTGGATATAAAGAGTAAAACGATTGGATATTCAAATTCTGAACCTTTAAGAGCTTCGTACGACATCCGATTCCTCTGGGACTAATAAAAGCGCGAGAAAAAATGAAAATTTTCGCTAATGATGACGCCATTTTCAAGTCACAGACTTGGTTAGTTATATAGATACGAGAGATTAGTAGCAAAGGTGAAACTAAGAATATAAATTTGAGGGGATAATTAATTTTAAACTGCTACACTTCCAAAAATTTAGACCTTTCCTCTATAACACAGGTTCCTAAAGTGTGGTTCGCGAGAAGACTCGGGGTTCGCGGAAAAAATCCTTAATAGCGTTTGCACAGTTTATTTCATTGCAAGGTTTATGTTAATCATTGTCTGCAGTAATGGGTCTGGCTCAATTCACAGAGTATTTCTTTCCTTCATTTGTTTAACATAAGATTGAGTGTAGAATATATTTAGCTCTCATTTTAAGATTTCTTAAATTAAACAACGAAGTTGATAAAGAATCTTGTACGCGTAAATTAACAAAATTTATTTTTGTCAAAGAGAGAAATCGAATCCTTGACGAATTTGCGTGAATTTTTTTAAGACTCAGACGCAGAATTTCTCAAGTTTTTTTTAAGGACGAGAAATTTTAACTATAACGACCAACACATTATCGCCGCATCTACCTGTCTAAGGCTGTCGTTAGTTTGGCGCGACATTTTGCTTTGCTTACATAGTAACACAAATTGTTGAGCAAACGATTACATTATTAAGGCACAACGAAAACTTTAAGTGACTGACCTTGAATTCTACAACATGGTATAGGGCAATATTTTTATAAGAAATTTTTAATAAATTTTTAGTGTGATTTACACGCTAAATTGAAGTATTTTACACAGGTAGTTATTGAGAAAGTAATGTAATCGTGAAAAAATTCGACTTCCGAGATTTTGATGGAAATACACGTTTTAGGTGTCGGTTAGGTCATAAATAGACCGCGGATCTTTAGGTAAAAACCTATTTTTTTCCTGAGTAGATATCTCAATATACAATTGTATATATACGTTTCATGAATAATTAACCCCGAAAACGTATATTTTATAGTGCCTAAAAATGCCTATTTTGACATTAATGTCTAAAAATGCCTATTTCGACGTTAATGCTTATTTTTGTCTTTATCATGTAAAAAAAGCCTAAAAAGGGCTAATTTTCTAAAATAATCGACTATAAAAGCAGATTTAGGTAGTATTCATATTTTTTAAACTGACTGTACAATGTTCAGTCATGGGTTGGAAATGTCCTTCACACCACGGTCACGATCAAGTGGCGAACAGCAGCTCGGACCTGTCTCGCGTTCGGCGGGGTTATTCTGTTTCCCAGTGTCACGTGATACGACAATGTAACAATGCCTTTAATCTGATGTTGCGTTTATTTCTCGTTGTTACATTGTCATATCGTGCGACACGGGAAAACGAGAATAACCCCGCAGTCCATCTCCAGACTGCAGAGGGTGAAGGTGAGAAGAGTGAACGTGAAAACTGTGAAAGTGAAATGCCTAAAGTATCAAGTTCGAAAGCTTATTTAATACGTCAGTGGTTACAAGAGTTCCCGTACTTCACAACGGATGGAAAAAATTATCTTCTGTCAAGCATGCAACAAGGAGGTAAGTACATTATAATGCTGGTTTGCAACGAATTATTGGCCGTGAATTGCTTGTCATCTTTGAGGCAAAAACCATCCACATCTTTTGTTTATACGAGCCATTTTATGGTAACTATTGAAGTGGTTATTCAAAATGTCCAGCAATCCAGCTGCGGATCTTCGTAGCTGTCAAGTAAATTTCATATTATTGTCCGATTTCCATATTTATTAGATTATTTTCGTATTTTTAAGGTTAATTATTTCTTCATAATTTTTCTTTATAGGTTTCAAGTGATAAAAAATCCCCCCTAACTCAGCACATCGAAGGAGTGCTACATAAGGCAAATGTTGAACGCAAATCTAAGATGAAACAAATACTTTTAACAAAAACTTCTGAGGGATCCAGCAAGAAGAATTAGTTTTATGCAGATTTGTGTCACGCAATTGTGGCAGCCAACATTCCATTCAGAACACCGGAAAATCCAACATTCAAGGAGTTCCTAGAACGATACTGCCATCAGTCGGTACCTTCCGAGTCAACGCTACGCAAGAATTACGTGCAACCCACGTACGATGACGCAATGCGCAGGATACGGGAGGACATTGGAGATTCATATATTTGGATATCGGACGATGAAACCACTGATGCTCTTGGCAGATACATGGCCAACTTGGTTGTTGGGAAATTGGACCCAGATGCGCCATCCAGAGCCTACCTCATCTGCACGAAGCAACTTGCTAAAACAAACCAGGAAACAATAGCACACTTCGTGAACAACGGACTGAAAGTGCTGTATCCCAAAAATCTAGACGAAGAGAAAGTGCTGCTCCTATACACAGATGCTACATCGTACATGGTTGCTGACATGCAGTTGCTTAAGGTGTTCTATCCCTCCCTTGTGCATGTGACATGCCTTGCCCATGGTTTGAACCGCGTAGCAGAGCAAATAAGACTGGGATTCCCCAAGGTGAACAAATTTATCTCCACCGTGAAGGTCTTCGTCAAGGCACCAACAAGAATACAGGCTTTTCGAGAAAAACTGGCCGATGTCCCTCTGCCACCTGAGCTGTGCTCACCCGCTGGGGCACATGGCTGAAAGCAGCTGAATATTACAGCGAGCATATCCTTCATGTCAAGGAAGTTGTGACAAATCTAGCCGAGGATGCTGCCTGCGTCACTTCGGCAAAAATGTTGCTAGATGATCCTTCAATTCCAAAGGATTTGGCGTATATTAGATCCCACTATACATCCCTTCTGCAGATTAATGCTGAATTAGAGGGCTCAGGAAAACCCATCTACGAAAAAACTGCTATGCTGAATGAAGTGAAACAAAAAATAAAGGAAGCTCCAGGTGAAGTGGGGGAAAAAGTAAAAGCAAAACTAGAAAAGTTGCTACAAAAAAACTCAGGACTGCAGAGCCTATGTACAGCAGCAGATATACTGGCAGGAAAATCCAGTGAAGTTGAGTGCAAAATTCCATTTCAACATGTACCCAAGTTGAAGTTCGCCCCCGTCACGTCAGTTGATGTCGAACGTTCTTTTTCTGCTTACAAAATTATATTAACTGACAAACGCCATAGTTTTGTGGTAGAAAACTTAGAAAAGGTGCTTGTTATTTATTGTGAGGGCAATTACGGGAAATTTGTGAAATAAACACAAAGAGGTGACAAATTCATTATGGGAATTTCGAATGAAACAGTTTGTCAAACACTCTGCGTAGTACTTAAATATATACTTGAATAGTGTGTTCAGTCAGTATTACTATATGTAATTTAGATAGTATTTTCTCGTTAACGCATGGGATATTAACCATAAGAATAAGTTTCAATGCATAGTAGTAAATCATTTTTGTTCTTTGAAAACACAAATCAATAATGTTTCATTGACTGGCAATTTTTGCGTGTGTGCATGTTTCAGTCTTTTTTCGTGAATTAAAGTTGATAGTTGACAGAAATGATGTTGTTTTTTACTGGACAGTTTTTGGAAGTAGTTTTTAGAGCCTATTTTACGTTTTATAAAGCCTAATTAAGGTACTTAAAGAGCCTATTTTAGTCGCCTAAAACTTAATTTTTAGAACCTAAAAATCCGCGGTCTAGTCATAAAAGTGGTTTTCGCCACGCTGCCTGTCTGTTCGCCTTCCTAGGGCCAAAACGCGAATAATATATCGTATTTATGCAATATATCATCTTTGCAAACACTTTTTTCATAAAAATTATATTGCACAAAAATAAAGCGTAGTTTATTCATGGTGATTTTTAGAAAAATTTGGTTTACTTAAAAATAGTTGAAGAGAATTTGATTAAAATCAATACAATTTTAGAGCCTGATGTTACCAATAATACTGCATAAGCCATATATGTCCTCTAAAAATCACTATATGGCGTCCAGTGACATTACAATGTAAAGCCGCGACCAACTCAAAATCTTACTACAGCCTAAACGGATAAACTAAATCGAATGACATCTCATATTTGAGGAGAATATATTCATAGAAGACATTCTGAAGAGATAAACGATACTGCGCAACAATTAAGGGTACTTTACTTGGTTTTTAAAACAAAATTCAATTTACTCAGAAATGTCTTAAAGATTTGGATTAAAATCCATCCAATCGAACAGCCTGATGTTACAAATAATACTAAGCCATATATATGCCCCAAAAAAATTACTATATATCGTCCAGTGGCATTATTGCTGTACAAGACGCTCAGAGCATGCGTCAGAGGGGAGGGTGAACCCGGGGATTCCCTAGACTAAAATTTCGTACTTTTCTGTTAACGCCACGCGCTTATTAGTGATAGATATTAGATGTGAGAGGTTGATGGCGTCAGTCGCTTTGGTTCTGTTGCTATGGATTATTAACCAAATTGGCAGTGAATTGCACACAGAGTTAATTTCGGAGCAAAGAGTGTAGTGAGACCAAAGATATATACGTATATGAGAAAGTTGGTGAAATGTATATTGCGCCGTTTATTTTACGTTGTCGCCGCTTCGAAATGCGACCTCAGTGGCATAGCGGCGGGAAACACGTCGAGAGGCGCAGAAATCACGTCGATAGGTCGATTTTTTATGCTGCCTCAGCTGATTTAAAGGATGCCACGAACATATTGGCTAAATAAGCAAATGAACGATTTGGAAATGTTTTTCCTCTAATAAATTGATTAATGGTGTAATACTAGCAAATGAATGTGTCCAAAGGCTGTGATATCCCTATGAATGAATATAAGACCTTTTCCCAAGATCTAGGTATCGCGAAATCTTGTTTGTTTTTGAAAGGGTGATCCGTATTCGAAAAGTTTTGGAACCCCTCTCCAGAAACAACTACTCCAAAATGTGTAAACAATTCAAAATAGAATGCATTCTTTTGGACTATTATTTCTCTAGTATGAACGCGGAACGCCGGATCTCTTGTTATTGTTTTCGTGCAGAAATACTTTGACCTTGTGAGGACGTCGTCGATCAGCCGATTAAATAAATAAAATTATCGACCCCCCTCCCGTGGCGCAAGTCTCCCTCTGGCCCTTGCTCTATGCCGCCCACGCCATAACCGCATCACCCGATGCGCCGCTTTAGGCCGCCTGCATAACAAGTAGTGCCGTGCGCGGCCGCTAGGGGAACGGCCATGGGTGAACTCGAAGGCATTTGGATTCTCGAACAAGGGGATGCAAAGGGAAGCACTGAATGATGCATTCGACCAGGCATGAAGCAGGTGACGGCGTCACGTGCATCTGATAAACAATTCTCTTTCTAAATCGCCCGCAACGTGCGAGCTGTTTTGTGAGGAATGACGGCGTTCCGAATGAGGGAACCTCTGCCGGGATCATGGGAGTTATGGCGATCTGTTGACGAGAGTGGAATGGAAGCGATTAACGGATGGAATACAAGTACACGTGCAGAATATCCGCATCAACGGTACAGAGAGATAGAAGCGGCGGAACAAAAATCACTTTGGCGGAAGGCTGTCTGGTCAGCCAGTCGGACAGCCTACCTCCGCGGCCAACGGGCGAATTAGTTCGGCCCGATTATCGCAGATGTCGAGACAGCGATTCGCAAAACTAATGATCAGCAGTTCGCCTTGAAAAGATGGAAGAAAACATGGTTGGAGATGCGCGAGGCAAATAAGGCACGCTCGATAAGAGACCCAAAGAAATACATCTTCAATTTAAGTGAGCTCTTGAATGATTATAGAAATTGACTTGGTTTTGATAACGTATGTAATTAATATCAAATACATTATGAATTTATTCTAGAAAAAAACTTTTGAGTATAGTAAGTACAAGTAGTAATTACAAGACTCTAACTTGGATTAAATATTTCAATTTGCGTTTTATGCGTTCGGTTTGGACATGAATTAATATAGCATATTGCAGGATAAATCGTATCGTACATAAATTATTATAGGAAATATCAGACAAACTTCATTGGCAAAGCCATCGTCCTTGACCTTAGGAGAGATTCGACCCTAGCGCCACGTAGAGCCGGGAGGGATACAAGACACGCGAAGGGGAGGGTGACCACTTCCTCCTCCTCCTCCATCTTCTCCCAATTCCAGAGCTACGAAAACATTCCTCTAGGAGAAACGGATGATGACGGCACGGTAAAGAGAGACCGACAAACATGAGAAGGAGAGAAAGGAAAAGGGACAGAAGAGAGGTAGAAGAGAGCTGAAGAGAGAGAGGGGGGAGAGTGAGAGGATAGAGTGATAGGGAAGAGAGAGAAGAAAGAGGAGGGGGGAAAGAGAAGGGAGAGAGGGGGGAGGGAGGGGGGGAGAGAGGGGGGGAGGGAGGGGGAGAGAGAGGGGGAGAGAGTGGGGGAGAGAGAGGAAGGAGAGAGGGAGAGAGAGAGGGGGAGAGAGAGAGAGAGGGGGGGGGGAGAGAGAGAGAGAGGGGAGAGAAAGGGGGGGAGAGAAAGGGGGGGAGAGAGGGGGAAGAGAGAGGGGAGAGAGGGGGAAGAGAGAGGGAGAGAGAGAGGGGGGAGAGGGGGAAGAGAAATGGGGAGAGAGGGTGGAAGAGAGGGGAGAGAGGGAGAGAGAGGGGGGGAGAGAGAGGGGAGAGAGAGGGGGGGGAGAGAGAGAGGGGGGGGAGATAGAGGGGGGAGAGAGAGGGGGGATAGAGAGGGGGGGAGAGAGAGGGGGAGAGAGGGGGGGAGAGAGGGGGGGAGAGAGGGTGGGAGGGGGGGGATAGAGAGGGGGGAGAGAGGGGGAAGAGAGAGGGGGGGAGAGAGAGAGGGGAAAGAGAGAGGCGGGAGAGAGAGGGGGGGGAGGGGGGAAAGAGAGAGGGGGGAGAGAGAGAAGGGGGAGAAAGAGGGGGAGAGAGAGGGAGAGAGAGAGAGGGGGGGGAGGGGGAGGAGAGAGAGGGGGAGAAAGAGGGGGGAGGAAGAAAGAGAGAGAGAGAAGGGGAGAAAGAGGGGGGAGAAAGAGGGGGATAGAAAGAGGGGGGAGAGAGAGGGGGAGAGAGAGAGGGGGGGAGAGAGAGGGGGGAGAGAGAGGGGAGAGAGAGAGGGGGGGAGAGAGAGGGGGGAGAGAGGGGGGGGGGGGAGAGAGAGGGGGGGAAAGAGAGAGAGGGGGAGAGAGAAGGGGAGAAAGAGGGGGAGCGAGGGGGGGAGAGAGAGGGGGAGAGAGGGGGAGAGAGAGAGAGGGGGAGAGAGAGTGGGGAGAGAGAGAGTGGGAGAGAGAGAGGGGGAGAGAGAGGGGGAGAGAGAGGGGGGAGAGAGAGGGGGAGGAGAGAGGGGGAGAGAGAGGGGGAGAGAGAGGGGGAGAGAGAGGGGGAGAGAGAGGGGGAGAGAGAGGGGGGAGAGAGAGAGGCGGAGAGAGAGAGGGGGAGGGAGAGAGGGGGAGGGAGAGCGGGGGGGAGAGAGAGGGGGGAGAGAGAGAGAGAGGGAGAGAGAGAGAGAGGGAGAGAGAGAGAAGGAGAGAGAGAGGAGAGAGAGAAGGAGAGAGAGAGATAGAGAGGGAGAGAGAGAAGGAGAAAGAGAGATAGAGAGGGAGAGAGAGAGGGGGAGAGAGGGAGAGAGAGAGGGGGAGAGAGGGGAGAGAGAGAGGGGGGAGAGAGAGTGGGGGGGGAAGCGAGACAGGGGGTAGAGGTGGGGAGAGAGAGAGGTATGTAGAGAGAGGTATGGAGAGAGAGAGGGGGGGAGAAAGAGGGGGGAGAGAGAGAGAGGAGGGGGAGAGAGGAGGGGGAGAGGGGGGGAGAGGGGGGGAAGAGGGGGGGGAGAGGGGGGGGAGAGGGGGGGAGAGGGGGGGAGAGAGGGGGAAGAGAGAGGAGAGGAGAGGGGGAAGAGAGAGGGAGAGAGAGGGGAGAGAGGGGGAAGAGAGAGGAGAGAGAGGGGGGGAGAGGGGGAAGAGAAATGGGGGGAGAGAGGATGGAAGAGAGGGGAGAGGGAGAGAGAGGGGGGGAGAGAGAGGGGGATAGAGAGGGGGGATAGAGAGGGGGATAGAGAGGGGGGGAAGAGAGAGGGGGGAGAGAGGGGGGAGAGAGAGGGGGGAGAGAGGGGGGAGGGGAAAGAGAGAGGGGGGAGAGAGGAGAAGGGAGAAAGAGGGGGAGAGAGAGAGAAGGGGGAGAGAGAGAGGGAGAGAGAGGGGAGAGAGAGAGGGGAGAGAGAGAGGGGAGAGAGAGAGGGGGGAGAGAG
>CM054115.1:10197586-10350008 GCA_028673005.1 Tanypteryx hageni | reverse complement strand
CGCCCCTCCGCGGGGGGCATTCTATGCCATACGCCGCACTCCCGAAACACCTTTTCAGCCTTAATGTGAAGCTGTTTTGCGCGGGGAGGAGGACCCGATAGAATGTGGGCAAAATAAGGGCTGCTGTAGCTGCAAAAAAATTGCGAGTATTTGACCGCGGAACAGCGAAATGCGCATTTCACTGGATTAAAAGAGGCGATTTTAGATAGACTTAAACGACCAGTCTATTTTCAATTTATTTAAATATAATTACTCGAAGCGAGTGGCACATCTAGATCAAACGGGCGGCCTTCCCGTTGAATAAAGGACATCGATATGAAAGCCTCGAATTTCAAGTTAGAAGGATGGATACGAACCGATATAAAATGTTTTCATATTTACGAACTGTACGACCGACAATTTTTATATTACGTTAAGTCAATAAAGCTTCGAAGAGATACTCAGGTTTGTTGTTATGAAGTGCTGCCGTAAAATTATTTCGTAACTATATATCTGGAACTAATGCGATTTCAATTTAAGACGTCCGATGATTTGTAGTTTCAAGGCCAGACCGCGCATGGATTAATATCCTCGATAATTCTTGCAGGCGAAAAAGGAAATCCGAGAGGAGACCGACTAATCCAAAGACAACGGAAAAATGTCCGCACTCTTGAACACGAACAGATCGATTAGCTCTCCTCATTATATGAAAAACGGAGCAGAGACGAGAAAAGAAGCACAATAGGAAAAGCTAGGCTCGAATACACACACACACACAAGGGATTACGAATTGCCGACATAGATGAAGGAGCGCAGAAGAAAAGAAACGGAGTAATGCCAAAATAAAATGCGCAGAAAAGTTGAAAGACATTAAAACGAATAGGAATCAGTTGGAAACGAATAGATTTGTCAGTACGTTATAAGCAAAGTGACAGAGTTCACGTACCAAAGAATGCGAAGTCAGGGCTCGCGGAGGCAAACGTACCACGACAAGGGAAAACGAAAAACAAAATGTACGAATAGAAACGAGCATTATAACAGGATGCGGGAATAATAGCAAAAGAATAAAGGATACGAGTGGGGAATTCAAAAAGGGGGATTTGGGAGGAAAAAAAGAAAGCAGGCTATGTGGGAGGAACTGGAGAAAGGAGGATATGGAGGAGAAATAGAGGAGGATATGGGGATGAATTGGAGAAAGGACGACCATGAAGAGAAAATGGATAAATGAGGACATGAAGAGGAAAATGGATAAAGGAGGACATGAAGAGAAAATGGATAAAGGAGGACATGAAGAGAAAATGGATAAAGGAGGATTATGGGATAAAATGGAGAATGGAGGATATGGGGATGAAATAGATAAAGGAAAATGTGGGAAGGAAAGGGATATACGAGGATGTGGGGAAAGAAATGGAGAAAAGAGGATATGGGGTTGAAATTGAGAAAGGAGGATATACGGAAAGAAATGGAGGAATGGGGAAGAAATGGAGAAGAGAGAGAGGGGGGGAGAGGGGGGAGGGAGGGAGAGAGGGGGGCGAGGGAGAGAGGGGGAGAGGGAGGGGTAGAGGGAGGGAGGGAGAGAGGGAGGGAGAGGGGGAGGGAGAAGGGGAGGGAGAGGGGGAGGGAGAGGGGGAGGGGGGAGGGAGAGGGGGAGGGAGAGGGGGAGGGAGAGGGGGGAGGGAGAGGGGGAGGGGGAGGGAGAGGGGGAGGAAGAGGGTGAGGGAGAGGGTGAAGGAGAGGGTGAGGAGAGGGGGAGGGGGAGGGAGAGGGGGAGGGAGAGGGGGAGGGAGAGGGGGAGGGAGAGGGGAGGAGGGGGGGGAGGGGAGGGAGAGGGGAGGTAGAGGGGGAGGGAGAGGGGGAGGGAGAGGGGGATAATGCGTACATGCAATCAAATGATATTTCGTATGTGTGCAATACACCATATTTTGCAGACACTTTATCATAAAAATGATATTGCGCAAAAATTAAGGGTAGTTTATTCTTGATGGAATAAAGCGATCCGAAGATCCTTTGCAGCACTAATCCTAAAGGTGGAAAAGGAAACGTGACCGAGTTTGCAAGAAACTACTCTGCGCCAGGGGACCCAAAAAAAATCACACCGTTGCTAGAAGGTTTGCGAGTTTCAGCTCCATATCTCGCCCCGTAGTATCTAAATATTTACCTATTTGTATAAACTTTAAGAACTTATAACATCCAAACAAATTAAAATATCAAATTTGTATAATGACTATTTCGTTTTTATACAAATAAAAAAATGTTATCCATTATATACAGACTTTTAATATATATATATATATATATATATATATATAATATATATATATATAACAACTTACGGAAAAGGAAAGGTAAAATAGATATATGGATGTCAACAAGGTGTTGGGATGAGGAAACCCAGTGAGCACTCACCAATCAGACGACTTCAGGTTGGCGAGGCCCCGGGGATGTCGAAGCGACACACGTAAAATAACACAAAAACACAGAAACATCACAAACGTAAAGCTTTCGGAAATACTCCTTCTTCAGCTACAGAGAGAGAGAGTATTTCCGAAAGCTTTACGTTTGTGATGTTTCTGTGTTTTTGTGTTATTTTACGTGTGTCGCTTCGACATCCCCGGGGCCTCGCCAACCTGAAGTCGTCTGATTGGTGAGTGCTCACTGGGTTTCCTCATCCCAACACCTTGTTGACATCCATATATATATATATATATATATATATGCTAATACCCACAATGTCCCCTTCAATAGTTGCTACAATGTTAGGATTATTCGCGCTTTACCCTATGACACTCCTGCCCCCCTTCTCCGACACTGGGAACTAGCACATATCCATCTTCTCCACTCTTTCTCTCCGCCTGGCCTCAACCTCCGCTAACCCTATTATCCCCCTTACAATGTCTCCTTGTTACTTTGTAACTATTCGCACTCTACCTCATCACACTCCCTCTTTATTGGCTATCCACCCCTCCTACTCCCCACCTCCTCCAATCATCAACCTTCCCACATCACCCTGTCATTCCCCGCCCAGTGTGTCACTTTACGTTACTCTTTCGCTGAAGAAGGGCATAGGCCCGATAAGCTTGCGTGTGTTTTTGTGTTCGTGTGTTTTACGTGTCTCTTCGACGCCCCCAGCAGCCTGCCAGCTTGGTCCTCAACTTGCTGAGTGTCCACTGGGTACTTGTAGAAGGTGCTTGCATACTGCAAGCATTTCATCTCACCTTGAAAAACCATTAATTTTTCAGACATATATTTCATCATGAGAAATATTTCTGTAATTCTAAAGATATCTCCTCTAGACCGGTTTTTGTTTTTTCCTTATGGAAAAATAATGGAGTCAAACAATCACCAATTTTTACAATTTTAACAATATCAAAAATTTTCCACATTGGGTTAATAATGCCACGTCTTTCCACCAAATTTTAAATTTTTAGTAAATTTAGAAGTAGAATAACATTTATCAAATAGTTTAAAATTAATTAATTTTTAACGGCCGCAAATACAATTTCATGGATACAATGAAATGTTTATTCGTTTGTATTGACAATTCTCTAAATAACTTAAAAATTTCAACTCCCCATAGTATCTAAACATTTACCTATTTGATTAAACTATAAATTTTTAATTGCCAAACAAATTAAAATATCAAAATTTCTATAATCCCTATTTCGTTTTTTTTTTAAACCCTACCTATAAAAAACGTTTCAGCACCGTAGCACATTCGGAAATACATAAACCTTGAAATTTTGTTTAAACAATTGCGAATTTTTAGCGGCCGCATTGCGGCACTCTTTCAAGATTTTCGTTATTTCTAGTAGGTTTTGCACAAAATCCTACCTAAGAAAAAAACTCGAATCTCCAGCTCATCTGGAAGTGCATAAACATTAGTATCTTCCTATCATTATCATTATATATCGACGTTTCTTACAGAGGATATAACATATAGGAGGATACTAATGTTTAGGCACTTCCAGATGAGCTGGAGATTCGAAATTTTTTTCTTAGGTAGTATTTTGCGCAAAACCGACCACAAAAAACGAAAATCTTGAAAAAGTGCAACAATGCTGCCGCTAAAAATTCGTAATTGTTTAAACAAATTTTCAAGTTTTATGTATTTCCGAATGTGCTACGGAGTTGAAATTTTTCTTAAAAGTAGAATTCTTAAAAAAACGAAATAGGGATTATACAAATTTTGATATTTTAATTTATTTGGCAGTTAAAAATTCTTAGTTTAATCAAATAGATAACTGTTTAGGTACTACGGAATGAGCTAGGAAGCTGAAATTTTCAAATCATTTAAAAAGTAGTAAATTGGCACAAATAAACATTTCAATTTTACCATATATGAATTTCGGCGGCCGTTAAAAATTATTTAAATTTAAACAATTAGAAAAATATTATTTTACTTCTAGAAGTGCTACAACTTTAAAATTTGGCTAAAATGTTTAGCATTAGTACTTAATAATGAAGATAGTGTAAAATTTTTTAAATTGCAACATTTGGGGATTGTTTTAAACTATTATTTTTACATGTGGGAAAAACGAAAAACGCTGCGGAGGCGAAATATTTAGAATTAAAAATATATGCATAATGATGAAATATGAATATTTTTTAATACTGAGATGAAATGCTTGCAGTATGCAAGCACCAACTACTAGTATCATTCTATATAGACTTTCCTTACAGAGGAGGATATAACATGTAACATATAACAGGAGGATACTAATGTTTAGGCACTTCCAGATAAGCTGGAGATTCGAAATTTTTTTCATAGGTAGAATTTTGTGCAAAACCGACTAGAAAAAGCGAAAATCTTTAAAAAGGCAACAATGCTGCCGCTAAAAATTCGCAATTGTTTAAACAAATTTTCAAGGTTTATATATTTCCAAATGTGCCACGGAGTTGAAATTTTTTTAATAAGTAGAATTCTTAAAAAAACGAAATAGGGATTATACAAATTTTGATATTTTAATTTGTTTGGCAGTTAAAAATTCTTAAATTTTAAACAAATAGATAGCTGTTTAAGTACTGTGGGATGAGCTAGGAAGCTGAAATTTTCAAATCATTTAAAAAGTAGTAAATTGGCACAAATAAACATTTCAATTTTACCATTTATGAATTGCGGCGGCCGTTAAAAATTATTTAAATTTAAACAATTAGAAAAATATTATTTTATTTCTAGAAGTGCTACAACTTTAAACTTTGGCTAAAATGTGTAGCATTAGTACTTCATAATGAAGATAGTGTAAAATTTTTAAAATTGCAACATTTGGAGATTGTTTTAAACTATTATTTTTACATTTGGGAAAAACGAAAATCGCTGCGGAGGTGAAATATTTAGAATTAAAAGACTATTTGTAATGTTGAAATGTCTGTCTGAAAAATGAATGTTTTTTCAAAGTGAAATGAAATGCTTGCAGTATGCAAGCACCAACTACTAGTATAATGATATCCTCCTCTGTAAGAGTCGTCGATATATAATGATAACATATATATAGGATGATACTAATGTCCAGCCCAAACTACAAGAGCTAGAGAGCTTAATGTTTTAGTGTTTGTAGATATGATGGAGAAACTTACAGATAAAATGAGACTTATCACTTAAGTGACATGAGTTCGACTCTAGAAATTTCTAAAGTTGGGTTATTTCCCATAAGAAAAGCATTGCGCCATTTTTGTAAATTAATTTTGGGACTTGCCCGTAAGTTAGAAAAATGAAATTTTCAGTGTTGCTAGACGGTCGTAATATCTATTGAGAAATATTGTCACTTTTTCTTACAGTGTCTTGGGTTCGACTCCAGATACCCCGGAATATCTCCCATAAGTTAGCATGGGAAAAAGTTATCCCAGTGTGTAGACCAATCTAATAGGTTTAGGAAGCTAAAATTTTGCAGGTCTATAGAATTTTTCTCATAACCAACTATAAAAATCGAAAATTTCAAAATTGTTAATTTTTAGGGTTTTTTTAACCCCATTTGTACTTTAAAGTTTAATAATTTTTATCATGGAAACTATATGCTGTAGGTTTGAGTTTTTGAAATCATTTTGTAGAAAATTATAAATAGAAAAAAATGAAATTTTGAAAAGAGTTAAAAAATTCGACCACTAATAATTCGCAATTGTTTATACATATTTTTGAGGTTTATGTATTACCGAATGTGCTACGGAGCTGAAATTTTTTTTAGAGGTAGTGTTTGTAAAAAAAAACGAAATAGGGGTTATAGAAATTTTGATATTTTAATTTGTTTGGCAGTTAAAAATCCTTAAAATTTAAACAAATAGGTATATGTTTAGATACTACAGGGTGAGTTAGAAAGCTGAAAGTTTTAAGTTATTTAGAGTTCAATCTATAAAAACGAATAAACATTTCAATGTATCCATGAAATTTTACTGCGGCCATTAAAATTTATTTAAATTTTAACAATTAGATAAATGTTATTTTACTTCTAGAAGTGCTACAACTTTAAAATTTGGCAAAAATGTGTAGCATTAGTACCCCATAATGGAGAAAGTATTAAATTCTAAAATTGCATTGTTTGGGGGTTGTTTAAATCTATTAGTTTTCAATAGGGGAAAAACTAAAATCGCTGCGGAGGTGAAATCTTTAGAATTAAAAAAATATTTGTAATGATGATATCTGTCTGAAAAATGAATGTTTTTTGAAGGTGAGATGAAATGCTTGCAGAATTCAAGCACCTTCTACTAGTATGTTATATCCTCCTCTTCCTCTGTAAGGAACGTCTATATATAATGATATATTTTATATGTTACTCCTCCTCTGTATATAATGATGATTTCCGAATGATTTCAGCAACATTTGATCAACTATTGAATATAAATATATATAAAAATATATTTATATATATAAATAAATAAATAAATAAATATATATGTGTGTGTGTGTGTGTAAATAAACCTCCCGAAGGTTCGGTGGGATAGGGACGCAGTGGGGGATGGGAGGGCTCAAAGCATTGCTAATCGTCTAACTCAAGAGGAGGGGTTCACGCAGTTGGTATACAAACCAACAAGGAAAGGAAATATTCTTGATGTCTTTCTTTTAAGGCCGTATTTACAAAACATATGCCCGGAGATCATGCCAGGTTTAAGTGACCATGCGGCAGTGCTTATAGAATTAGAATGGCTCACGACCAAAGCAACTAAATCGAGCAAAAATTTTATTTGGAATTAGAGAAGAGGAAATAGTGAAGGTTTTAGAAACCACTTATGGGACCATTTCCCTATGTGGGCAGGTGAAGGGGGGAGTATTAATGATATATGGAATGCATTCAAGGACATCATTTATGAAGGGCTAGTAAAGTATGTTCCACAAAAAATGCTTAAAAATAATAGCGTCCCCGAATACTATAATTTAAACATACGGAGGCTGAAGAGAATAGTTAGAATTGCGCATAAAGAGAAACACTTAGGACCTGAGTACCTGGAAAAATATAAAATACTATTTAGTAATTTAAATAGAGAAAAAGCGAAAGCCAGGGATAATTATTTACTGAACATATTAGACAAGAAGAATACAAACAAATTCTTCAAATATATTAAAAGGAAAAAGGATAATCGCGAGGATATAGTAGCCATTGAATCCAACGAGGGTATTGTGATACCGGACGACGTGGGCAAAGCGAACGAACTGAATAACTGGTACGCTAGTGTTTTTAAGGGAAGTGATGGTACAAGTAGAAGAGTGGATGCCTCAATCAATAGAAGGGATTCGCCGTCAAAGAAATTTGATGAAGACGCAAACAAAATGGACTATATAAAGGTAAAAGATGGTGAAATACTGAAAGTCATTAGTGAGCAACCAAAAAATAAGTCGATGGGGCCTGATAATATTTCGATTGATGCACTGAAGTTGGGTGCGGAAGCAATAGTTCCATACATAAGGACATTGTTCTACATAACCCTAAATAACCATGACTTACCATCTGATTGGAAAAAAGCAAATGTTATTCCTATATACAAGGGAGGGAAAAAAACTAAGGTTGAAAACTATAGACCAGTAAGCTGGTCAAGATATTGCTGACACCTTAGTCAATAGGGAGAAAACTGATTCAATAGTTATAGACTTCAAAAAAGCATTCGATAGTGTACCCCACGACCGTTTACACGAGAAAGTTAAGAAGCTAAATATTGACAAAAGGGTTATAAGCTGGATAAAAGAATTCCTCACCGGGAGGACACTAAGGGTCAGAGTAGGACAAGCATACTCAGAAGAAGTAACTGTCACATCCGGGGTCCCCCAAGGGAGTGTCCTAGGCCCCCTATTGTTCCTCATGTATATCAATGATCTTCATGAGGAAGTAACTTCAGAAATACGTCTTTTTGCTGATGACTGCATAATATATAGGAAAATAAGAAGTCAGAATGATAGGATCAACTTACAAGAGGACTTAGTGAAGGTGGATACCTGGATAGCAATTAATAAAATGGACATAAATGTTGAGAATAGTAAGCTTATAACTTTTACCAAAAGAAGAGTTAAGGAATGTAGGCAATATCAGCTAATGGGTGACTACGTACCTAAAAGTGACTACTGTAAATACTTAGGAATAATCATTTCAGTAAATTTTGGGTGGGGTCAGCATATTGACCATGTGGTAGGAAAGGCATATAAATCCCTACATTGGGTGATGAGGAACCTCAAGGGGAGCGGTACAGCCACAAAGGAGTTAGCGTATAAAGCCATTATTAGACCAATTTTGGAATACTCTACGAATGTATGGGATCCGTATGAAGTGGGGCAAATAAATAAGTTAGAAAAAGTCCAAAGAAAGGCTGCCAGATACGTGACGGGGAAGCATAAGAAGACTGAAAGTGTAACGGAAATGATAAGAGTGTTAGGTTGGGAATCATTGGAAAATAGAAGGAAACTCAACAGGCTATGTGGGATTTTTTAAATTTTAAATAATAAAGGGGCATGGGAAAATTTATCAACTGGGATCGAGAAACCTCACTACATAGGAAAAAACGACCACAAATATATAATTAAATACAGGCCGCAGAAGACAAACGTCGCCAAGACCTTATTTCTAAATAGAGGAATCTGTGAATGGAATGAGCTACCGGAGGAAATCTTTAAGCCCTTTCCTAAATCGCTTAAGCAATTTAGGTCAAAATGTAAAGGTTTTCTTTTTTTTAGAGGGTGACGAGTGAGCCGGAGTAAGTAGAGTGAATGCTTGGTAGGGTGAAGTACGGTGGGGACTTCGTGGGCCCCGGGACCGCTACGGTAACCGTGAAGGCCTACCATGAACCTCGAAAACTTTGGCTCCGATTAAAGCCAAGGGGAAAGTAATTGTGTTATAAGTATTTTAGCCAAAATTGTATTATTTTTATAAAATTAATAATTTTATTCAGTTAAATTTTGGACAAGTGACTTTGATCACGCAGTAAGTTAGACGATGTGAAATTTATTGACAATGAGTCATGTAATGTTGCCACCTGGCATGTAGCCAAATTGCAACTCATTTAGTAAACAATAAACAATTCTTGGTCCACCTCTTTATGTATTCTATTCACAGTCAAAACTTTCCCTAGCCGCGATGACTGACCGCTAGCTCCCACGTACATAGACTGTTGACATTTTGGAAGGAAGCACCGACAGTCGCAAGTGCGCGCGCATAAGTTTGATAGCCAGTTTAATTTTTAAAATAGTCGCCGGGCGACAATGGTGTCGCGCTCAAAATAGGACGTGCTGCGACTTTTAATTCGCCGCGACAAAATAATCGCCAGTGCGCGCTGTTAAGTATGTAGCCACGTGTTTCATTTCGGCGACACGTAAGTCGCGGCGAATAAAGGGGCGTTTCCATGCACGCGTCACGCGCGTAGAGAACGACGCGTTGGGGATACTGCTTGTTTAGATGTGTGCGTCGGCGAACGCGTAGACAATTGACTGCTATGACGCGCGCATTTGTTGTTTTAAGTTGTAAGTTGTGATTCCGCGTGAAAAAATGGACGATCGAGTAGTGAGATGGCGTTACTTTTTATTATTATTACTTACGGACTCGGAATCATTTCACATAGCGATATCGGACTCTTTTCCAGGGTGTCTGACACGTTTTTACTGACAATGTATCCATTTATAATATGAGGAAACCTAATTCCATATTTGATAATGCAATTTATACATAGAAATAATCGTATTCAATTTTGTAATTGCCATTTTTTTATCCATATCTCCAATTTCATTCCATGCTTTCTCTCGGAGATATTGATCCATATATCTTTAATCCTTTATATTGTGAAAGGAAGGACGATGATTTCGTTAATAATGAATTCGTCAACGGAATTAATATCTATACCGTACATAGGCGTGGAGGCCATGCTGCCTTCCGGCTGTAGGTGCCCAAATAAATTTGGTGTTCGTTTGTTCTTTCTCGCATAACGGCCATCTTGAAATGTTCACGCGTTACTCGCGTTGAAGTTGAAACTTTCCCAACTCCAACGAGTCGCCGCGGCCAACGCGCGTTACACCTCAAGCAAGTCCTCTGATTGGGTAGAATCAGTTCTCGACGCGCGTAACACGTGAAAGGAAACGGACCTTAAGTCGCCCGTGCGCGGCTAGCCGACGTGCATCGGTAAATATTCTACACTCTTATAGTGGTGTTAAATGGACACAAAACTAGCTGAAAATAGTAATAAACAGTTTTCATTTGCATTTTAAAATTTATTTTTAAAATTACAATCATCTGAGGCACTCAGGATTTGAAACTAAATAAGATTAAGTGAACGAATCTAAATTTCTCTGCCGTAAATTAACGGATATATGCATCTATTCAATCCAATTACATTTCTCTGAATATACAAAATACAAAAGCCTTGATACATGAAAGGGCGAGCAGGGCGACCATCCGGCGCCGAAGACCAAGGAATAAAAAACAACATCTAAAAAAGTCATAATTTTAGTTGTAGAAATTATTTTTTAATCAAGACATGGATAAGAAACCTAAAGACAATAAAAATGATAATAAAGTTAGGTGGTTAACAATTAATTGCAAATATAGGGGCAACACTTTTCGACTGAAATTCTTTGCTACTGAAGTACATTGACCAAGAAATTTCAAAACGTTTCATTTCTTATATTTGTAGCAGGAAACACAACTTGTCTGACTAAACTAACTTCAAAGGAGCCATTCCATCGTAATTTTATAATAAAGTTTCCTATATCTAGCCTGTCGAATAGGTGAATGAGAGAACCAATTGTATGTTTCATTAATAAGAAAACCTATGTTTCGTGGTAGACATTCACGGACGGCATGTGAAGCTGTAAGCTTTAGAGACTGGCACACAAACTTAATAAAAAGCAAATGGG
The DNA here is from genome assembly GCA_028673005.1 of Tanypteryx hageni. Taxonomy (NCBI): domain Eukaryota; kingdom Metazoa; phylum Arthropoda; class Insecta; order Odonata; family Petaluridae; genus Tanypteryx; species Tanypteryx hageni. The sequence continues at coordinate 10,338,712 of CM054115.1, read as the reverse complement.
GAATCTCTTTAGTCTTTAACTTTGCATACAATCCATTATTAGTACCTGTCATTACAGATAAATTATTAGTCCCAAGAGCAACAAGTCTCTGCAAATCTAATTCATAATTTCTTAGGGATATTTTTAAAGCCACGCATATTGTGTCTGCATTATATTCGCTTAATTCAATCAAGTCACCACCGAAGATGTCCTCTCGGCTTGTCGCGAAATTCTTTCTGCGGCCGAGCAACTGGACCCGCACTTTAGGGCAGCGAACCATTAAAGGGTCACATCGCATAGAATTTTAAAATCCCATTGGGAGCCGCTGAATTTCAGTTTGCGATATTGCTGCGCCGCTTTTCTTATTTAATCGATGACCTTCAGGACAATTTCCATATTGAGTGTCTAACAGCATGGAAAACTTATGCAAGGGGTGTACCAAGGGAATTTTTCGTTTGCTCTGGTTTTCCCAGCTACCCCATTCCATTTTTTTTTAAATATACCTCGGATAACCCCAGTTCCCCCCCTCCGCCCCTTCCGTGGCCGCGACCCACCCCAAACGTGAAGACGGCCAAGTGCACAGCGCGCAGACACCGCCAAAGGGACGTCGAGGGGGCGAGGAACGTTCCCCGGGGTCAGTGACGGCCTTTCGCACGCCCTCCAATGCACGATTATTTATCGTCCCGAAAGGCCTCCTAAAGAATGCAAACCGCTCTTTTCGCCATCTTCGCGACGTGCCCGCTGCAGAACAGATACGCGCATGCGCACGGAATCCCTCGCCGTCCGGCCTCATCTCTGCGGTCTTAGAACTTATAGAACTGGTTCGTTCAAATGAAGAATTGTATGACTTACCGCACCCTAAGTATGTACCTTGATAGCAACGTTTTACATCAGCGCGCATAAGAAACTAGTGTACACACGGGTGTAGTGCTAGAATAATACGGGCACTTTACGGATAAAACACGGCCGACGCACTAACATGCGTAAATACTCGTGTCGGACAGAGCACGGAAGGCATTGATATGGAAAGGGCACGGTATGTACACGTTACGGTGAGGTGTAAATCGACCTAAGGCCGATTCACTGTTTACGTAATGTCAACGTCCCGACACGGATCGTCTCGGTCACGTCATTTTTCTTCAATGTTCACATTTTACGTTTAGGTTTCGACACGGACCGTCACCTGCACAATGGTAAAAATTTATATATTTTAACTAGAACAATCGGGAGCCGGTGGTGTATTGGTTAGAGTCTTGGCCCCGCCGTGATCTGCTAAAAGCGATACCCTGTTCGAATACTTATGAGGATATTTTCCGAGGACGCCCGGCCCCCTATTTGTGCGGGATGGTACTAAGGAGACGAGGACGAGCCAATGAGAAAACGAACCCGAGGAGCGCGCTCAAATCAACACTCAGTCCTTCGGAAGGGACGTTAAGCCGTGGTCTCCCTGGTGCTCTTCGTAAGAGTAGGCTAATGCCGGCACCGGGTTTCTCTCCTCCCTTCCTATCCGACTATTCATTGCACTACGTCTTACGAGGGAAACATTCAATAAGTGCACCTGAGATTTTGATGAAATTCGGCAGTCGGCTAGTCCTCGGGTCAATATTCGCGATTTACCCCCCATATGGGCGTATACCGCCGGTAGTTTTGCAGAATTTGCATTTGAAAATTTGCGGTGCAAATAACTGGATAATGTATAATTTCATTAACCAAGTGGCGTTCCTGGTGTAGTGGTTATCGTCGAAGCCTAGGGATTATTATTTTTTCTTTTTTCTTCCACTTTATTTTTTCTACAAACGTGAAAAGCGCGATGATTTTAATTATTTTAACAGTTTTTTTAAATTTTAATACGCTTTTAATGAATATTCAGATTTTTCTATAGAAAGTTTTCCTCCCTTTCTCGTGCCTTTTCTCCGCACTTCTCATTACCTCAAATGAAAAATTATTCTGCCAAAAGCTGGCGTAAACAAAACATTTTAAACTTTCCACATCTCAAGTACAAAACTACTCCTATGACTACAATATCTCCGCGTAGCGTCGGTTGGAGGACACTTTAAACGTATCGTAGAGCGTCTTTCCGATGTGACGATAAACACAATACCGCTGCCGAGTTTTTCCTTCTTCGTTTCCAAGCCGCCATAAATATCCTTCCCACCCCCGAATGCTAGGCACAGTGACCGCTGCAGTCGACGCGTGTTCAAACAATAATACCTACCCTTATACGCCCATATGGGGGGTAAATCGTGAGTATTGACCCGAGGACTAGTCGACTACCGAATTTCATCAAAATCTCAGGTGCACTTATTGAATGTTTTCCTCGTTAGATACTATTGCGCGTAGGCAAGAGGCGAATCGGCTGGGCGTAAAACGTAAGATAGCAAGTAATTCTCTTCAACTATAACAAGTTGTTAATGTTTTCTAATGTGAAATTCGGAGTAATAGCTCTCCTTTTAGATGAAGAAGAGGACCATCGACGTGAGGCTATCCCCGCTAAAAATGACATTGGGTACATAAATGCTTGTGAAACACAATCGGAAAGAGAATTTAAGAGATTATTTAAGGAGTTGACAGAAGATGAGTTAAAATTTAATCAGTATTTCAGAATGTCTAGGTACAAATTTATCATATTACTCAAGAAGATAAATATGGATGCATAAAAAGATAATATTATAATGCCATTATTTTTTCGTTCATTGAAATAAAAACGAAGTATTGGTAATATAACAGGGAGTAACTGAAACCTGCGCGGAGTTTACATTGTAAGAGAGGCACAGGAATCGACACGTTCGGACCGGCTCCGTCCCGTCAAATATTCCTCCCGAGAAACCGTGACGGAACGGAACGGTGACGGGACGGAGACCTGACGGATGGTTTGTACAATTCCATCTAATTGCATCATTCCCGCGGTTTACGCGATTAATGCGTTCCTGAAAACCGTCGTGTAAACCGAAACCGATTTTCCCTCATACTTACACCGAAAGGTGTCAATGACCTCGTAAAATAAAAGAAAAACAATTAAAATTAAAATTAATCGGGCATTTTAAAAACATCCATACTTGGGATACACCGAAAATATGTATCTATACAATGTTTGCATATAGTGTATGCAGATGTGGACGGCCTTTAAGGCCTCGCGTAAACAGAAACGAGTCGCGCCAACTACGACCACTGTACTACTGTAAAACGGCGCGTAAAGTGAAACCGTGTAAAGTGAAGTCGCGTAAACCGCGGGAGTGGTGTACATAGAAGAAATTTGGACGTGACGAAGACGGTCCGGGTCGAAACGTTGACGTCACGTGCAATGTGAATCGGGCTTTATTTATCCTTTCGTTCGTTTTCGAGTAAATCGTATTTCGAATAACAATCATCCGCCGCCCCCAGAGGTCTCCTCGATCGCCAGTTATAAACATATGATGCTCGGTGGAATGTGTCGTTCCGCCCACGCAGCATTCCGCTTAAAAAGTGCGCCTTTAAATCGCGTGTTCTCTGGGAGAAATCGTTTCCTTCGAGTCGTTTGGCGAACCGGGTCGTACACGCATTCGCGGCCGTTATGAAACGGTCGGGAGACGTGAGGGAAGATCGGCCGTGACGTGAGAAGAGTGTTCGTTCCTACGCCGTCCGCATCACTTCCCACCGCTGCTAAGGTCCGTTAAGGCAGTGCTTCTCATACTTTTAATTGTCGCGGCCCCCTTGAATATCATGCGTCCCCCTTTCAATTAAAAATAGTAAAAATAAGAGACTTAATCCAAATTTCATTTTATGTAACTATTAATAATTTTTATCACATTTTTCCAGAAAATATTCTAAAAAAATTATTATTCGTGAAAACTTTATTTTTCGACATTTCACCTTGCATCCAAAATAATTTTGCGGCTCCCTGGGGGGCCGCGGCCCACTGTTTGAGAAACGCGCGTTAAGGGAACGGAATTGCTTCCTCGATAGGCCTCCGATCCTCGTTCGGAGAATAAAACCGCTAATCGCCACGAAATCCGCCTTTAAAAGAATTACTTCGAGAAAGCGTCACCTTCTTAAGGATTCCGATGCAAACCACCTTCCGAGCCACTGACGCCAGCCTCGATGCCGTCCTCGTGTACCCAATCCCATTTGCTCTTTTGTCTTGGAGGACGCGAAGTTGTCGATAATGATATTGCGAGAGAGGAAAAATACGACGGAACTCGTAACGCCATTCGACGGAAGGCGAGGGAAATGGCGGAAGAGAACAGTTTCCAACGGAACGTGCGATGGGAATAACGAACGCAACTGTTGTCGAAGAAGACGTAGGAACAATGGAAGAGCGGCTGCGAAAATGAAACGAAGAAAAGATAACTGTCACGGATAACCTTTGAACGCTCTATGGCACCATGCTTAAGTGTCGCTTGGTTATTAGCGTGCTGGATTGTCACTCCAAAAGTTCGAGGTTCGACCCTCGGTAGTGACGGTTTTTCAGGAAAAAATATCGTATCTTTAAGTAGACCGTAAATTGCGCAGAAAACAGAAAAATATCGGAGGCCACTAGATTGGATAGGTCAAAATGACTGTGTTTTATAAATAAAACTTAATAAATGACAGGACCCCGATTATGTGCGTACGTATTAATCGTGCGGCGAATTAGCCGGGCGTTCTGGAGGGAGTTTGAATTTTCCCGTTTATATGATAAATGAAGGACTTCCACGATTTATTAAACAACAACCGATTTTTCAGATCAATAAAACAAAAGCCGTTTCAGCAGAAGTGAGAGTTGAAAGAGTTATCTGTCGAAAAATCAATTTACCTACCATTTTTATTCAAAATTAGTTTTTCAATTTGGAAAGATTCTTATAAACCAAGAACCATCCTAAATTCGCAGCGATATTAACTTACTCTATGGGTGAGTGAATGTATTATTAACATTCATATCTTACTGTTCCATCTTTTTCATCTGCTGGCATAACGATTATTTGTTGGCCAGAATTGTCAATGCCAAAATCAAATTTTTATTTGCTGTTAATTTATTCCACCCTAATTATACTTTTTGGTTCGGTCATTAGCTTGTTATATATGACACGCGGCCTCTTTTATATAAAAAATGTGTACAGTATTTAAAAGACATTAATCGAAATTTTGCCTAAAGATGCGGAATAACCGTGATCTTCAATTATCCGTGTCTATCCAAGACCCAATTAACACGGATAATCGTGGTTTTATTGTACTTATGAAAGAGTATAGGAGTGGTTAGCGTGTCTTCCAATGCTTGGCTCACAGGTTCGAATCACGCCCAAGGCATGGGCGTATGTGTTCGCATTTGTTAACGTTGTTGCGACCATTTTAAAGGACCGCAAAATTTTCTGTTCCTCTCTTTCAGCATTATTAAGATTATTGTAAAGACCGACGTCTGTTTATGAGGTACTTCAGAAATAAATAAATAAACTAAATACAATTGCAGGAATAAAAGTGTAAAGCCAAAACAATTCAGCAACACGAGGAAAGCAAAAAAATAAGTTGGCTGACTTATATATTTATTGATAACTAGTTTTTTTAAATGAAAAACCGGAAAACCATTTTTGGCAAAGGAAATAAAGAAAATGGATGACAAGAAAAGATAGAAACATACGAAATAAAGCATATTTTGGAAATTTGATTTATAGGTATATATTTATCCGAAATTTGAATTTGGAAGTAATAATACTATAAGCATTATATAAATGAACCTCCAAATTAAATAAAAAATAAATTCATAAAAGAAATTTGAAATCGAAAATTTCCACCCTGGTTTAAGGCTGATACAATTTATGCCTTGAGTAATAAAAATCGTGTTTGGTATCTATGGAAATCTTATCCTAGTGTGGAATCTCGCCTATCATTTGTTGATTTGAGGCGATATTCAAAGGCGTTAATTCGTCGTGATTATGTTAATTATATTCAGTCTATGTCCTCTTCTATACCCACTAATCCTAGAAAATGTTGGTCCTTGGTTAATAAACGGCGTAAACACTCGCAAATTCCCGATTTTGTTTCCTATGAAAATATCCAAGGAACGGTATCTTAAAGACCAAATTTATTCCTTAATTGTTTTTTTGAATCCATGACGCCATTCATCTATAGGTCCTATTTCTGCCAATTTAACTAAGGAATTTTGTCTCTCTCCAGTCAGTTAATTTTTCACTTGTTTATCTTCAAACTTCCCTCGATAGTCTTCGAGTTTCTGTTTCACCCCATTGATCACCCGGACCTGATTGTATAAGTCCTATTTTCACTAAAAATTATGCTCCTTCTTTTTGTATCCTATATCAAATTATCCTAAATAGATTGTTTTATCTTTCTTCCCCGTACTTATCCACTAGCCAAAATAGATTCTTACCAAATCGATCCTGTCTGATTAATCTAGCTGTTTTTCAAAGCCATTCTGTAAGTGCTATATTTAACAAGTCAAAATTAGATTCGGTATTCCTAGATTTATCTAATGCGTTTGATTCCATAGACCATGCCCTTCTTCTCCATAAGCATGAACATCGGTTTGGTATCCATGGTAATTTCCTCCGACTATTTGATAGCTACCACATGACTTTCTCCATATCTGTAATATTTCTAAAAATTCCAAATATGTTAAATGACAATAAATATTTTAAGAAACTGCGAGAAAATTTTAGACTTAACCAAGAACAGAAATAAACTCAAACCATAACCAGCAGTGACTGCAAATACTTTCCCAACTCTAAACGGGACTATTATTACTTCTGTAAAAACAAGAGGGCAGTCTTCCGTAAAGTAAATGTTGGTAATGATTCTTGGCTTTACGTTATTATGTCCATACCTTTGGCATTAGGAACTCCTAATATATTAGATACCCACTTTCTATTTATTTTTTCCAATTCTTGAATCACTTTTATTATTACGTCGCTTTCTATAACCCTTGGTTTCTTTTTCTGCATCAGACTCCCGGTTTGGCATTTGCTCGTCCTGTCATCTGGTTCTTTAAATCTCTTATGTATTCTTCTAGCAGGCGCATTCCGTCCTAGGCAGGATCATGGGCTAGACCAGGGGTGGAGAACCTTTTATCATTGGAAGGCCAAATGTTACTTAACGGAGACCTCATCATGCCGCACATTGCGATGCACGTTGCATACATTCACATTTATCAAAATTGAAATAATAAAGAGGCAAACACAATTTAATGGCTTTTTAACTTAAAGAATACAGATTTCAGTTCTTCATATTTACTAATATTTTTTAAAACTTTGGTGGCTTTAACACAATATAATGACAGTAGATTTGGCGCAAAGATTCTGTTGATGCAAAATACATATTTTTTGTTTGTTCTTTCTGTAACTTACATGCTAAAATCATATACGAGTTTGAGTATTTTTAGACAAGTATGCAAAAGGCCGCACTGAGTAACACAAAAGGCCACCAGTTCCCCACCCCTGGGCTAGACACTGTAGGCACTGAGATTAGGGCATACGAAAGGTTCAAACAAAAACAATATGTTGACATATCTTTCTCATGCATAAAAATTAACACCATGTGTTAGTTTGGCATAAGTAGGTTAGTTGGAACAATTTTTGAAACGAGAAAAAAAAAAGAAAATTCAAAAATTGTTCCAACTTTCACAGCTTATGCCTGTCTGCAAAGGATCTTCGGATCATATCATTCCATCAATTTCATAAGTAGGTTAGGTTGGTGAAGCACTCACGTTGAAGTTGGTCGCTGACCTGCACAATAAAAATAGTAGAATAGTACTACTGCGCATGTAACTATATATAAGCCGCCAAGATAGACCACGCAACGCTCGCTGTAGATACTTGTCATGCACAAACAACAAGTTTCATAGTTCTTGTCAGTTTGTGTGCGATTTAACAAATACTAATTTTTAACGTCATCCTGTATGTATACACCTATCCCTCGATTTACACGGCACTTGATTTACACGGTTTCAGTTTTACACGATCAAGAAAATGCGATCATCCCTAGATTTACACGGACTTACTGTACACGGTTTCAGTTTTACACAGTCATGAAAATTTATTTATTTATTTACTTAATAAGCTCACATAAGCGTTATCGTTAATTTAAAGTGAACATGGTGACAATAAAATATAATTAGATACAAACAAGCAAAACAAAAAAATCTGATGTGGCCACCACGTGACTTTCCCCATACCTGTAATATTTCCTTTTCATATTCCAAATTGATTACGTAAAAATAAATATTTTAAGAAACTGCGAGAAAATTTTAAGACTTTTCAAAGAACAGAAATAAACTCAAACCATAACCTTCTGATATCGGATATAGCCACAAAGCTCCAACAATTAAGAAAATAAAATGGAGCGTTACTAACACGTAACTAAGCATCAATTGTTAACAATAGTCGTCGGTAGGTAGCGTGGTGGTGACTAATATTTTCAGATATCTCTTAAACAATGCAATATATGTAAAAATGTTTTAAACAAAGGTTGTAGAAAATAAAATTTCCTACAACTTTTATTTTAGTATGTTTTTAAATATTAGAGCACCCACAAAAAGCTATCACACACACACACAGTCATCATCGAGAAAATGGTCTAAACGTGTTCAGGGGACCTCAAAACGTGTATTTCCCCTATACTACGTATATGGAGAAAGAAAAAACCGGATCCAGCTAGATGTTTTGTCTGGTTCGTATTCTAAATGGTCTCCTGTTATATCTCGTGTTCCTCAAGGTAGTGTCCTTGGACCCTACCTTTCTACTTTCTCCATATACGTAGTATAGGGGAAATATTGTTTTCATGAAAAAAATCGACTTCGAGATTTCAACGGAAATACACGTTCTGAGATACGCTTAGCACGTTTTGACCATTTCTCGATGATGTCTTCGGGTCTGGGATAGTGCTTGGTTCAGCATATCTTGAGAACAAAACATATATGTAATGAGTGTGAGAGAAACACTTGTGACATCATTGCACAAACAAGCCCATTCAAAGATATTTACGAAAGTATTATGTAATTCAGAACGCAATGTTACATTCTTATTATGATGTGTTTTTCTAAATGAAAAGTTATTTCAGACCATTTATATTTTTTGAAAATTTGTATTTTTGGGCGGGGGGGGGGGGGGCGGGAGGGTCAAAGCTTTGTGACGTCATATATGGAGGGGGTCTGAGTTTTTGTGACGAAATATGACGACGGAGGAAGGGGGAGGTCAAAAATCCGCCAAAATTGCGTACCGTCATTTATGGAAGGCAGTGCAGTACAGGTAACTCTTGTTCAACGAACGTTCTTTGAACGAATGTTCGATTTAACAGATGAATTGAATTTTATGGCATTACTTTTCGCCGAACATTTTGTTTACTTTAACGAACTAAATAACATGTAACCAACTCAGATCGAAGAAACTCGGATGTTTACGAAAGCTCTTGGGGACACAAAGACCGTCTTCTATACCCATGGATTCTTCGTGTATCCACATTATCACGACTTTATCGCCTGCATTTCCTTTAAGGATGAATATGACGTCACTGTGCGTGCTGTTTGTTACTCAAAATATATTTACAAATTAAGGTAGTTAAGTAGTAACTAACTGCTAACTAAATATTTTCTATAGTGAAGTATTTAAAGTTTAAAAAATTGTTCCTATCTACGGAAAGTGCGCGTGGCGTTCGCGGAAAAAGGTTTGATTTATCGCAATTGCGATGGTTGAAAAGCGCGGAGTCGATTATATATCGGAGAAATGCATCTCCCCGCTAACATAAGATACGAGTTCTCGAGGCGTGAGTCAAGAGTTACGGGAAATGACGAAACAGGAAAGAACGGCGAGAGATCGGGGAGGGGAGGAGGAAGGGAGAATGGAGGAGGGGGAAGGGAGGAGGGGGGATGGAGGGGGGAGAGAAGAGGGAGAAGGGAGGAGATAAGAAGGGAGGAGGTGAGAAGGGAGGAGGTGAGAAGGGAGGAGGTGAGAAGGGAGGAGGTGAGAAGGGAGGAGGTGAGAAGGGAGGAGGTGAGAAGGGAGGAGGTGAGAAGGGAGGAGGTGAGAAGTGAGGGTGGGAGGGGGTAGGGGGAAGGAGGAGGGGGAGAGGGACGGGAGAGGGGAGGGGAGATAAGAGAGGGGGAGTGGAGATGGGAGGAGTAAGGGGAGGGGAGGAGTGAGTGGAGGGGAGGAGTTAGGGGGGGAGGAAGCGGGAGGGGGAGAGGAAGCGTGAGGGGGAGAGGAAGCGGGAGGGGGAGAGGAAGCGGGAGGGGGAGAGGAAGCGGGAGGGGGAGAGGAAGCGGGAGGGGGAGAGGAAGCGGGAGAGGATGCGGGAGGGGGAGAGGATGCGGGAGGGGGAGAGGAAGCGGGAGAGGAGGCGGGAGGGGGAGAGGAAGGGAAGAGGAAGGGGGAGAAGAGGAGAGGAGGGAGGGAGTGAGGAGGGGAGGGAGGGCGTGAGGAGGGGAGGGACTTTTTAGAAAACCAATTCGCGGAAGGATTGCGAGCTGTAAATTCCGTGACAGAGAGCAAAGGGAGGCCAAGAGATGTCACGAAACGGAACTCGATTCGTTCTCTAGGTCAGTGGTTCTCACCTTGTGTGCCGCGGCACACTGGTGTGCCGCGAACATTTCCCAAGTGTGCCGCGAAACTGTGAATAGAAATTGCTAATCTGCGCGTCTTCCACCGATTATATACACAGTTTCAGCCAAGAAACTTACATACAGTATTATGACTAGTTGAATCCAGTCCAAAAGTATCACTGCTTTGGAAACAGTAAGGCTGACAACAACGTTGTCTCCATTGTCATAGTAACCGTATCCCTTGTGCAAGAGCCATAGACAACTGATTGATTCCCGTTGTTTAAGCCTCTACGATGACGTATGTAGCATGCTCCGCCTACGGTTACCTTCCTGGCTGTCCGCGACTCTGGCGCAGTCCTTTATGGCTGCCATATACTACAATTTGGTGTGTGTGAATGCATGTTTCGTGAGTTTATTATGTATAAAATAATTTATATTAAGTGTTTTGTGTAATACCATTGGTAGGAAACTGTGATATTTATTGTTTCGGCCAATTAAAAATTATAAAAATTGCGCCTCTAAAAATGGTCAAATTTATTACATGAAAACGTAACGGTGAAAAATATGAAGAGCATATTAAGGAAAAACCCTGTACCAGCGGGCCCACGCCAAGTAAGATTTCTAAGGTTTCTCGCATGTATATGGACAGCTAATTGAGTCTGGGCTTTTCTTAGTGTGGAAAAGGTTGATGGAACTGCATTCTAAACAAGTGATTTACTTCGAAAAAAACGTTAAAGTGTCTGATAGAGTTGAAGTTGCTTCTTATCAGATAGCAGAAATCATAGCTCAAAAACGAAGCCTCACACTATAGCTGAGTCACTTATTTTGCCTGCGTGCCGTGCGATAGTTGGGACAATGCTCGGTGATGAAGCGGGACAAGAGATTGCCTTCTTACTTAGAACGTTTGGAAATTTCATGGAAGATATGTGCAGGAATTTGTACCGACGGTGCTCCATCCATGTTGGGATCTGCCCAAGGCTTCGTCTTACTTGTAAAACAACAGAATTCAACTACAATAACCCATAGTTTCTTGCACAGGGAATCCCTTGTTGGAAAGAGGTTAATGAGTTGACTTAAAGCCCGTATTAGACCAAGTTGTCGTAATGGTTAATTTTGTGAAATCAATGCCTCTAAAGACCCGCCTCTTCAAACAGCTTTGTAATGCTATGGATTCGCAGCACGAATATTTTGTTTTACACACAGAAATAAGATGGCTATCAAGGGGAAGAGTGTTGGCTCGTGTATATTAAAGAAGAGATGTTACTATTTTTTTAAACAGAGGGAAACAGTGATTTTTGTGAATATCTTAGCTGTGAACTTTGGTGCGCCAAATTAGCGTATTTGGCAGATATTTTTATGTATCTGAATATTGTGAAAACCAGCATGCAAGAGTGGAATGAAAACATCCTGATTTCTACGGAAAAGCTACTGGCATTGCAGAGAAAAATAGTCATCTGGAAAAAGAGAGTTCGAGAAGGTCATTTTGAAAAGCTTCCTCTGATTCCAAAAACCCATACCCATGGTGGAGCATTTAGCAACTCTAGAGACCAATATCAAACGAGTTACTTCCCATCCTTGACTACAGAGAAATACGACTGGGTAAGGAACTTGTTCACACCAGTGACAATAGACTTATGCGTTTTTACTCTCTCCGAAGAAGAAGTGTTAGCTTCTCTTTAAACTGAGCGCACTCTGAAAATCAAGCACGCCGAATTGTCTCTGGATATATTCTGGATATCTGTTAGAGAAGAATATTCAAAAATTGCGAAAAAAGCTTCGGCAGTGTTCTACATCCTGTGTGAGTTGGGGTTCTGAACACTTACAAACATTAAATGCAGAAAAAGGGAACGGTTCACTGTGTTGAAGTTTAAGTGAGAGTCTGCTTATCACGGACAAGTCCTAATATCAGTGCAATCATTAGAAAACGCCAAGCTCAAATGCCACATTAGGTAAGATTTTAAAATAGATTTTTTAACAAAACTTCATCATTTGTTGTTTTACGATATCATAACTTAATTTGGTCGATTATATATATGACAATATAATAAATATATGTATTTTTATGATAAATCCTAGTTCTTTATTCAAATCTAATTCCAATGTTCCGCGAAAAAAGTGTATATCCAAAGTGTGGCGCGAGCCGCATAAGATTGAGAGCCACTGCTTTATGTTATGGGAGGCGTTTATCAGAAGGGAGTTCCCTGCGAACAGGACCGGGATCGAATATCGGGAAGAAACAGCGAATGAAACGGACTCTCGATCGAACCGAAGGCGAGAAGTCTCGCCGCACGGATCTCGTGAACTGCGAGAGGTGCGAAAAGCGCGACCTAAAGGATCCCTCCGTGTCACGGAAGGTGAGGGACGGTGGCCCCCTTGCCGTCACCGCAAACCAAACGGAGATGTTTATTAAAGAGCGCCCCTCCACCGACCCTTTCCGGATATCTGCTCGCTCTTGTTTTTTTCGATCCAACTGCGGAGTTTGGCCTACTTTCCAATCCGCCATATTGTGGAACCGGATCGAAACAAACAAACGCACGCGACCACGAAAGTAGGATAGAGTTATTAATACGCGGCACGGATATCGGCGTGCACGTTTTCAGAAGCTGCATTTATCCCAGATTGGCCAGAATGAATCGATCGCTTCCTCCGAACAATTAAATTCCCTCGCAACGACACCAACGAGTTGCACGAACAATATTCTTCCGAAGAGCGCGTATTGAGGAGGCTGCAGTGGGAGGGAGCCATCGACGCGTTGCGTCATCTCCGAGGGGCGGTAAACGGCAGATAAGACACACAAGACGGCCCCACGACCTAGTTGCATCATTGTTTTCCCGATATATCGCGGAACAGTAAATGCGTAAAAATGGAACGGCCGTCGGAGAAAGCAGTGACACCGAAAGCGCTTCCGTCGAGTCCTTCGGATCGAAATAGCGAAGGAGGGAAGGGAAACGGCGAGACGCAGATGCGACGCCCGGACGCCGCACGCACGCACCGCATCTCGCACGCACCCAAGATTCACCCTCGTTTCGAAAGGAAGTCCTACTCTTGCGGTTCGCCCGCCTTGGTCGTTTTCGCCGCCCGCCATGAATGGAAGTCGAGCGGGGTCGACCCGCGACGCTGGCGCCGCCCCGCTGCGAGGCGGCGGCTGGAGGAAGCGACTCCCAAAACAACAACGCCCCGGAAAACAGGACGCCGGGCGTCCAGGGCTCGAACAAAACGACAGATGGACGAGCATCCGAACGAAGGAAGAAGGCCGCGGCACCTAAAAGGATCGTTCTCGCGAGGAAACTCGCGTCCCGAGAGAAAACTCACAATTATCGACGTGACGATCGCGTCCGCAGCTGCAGTGTCGATGGTCCTGATTCCCCTGGTGCGGGGCGGGCTGAGGCGATTCTTGGTGCTCCAGAAGCAGGTGGTGCAGATGGTGATAGTGGTGATAATGGTGGTGACCGGGGTGGATCATACGCACGCCAATCTCCATTTCCGGGAGACTCAGAAATTTCGGTCGAAGATTTTCTCCGGGGTGGCGATTCTTCCGGGGGGCGGGCGGGGATGTCGGTTCCTTGTGTCAGGGTTGCGGAAGAAGCACCCGGTCGCCAGCATGGTCTGCGCGCCGCCAAACACTTCCCGTCCCCCGATGAAAAATTGTGGCCTTCGAAGAAGGACGAATGACACACCAGGCCAAACACTCCAAAACAACAGCCTCTCTCTCTACGGCGCCTTCAAAATAAAACAAGGTGTGCACTATCTCGGGCGGCCCTCGCGGAGTCTGATCGATCCAGCGTATAACCGTGGAGCGTTGAGATCGAAGCGCGTGGGGTGAGAGGGGGAGGTGGGGGGAGTCCCTACGGGAGGAGTGGCCCTCGTTCCTCCTTCCACCGCTTGCGTCGTAATAATTCAATACGAGCGTCGTTGCACTGGCTACGGCGTGGAGATGTGAACGACCTCCTGGAGCCGGGGAAAGGGACGAGAGGGGGGTGAATAGGGGGAGGAATAATAGTGGGGGCGACGAAGGCGGAATACGTGCGGGCGGGAGGGAGGAGCCGACGCCGTATTCCTACGGGCAAAAATAAACACGGGCACGCACGCCGAGGTGACCTATCGAGCGATCGCCGTGACGGCTCGGCGCCGAGCCGCTCCGACCAAAACAAACGACGGTCGCCCACGCCGATCGATCGGGTTCGACGTCTTCTCTCTCTTCTCGGACGCGTTTTTCCGCAAGCGACACGCACGCGGCGGCGAAGGTCACACTAGCACTCGTCGGAAGAGAGACGACACGTCGACTGGTTAATCCCGCGAAGTGAACGTCCTACGTGCAGCACGGCAGAACAACAACACCGGTGCGCGTCTTGGGGCGCGTACGGCGGAGGTTAGGTCATTGAACCCGAAGGCGGCAGAGCGGGAAATATTCCACCTCCACTACGACGGAAACTAGGGATAGACAGAGACGTATGGGGCGTCGATCGCGTTCTTCCAGACTGACGACACGCGCACGCAACACCTCTCTCACAAATGTAACAACAACTGACGTAGACGCTCCGGGCGAATATAACTTAATCAGCAACAACAGATTGACGGAGCAGATAACCGCCGAATATTCCGAAAACAAAACAAACACGTGACGAGGGCGCGATGCACGGAAACACGCTCACACACGCACGCACAGAAACACCGTGGCAGCGTACGCTTGCGATTTCGACCTCTCTCCACCGCTACTGATTGACGATGCTCTCGCCACTACGGCACAAACACGACTAACACGGAACGATATCGACGTAGACTCGCTCTTCCCCTCTCACCCCCTCCCCGCTCCACCTCCTCCCCGCCCCACCTCCTCCCGCCCCTCTCTCTCTTTCTCTGTGTACTTTTCCCTCTCTTCTCTCGGGCTCTCTCCTCCGAGGACCCAACGGCCCAAGGCGCGCTGCCCGTGCCACCGAACAGCTCCGTCACTTCCGGTGCTACGTCACAGAGCCTGGTAGGCGGGAGAGGGGAGAGGAACGATGACGACAAAAAACAAAACTGGAATGAAAAAAGGGACGTGGTGGAGGGGAGGGAATGATGCTTGCGTAAGAGAGGGGGAAGGAGGGGAGGAGAGGGGGAAGGAGGTAGTGAGGGAGGGGAAAATGTTTACGCCCAGAGAGGTGAAGCGAGAGAGTGAGAAGAGGGACGGAGGGGAAGATCCATTTACGAGAACTACTCTCCGCCTCCTGCCACGGGCGCCAAAATCAGTAAAGCCCTCTAGCGTGTGAGAAGAGAAACACGAACCACAACAATGAATTTCGACGCGAGAGAAGCGCGGATAAGAAACAATAACCGACCTCGCGACTCCTGAAAAGAATGCCCGACGTAGATTCGTCGATTATACTATTCTCTTTTCTTATTAGTCGTCGAATTCTCCAGCTCCACAAATTAATGATTTATAACATCATATTTTCCTCACGTTTCTATTTATTTTACGAGAAATTGCAAAAATAAATAAGGTACTCGCAGTTTAACAGTTTACTCAAATCCGAACCGCGAAGAGGGAAAGACCGCCATGCTACCCAGAATGCAACACTTGATACGATAGGATTGTTGGATTGCGCGCGCATTCGAACGAAGATTCCAAGTTGTGAGAAAGACGTTATAATCAAATCAGCAATGAGATTAGGATTTGTGGTTAGAAAGCTGCTTTCGTTTTATTTGATGGCGTTTCCATCGCCCTCTATACCACCGCACGTGTATAAGAAAGAAAGAAAGAAAAAAGCTAGGCGTGGCAGTTCCCGACGTTTTCTCCACGATTCTCTCATTCAGGTATCGCATCCGTTTCCCCGACGTTTGCAGAGGGAGTCCGCTCACGACCTGTATTTATGTTGGACCGCCTATTTATCTGTCATTCTAATGATGGATGATATCACCCGTATGGGTCGAATTTCTCGTGTTAAAGAAGGGCCTCAATTCCATAGGATATTGGAACGAATATCAATCTGACAGTCAATGCCACTGCCAACAAGATGCCCGAGGAAGACTGGTAGTGCTATAAACGCCACATCGGTGGTAACGTACACACGATGCTCGCAAATTCTCAATTAATATACGAGATGATAAGTTCCGTTGCTTCTTAGATCTCCTCATAGAAAATTTACGCTGGCGGAATAGTCTTTTGAGAAGCGAGTGAATGGTAGTTTGTAAGTTTCGACCTGCGTAGGGATGAGTCCTGCTCAGTGGGGCGTAGGTATGGGGCCACACGACTGCTTTCCTTCTGGATGCATTAAGTGGCTGTGGGCGGTCGTTTGAATTGCTCCCTTGGGGAGCATCTGGGCTCACTTTAGCCCTCAGACGGGGTCCCACGTGGAGCTTCGGACCGGAGTCTCGGCGTCGGGTAAAATTTGTGGCCTTGAAAAGAGCCTGCATTGCTTCTGCCGCTAAGTCCTCTACTGCTAAGTCCCCTGCCGCTAAGTCCTCTGCCGCTTGGAGGGGAGGTCCTCGTCGGCGCCTGTGGAAGACCTCGGCCTCTTGTGGATGACCCACAGCTGCGGGCGTGCCTCGGCTATCTTCTGAAGGATCCGTCATTGCTATGATCTGTCCAACCGAGGTGGTGTTTGGACCCGTCGCATTTCCAGCTTAGCTGCCAATGCGAGTCTTGCTCCGTTAACTGGCTCGGTTCCACTATTTATGCCCCTTTGTTAAAGGGGCATCAACCCCTCCCTAAAAGCGGGAAGACGCTTGTTCCTGGGGAGGGTTTCTTGCGAATCAAGGTTGGCGATGGGTCGCTTGTAGCGGTCCCACCACCTAACCTTGATGTCTCCTAGCAGTTGCACCTCTTTGTGCTTCGATGCTGCTGCCTTGCAGTAGAATTCCCTGGACATCCTCCTGCCGAGGATGTCCAGGGATTCCACGTTTCCGTCTAAATGCATCCGGCTGCCGCGATCGTATTTGCCACGACCGAGTATCAGCCGGAATGCATTGTTTTGCACTAATTGCAGCCTGTAGAGGGTGGTCTTAGGCACCCCTGACCAAACCGGAGCTGCGTATGTGATGATAGCTCTCACGTAGCTCAGGTAGAGGTGTCTCTTGGTGTCAGCCGACAAGACACCCGGGCGCAGGATCGGACGAAGTCTCGACAGCGCCCCGAGTGCCTTGTGGAGGACGCGCTCAACCTGAGGCTTCCAGAGAAGCATTCGGTCCAGCACTACTCCCAGGTATGTGACCTCTAGGCTCCAGGGGATGACCCCCCCCCCATCACTGACAGGTCGACTCCAGGCGGCGCTCCTTTTCCAGAGTGGAAGACGACGGCCTTGGTCTTTGCTGCGTTGACTGCAATGCGCCATCGACGATACCAGGTGATCAGTTCGTCGACGGCGCACTGCAGCGTCTCCATGGCCGCGTACTTCTTGAAAGAGAGCGACAGGAGCGCTGCGTCGTGCGCGTAACGGGCAAGCGTTGTGTTCCAGCCAAGCTCCCGAGGTAGGACTTGGGTGAAGATGTTAAAGAGTGCCGGCCCCAGGACGGACCCCTGCGGGAAACCGACGCAGATTCGCCGCAGTCCCGATCCGACCTGGAGCCAGAACACCATGAACGTCCTGCCCTGTAGGTACGACTCGATGAACCGCTCTAGCCAAGCAGGAAACTGGACGCGATGCAACTTCAACAGGAGTGCTGGATGCCACACGCAATCGAAGTCCTTCGAGATGTCGAAAAAGGCCCCTGAGATCGCGTGGTTCCTGTTGAAGGCGTCAGTGATGAAGTGGGTCACCCTGGGCAGTGGAGTGCCCCTCACGGAAGCCGAACTGCTCATCCGGGAGAAGGTTCCTCTCCCGGAGAATATCTTGCAGCGGCTTCTGGATAAGACGCTCAAAGATCTTCCCGAACCCTGCCAGGAAAGAGATTGGCCGGATGTCTCCGGAACCAACCTCTGTTTCTGGCTTCTTCGAGAGAGTGATGATCTTCGCCCTCTTCCAGGCAGACGGAAAGTATGCTATTCCGACGCAACCGTTGTAAACGGCGGCCAGGAATTCTGCTGCAGCGACGGGGAGTTGTCGAAAGACGACGTTGAAAGCGGTCGCTTTGCCTGATTGTATGGTTGAGACGGCCCTGACTGAAACGTACCCATAGTTATTCAGAATCAATAGAAACATTAATTTTCTTTCGTATCTCGAATAAATGTAAGCATGTATGTTTCCTAAGCAATTATTTTTAGCACATATATTGGAAAAAATTGTAATCCAATTAATACCAAGAGAAAAAAAGATACCAGTGGAACTGCAATGTCATCACCTCCTTCCAAGAAACAAATCAAATCCTTCAGTAGATCCGATTCAGAAGGCGGAGGATAGATAGATAGATAGATAGGAGGCTGGACGCCAGATGAAAAGGACATGGAAGCCATGAAAAAACAATAGAGAACGATCAAGAATTGAGTCCAATCGGTTGGCCTAACTTCCTGCATTTCTTGACGGAAGTTCGGGGCCACAACTCTCCAATGATAGTGGTAAAAAACACCACAGACTTCGACAGTTTAGCTGTATTCCTTAAAGTCTGTGTTTAAGAGCAAACACTGAAAATACGCATGTAACGTCTTGCAATGAATTTACGAAAGAAAGCATCCAGCTAACCAACGTCTTAGTTTTATTCGCAACTTTATCCTCTTATCTATTTATTTATTTAGGATTTGATAAAAATAATAATTAATAGTAAAATGGCGAACTTCACTCTCATGACATTGAATGTTCGCTCAGTGAGGAGTGAGTCCAGATGGTCACAATTTACGCTTTTCCTCAGATGGTCACCTGACATCTGTCTCCTGAAGGAAACAAATACGGACGATGCAACTAGTGCTTGTCATTTCCCGGATCTTTCATAATCCCGGAATTCAAAATTATAAATCCCGGGATCACGGGAATTTCCCGGGATTCCAATAAACAATTTAAAAATCATTTTAAAAGAAGAGAAAAATAAAAATAAGGTTACCAATCGCTTGTTTATGACCCAGGGTTGATATAAAACCTTTTAAAAATTATAAAAAGAATGGAATAAAATTAGTGTTACAACTTTTTTTATGAACAGGTAAACCTTATTAAGTAATTTTACTCTAGCTTTAGGATTTTGTATCAATTCATTCGGGTTATTTAATGTTTTAGTAGAAAATTACCCCATTTTATTTATTTTAAACTCGTAAAAGAAAAACGCTTACATGTTGATGTTAAAACTAGTGCTTGTGTTTTCCGGTTTTTAATCGAACCTGGGACCCTGAGAAGTATACAATGTCAACTCACACCCTATAGTACAGTGGTCTTCAACCACTTTTGTTTTCGTCTAAATTATTTTTGAATATGTATGGAATAAACCAATATAGTGTTTTAAGTAGAGAATATGGAAAACGATTCAGTTGAATTGTAATGGGGAATGCTATAAACGTAAAATCGGGGGCATTTACATATTATCCGGACATGAAATTCCTGTCGTAAATTTGAGGAAAGCGGAAAATCGCGGAAACGTAAAATCCGTAAAATTTATCATTGTTCTTATGGACCAAACACCGGGAAAGAAAAATGCGTAAATTCGAGGAAAACTTAAAATCGGAGGATGTAAAATCGAAGCTCCACTGTATATATTTCCACGAGAATGCAAGCATATGTGAGTGATCTATATAAATTTCTACCTTATTATTGCATTAGAAGGGAAACTAAGCAACTCGGAAACAAAGTCTTACGTTAGTGGTCCCTTTAGGAACCGCACGGACGACAAAGGCTAGAGAGTAAAATTCTCTCTTGACCGGGAATTCCCGGGATATTCAATGGATTTCCCGGGAAACAGGAAAACCATTTTACCCCGGGATTCCGGGAAAGCGGGATCCCGGGATGACAAGCACTAGAGGCACCCTTTACCCAGCCTACAAGAATATACTTATTTATTTCAATGAACTATCATTCAGGTACGGCAATAGCCATCAAAAACAATATACATGGTTTTCTGCTGGAAGAGAAGATTATATTTGCAGGACATGCTCAAATGGTAACTACAAAGGTTGAGTCCCCTCTCGTCACATACGGTATTTTTTGCACCTATATCCCTCACGACCCTGACACTGTAATAGCTATCCTCAAATCCATCGAAAATCATCTATCAACCTCTTCAAATTCACCTGATGGTGGCAGCAACTGCATCGTAATAGGCGGAGACTTCAACGCGACATTATCATCTGCCACCGACAGAACTGGACGAGTAGAACATCACCATCGCGTAGCTGCGGAATTAAGAAGAGCTATCAACAGACTTGGACTGGATGATGCTTGGACCGAACTCCATGCTACACATGCATCGGCAGTCAGCCGCATTACTCGCGCGATAAACTTGACCTCTCACAAAATAATTCTAGCAATTTGCAATGTGTCATGGTGATTCCCTCATTTTCCGACCAAATGGCTGTCCTCTTAACACTCTATCACGGAAAGGATAAAAAAAGGCAGCCCGTATTGGCGATTTGACAACAGCCTGCTGGAGAATGAAGAATAGGTTCAATTGATATAATTATCTCGTTATGGTACTCGATGATGGCGGTAAAAAACATCACTCCCACGATGGTGGGATCTTTTAAAAATTGAAATTAAAGAGGCAACGTATAGATCTACTCGATGGGAGAGGAAAGATAGGCTAATCAAGAGGATTGAAGATAAAGTGCTCCACCAGGAAGGTTTTGGAGGAGAAGAGCACAAGTCATTACCAAAATAAATCAGAGAGTGGTACGAAAGAGGCAACGAGAGGATGCTTGGGAGAGTGGGATAAGAGAATCTTCTGGCTAACGACAAGCCCGCTGGGTCATCGTGGGCACGCTGTGCCTCTCGCGTCATTCTTAAGCCTCTTTCTAAGATAGAGATAGAAGAGAGAATCACAAAAACGTACCGGAAATATGTACGTATGTGCACAACGATCTCTCGACATTATACGATTCAGCAGAAGTGGTCACAATTAACGGACAGGTATACGAAGGATTGAAAACTATGGATATGGCGGAGAGTCTCGTCTGTGATTACCCCGTCGACATAGATGATTCAACAAATAGTCTGAAATCGTTAAATAAAGAAAAAGCTCCAGGTATAGATGGGCTAACCACAGCATTTTACCTGAAATTTTGGAGCATCCTTGCAAAACCATTTAAAAGGGTAATAGATGGGAGTTTCTTACAAGGACAATTGCCACACTCTATGAGACGTGCGGTAATTTCTCTGATACATAAAAAAGGAGACAGAATGGATATAAAAAACTGGACACCGATATCCCTCACTACCACTGACTACAAGATAATTACCAAAGCCATTTCTAGGAGAATAGCGAAAGTCATCCCAAGAGTAGTATCACCTGAGCAAGGTTACTGTATCCCAGGTCGCACCATATTAGACAACATTTCCCTTCTAAGGGATGTAATAAGTGTTAAAAATAAAATCGACGAGGAATTAACGGTGGTATCCTTAGACCAGCAAGGAGCGCTTGATAGAGTCAAACACACACACCTATTTAAAACCTTGGAGAAGATGGGCTTCGGTGCGACCATAGTAAACATCCTCAAAACAGTGTATAAAGGAGCCAAATGTGTCACCAGAATCTCTTCCTCCCTGTCGGCTCCGATTAATTATCGATGAGGAATACGTCAGGGTTGTCCTTTATCAGGCCTGCTGTATTCATTATCAATAGAGGCTTATTTTGTCATGATCCGAAAAAGACTAAGAGGTATACCTTTATGGGGAAATCAGGAAATAAGATTGGCAGTATCTGCTTATGCAGACGACATTAGCCTATTCGTGGGAAAGGATGAAGATTTCAATGAAATTATGAACGTCTTCAACGATTTTTCAGCTGTTTCTGGTGTGCGACTAAACGTAGAGAAATCCGAAGGTCTGTGGAGTGGCAGGTGGAAGAATAGGAATGAGAAACCATTGGGCTTTCGCTGGGGAAACGAGGGAGCTTATTTTCTTGGGGTATGGCTTGGAAACAATAAAGAAAAAGAATTGAATACAAATATGAAGATTCTTCTAGAAAAGCTAAAAGCAGGAATCGATCGATGGACTCCGCGCGTAGGACCAATGTCCCTTAGAGGTAGGGTGCGGGTGGCAAATCAGTTCATAGCCCCACGTTTGTGGCACAAACTACAGTGTTTTAATTCGCCTCCTTCCTTCATAAAGTAAAGCATGTAATGCTGGTGGACTTAATTTGGGCCGGGGGACGACACTGGGTAAATGCAGACACACTCACAACATCTGTCATTGAGGGAGGGCTGGGACTCATAAAGATAGCAGCCAGAATAGCAGCCTTTAGGACCCTCTTTGCCCAGGGATTATTTTATGGAAAATGATTGCTGCATATAATCTTTCGAAATATAAAGGACAGGGAATGATTACAGAACTGTTTTTCAATCAACTGAACTATAGAAAGTGTAAAAACACTAAGAGTTTCTAAAAATCCATTATTGAATCTTGGGCATCAATTAACATCCATCCTGAGGAAGATTGCAGACCAACTCCTGTCGGCTGGCCTCCACCCCGTGACCCACCAAGAATAACTTTCCAAAGTAAGAGGAAGAACATGCTCACATGCCGACCCTTAGAAAAGCGACAAATGTACAAGGAAATATTGTACATTACGATGGCCGTTGAAAGGGACACACTCCAACGATCCCACCATGTGGAGTAGTTTTCATGCAGAACCGACTTTTGGTGCAGACGGCGAAGTAGCCTGGAAGTTGGCCCTAGATAGATTGGCAGACAGTATTTTTCTAGTCAAAGCTAAAATAAGAGAGGACAGAAGTTGCCCATGGTGCCCAGATGAAGAGGGTAACGCTTGGCACATAGTTTTCCAATGCCCAAAAGCAAGGGATTTATGAAAGCAGCTAAAGAATATCTGAAAAAACTCACGAAATGCAACCGAATTTTATTAAGGGATTTATATAGTGGGTACAAAATCTAAACAAGAACAAATAGAAAAGGTATGCAAATTGCAAAGTTTATCATAACATTAGCAAGAAGCACCATATATCACGGTTTTACGAGTTTTAAAAAAGGTGAAAGGACTGAAGCGCATTAATGGTGAGATTTTAAAAAGAAATTTACGAAGCGCCTGATGAGAGAGTGGGCGTATCATCAGATTCTCGGGAGTGAAAAAGCCTTTAAAGATTTTTGCTGCACCGAGGAAATAACATGTTCAGTGGAAGGCGATGAATAATAATAAATATAATAATAACTCCAATTTAATCCTTTCCTTAAAAACTAAATGAAAATAAATATGAAATTATGGTTGAAAAGCATAAAAAAGACATCAAATAACATCAGGTACCTAAATTGTTGAATAAATAAGGTGACGGAGAGAGAATACCCCCTCACTGATCCCTTATAATAATAATAATAATAAAACACAAACACGCATATATATACATATACCCAAAATCCTAATATATGGATATACAGGAACGTTCTTTAGAAATTCCTGTCAAGTATTAATAAACTAGGCATTTTTTATTTAAAATAGTTCAAAGAATTACTCCAATTCTTTGAAATGAATTCCAAAGTTGGGATCCGACGAGCTGAAAGGATTTGCGAAAGGCAGTGGCCCGATGGGCCGGGTAATAGAGGTGGCCGCAGTCGGACCTGGTGGTCATAGTCATACATGAGGGACTTTGGGGAAACAGGTTGACGAGATATTCAGGCTGTTCATTTCGGAAATGTGAGTAAAGGAATATTGAACAAAAGTATTTTCGTCTGGATTTAGTAGATAGCCAACTAAGGTTTTCCAAATATGGGGAAATATGGACGTCTCTCCTGAGGTTGAAAATAAATGTGACGCAGGAATATATTGAGCGCTAGAGCTTGATGTCAAGATGATCTATGTGGTTCTTAAACACAAAGTAATGGTGGTCGAAGTAGGGGAAGATTAAGGTGGATAAGAGCAATTTACGGGTATGTAGAAGGAACAGGTTCCTATTCACTTTCAGTTGTTATAGAATTTTGTTTATTTTACTCGACATGTCAGATACGTGGTTTTGCCAGGACAAATTTTCCTTCACTGTAATTCCTAAGTTTCGAACAGTATTTTAGAAGGTAATAGCTGTGGTTCCAAGCATAACCTTAGGAATGGTGTTTAAATCAAAAGAATTTATTAGTCTTGAACTACCGATAATGATAGCATGGGTTTTTGAGCAGTTTAAAATAAATGAATTGTTAATGGCCCATTTTGAGATAGCAGTGACGTCTTCATTGATTTTTAAGATAGCATCTGGAAGATAAGGAAGTGATCAGCGTACAGCATGTATTTCCAATGTTTTATGTTTTCAGGAAGGCCAAGTAGGTATAATGAGAAAAGAAGGGGCCCAAGGACAGGACCTTTGGAAACCCTACAGGGAACTGAAATCCAGTATGACATATTTCCAATAGGGTCTTCGACTGCTTGGCGATGGCCATCCAAATATGGATGGAACCAATTTAATGCGGAACAGGAAAAATTGACTAAGGTCAAAGAGTACTAATATGGCTACTATTCTCTTATCGATCGCGTCTTACATCTTCGGTGTCTTTTAAGAGAGCAGACTTAGTACTGAAATCTTTACGGAACCCGGATTGAAAAGGATCAATTTGTTTGCTCTTCGAAAGATAATCAGTGATTTGTTGATGAACTATGCGTTCCAAAACTTTAGAAATAAAACATATTATGGACATTGGACGGTAATCTTTCACCTTTTCGGTGGGGCGCAACAGCGACGATTTCCAGATAGTAGGGTAAACAGAAGAGGAAAATTTAAAAGTTCCAGGATAACCAAAGATATTGCGGGAAAAGCATTTTTGAGGAAATTTAAAGGAAATTCAGCTATGCCCATAAAATTAGATTTACAGATTGAGAGAAACTTGCGTAAGATATCAAGAGTTATGTGTTGAAAGTAAAACTTTTTGTCATGGAAAGGAATGAGGGTGTCGATAATAGGCGTAGATGGCTGGAAAGGACAATTGTCTAGAGAAAGAGAAGAAATTAAGTGATCATTAATCTGGTCCAATGAAAGATTTAGGGCGATAGTATTGTTTCTTTTTAAATTAGCCCTAAATACCTTAGTTGCTTCCACACTTGGTTGGATTCAGTTAAGCGGGAGAGACAGGAGGTGAAATATAGGTGCTTGGATTCAGTTTGACACGATTTCTGACTGCTTTATATTTTTTGTAGGCGAGTTGATTTGGGAAATGTATAAATGCACGTCGAAGCCTATTTATTTCCTTAATATGAGTTGCCTTATGTCTTTGGTGAGCCACGGGGTAGAGTGACATTTGCGATAACAAATGCGTTTGGGAGCATGTAGATTGATTGATTGATACATTCCATTAAGTTAGTTTTGAAAGTAAATACTTTCGAATCAATGGAGTTCGAACCGAATACTACCATCCAGTCCATAGCGCATAAATATTCTTGTAATTTTCGACTTCGAAATTGCTGAAGTCTCGGTAAGTGAAGGGCAAAGGGGAGGAACGGGGAAATTTAAATTTGTAGGAAATACGTATAAGATTGTGCGCGGAAAGGAAAGGAACAGGAGTTTGGGAATGGGAAATAACTTTTAATGGGCCATCAACTATGCAGAGGTCGAGCAGAGTATAGCTGGCAGCTGTATGGTGGGTCGTGTTAAAAAACCAAGGTGAAGATTATTACTATAAAGAAAGATCCTTAAGTAACAGCTATCAAAAGAATCACAACACATATCAATATTGAAATCACCCATTATAACGATGTTTTTGTCGGTAGGAAATAATCTAAGAAGGTCATTTTCAAAGTCGGAAAGGAAACCAATTTTAGGGCGAAGATAAACACATAACAGTAATTTAGAGGCATTTGTCCCGGAAATTTCAATTATGTGAGATGCAGGCTTGAAACAGTATATAGAGGGAGAGGTTGCTA
This sequence comes from Tanypteryx hageni, assembly GCA_028673005.1. Lineage (NCBI taxonomy): Eukaryota > Metazoa > Arthropoda > Insecta > Odonata > Petaluridae > Tanypteryx > Tanypteryx hageni. The sequence continues at coordinate 10,312,335 of CM054115.1, read as the reverse complement.
GAACAGACACGTATAACGTCGAGTAAATTAATACACCAACACCGTTTCTTCCTACTCTGTCGTGCCTTATTAGATCCCTCTATAGTAACAGGTTTTACCCAGATTTCAGACATACAAATACTGTCATAAGGTATAGTAGAAAACTATTCACTGAATTCATTATAGTGACCTAGTAAAGATTAAGAACATGGAAATATGTATGGAATCAGAAACTGATTGTTTAACTATGGGCAATCGAAGTACCGATTGCTATTTGATATCTTCTAAGTCATCTTCACAGGATATAAAAGGCGGTCACTGCCTTCACTTTTCCGAACAAAGATTCGGCCATTACGAACGCATAAATATTTTATCTTATAGTCTTTTTTAAGTCTATGAGCCTGGGCATATAACCTCCAATTGGTTTGAGTCAAGGACCCATTTATGAAAATGCGAGGATTTGAGGGAGAGTTATCAAATCCTGTCTCACGGGGGAAAAGGTTCCTTTTAGCCATCCGAGCATGAATAAAATCGGTCGCAGTGCCAAATCTCACGAAGCGAACGATAATGGGGGAGGGTCTTGAATCATCATTGGACGAAGGAGTGAAACGTGGCCAGACTCTATGTGCATAGTCGATGTCTTTTACATTGAGCGTAATTCCAAGGGCTCTCCCAGAAGCGACACAATATCTTCGCCGTCAGATGGAGGAATTCCAGGAACAGTTCTGAGTTGTTATTGTTCAGCCCGATTTAAGCGTGATTTTATATCACGCTTTTTAATATGATAGTTTTCACTTGCAACACTCTCTAGCTTGTCAAGGAAGCAATGGATTCCTTCAATTCTGCCTGGTCACTGTGAGTAAGTTCTTCCCTCACGGATGGTATGCACTCACTATTATAACCCTTAGAAACGGAAGTATCGTCACAACGCGAATACTGACTTCTGGACATACAGCTGGGGCAGGACCTGAATATTTGCGGGTCTTTGAGCGTTTGCAGATCGTTGCTGGACAAAGATGTGCAGGTCGGATGAAACACCTGACATTCACAGCAACTCAGCAATTTATGGATTCGCTTGAGAGCTATACAACACTTCGAACAGTTTAACCCTAGGATGCTCCAGGGAATGTACAAGAATGCATAAGCTGGGCCTCGGAGGCCCTACTTATATCTTCATGGTAAAAAAATTATTTTTGCTCAGAATCAGTTAGCACCATTAGGCGTTTATATTGGCTGCTTAAGAGAAGAAATTATATTTGCTAGTATTTTTTTCCACGGTAAAATATTTCAAATACAAAATGAAATACAGAGTTACCTCTTATCAAAGAATCTTCTACTACTGGACTAACTTGCATATCACCTCACTCTCTTACAAACACTGTTGTTGCAGTTGATACAAGTCACGTCAATTTTCCTGTGGGTTCTGTATGGTAATAAAAACAAAGACTCGAGTTAATAAAATGTGTACGTAAACAATCAATATCTCAAACGGTAATAAGAATCATTACTTCACGAACCTGTACCTTTGTTGCAAGCAGGACTTGCATATCAATTCGCTGTGTTCCTTACAAACGCTTTTGCTACATTTTATACAAGTCAGAGTGCTCTTTCTGTGGATATTATATGGACAAATTCGCACCTTGTTTTTTGGCATCAGAGCTTCCCCAATTTGCTCTACTGTAATGAATTCAATTCCACATGTTCTCATAGCATCTATGTTTCATTTTGGCAGGTTGTGTGTTCGAGTTCTCAAACTCAATCGGTGGTTTAACCATTTCGAAAGCTAAGACCTTCACGTATTGATGCTGCATTCTCGATTGTGGGCACAAAACTATTAATCGCTGCAGCATACACCACATTCATACAAAGAGCAAAGGCCATCTTCGAGTTTGTCGCTTACAGGTGTAATATTTAATGTTTTGGACCATTTCATCGACACCACTTTTGGTTTTGTTATAAAATTTTATGATTTCTGGTTTCTTCTTGGGATGTTTTTCATTGATAGCTCTATCATGGTGCATAATACTGATCAAAATGACAGCTTTTATCATTTTGGGACATAGAGTACCATGGTAACATTGCCTTTGAAACCAAAAATTGATCAATTCACTTTTCTAGAAGGTGGTTTCATTTCAGATGGAATGTCAGACTTATGCCTCAATGTTCCTACTATTGTGATTCCATGTTGAAGCATATTGTCTGCTAAAGGTATACTAATGAAGAAGTTATCCATCTTTATGTTTACAGATGTTCCCTTGATGACTTTAGCAAACTCCTTCACAATATTCATGACTAGATTTCTTTGAACTGTTTCATTCAATTTTTGTCCGACGTACACTTCCATCGAGAGCATATAATGATTTAGATTCGCATGTCCAGAAGATTTTGATTCAATATCTGGATGGCTTGCTCGGCATATACTGTGTGAAATTGCATCTTCCTCGATAAGGTACTAACTGCTCATCTTCAGTAAGAAATTCATTTGGTATCATCAGGGCCAGCGCGTGCCTATTGGCCGCCAGTGTGCGAAAACAAATTGGCCACTCTCCCCCACTCCCTCCCTTCCCCCCTCTAAGCACACATATCTCGGTACAGATATCCCCGATTTACGCGTGCCCGATTTACGCGTTTTCGCATATACACGATTTTGTTTTTACGACCATTGTCCTATTTAGGTACGCGTCGCGTATTCTGTTTAACGCGATTTTATTCTTACGACCATTTATCATTATACACGTCGCGTATTTGCACTTATGTGATTCGTTATGCGCACAGTATGTACTCTTCAAGGTTTATTATTTATTAAATATTTCATAGATCCCCTAGTGAAGTAGTGAGCAAGAAAATTAAAAAATTTAAATTGTAGAAAATTAGGTATATTTCAGATAATAATTATATAATATATTATAAATTAACATTTTCTAAGGAACACAACATGGTACCACCAGAATTATATAATGTACTTATATATGATATCACAATAATTACGTATAATAGGAACAATTTTTTAAACTTTAAATACTTGACTATAGAAAATATTTAGTTAAGCAGTAAGTTGCTACTTAACTTCCTTAATTTATAAATATATTTTGAGGAACGTCATATTAAGCCTTTCATGAAATGCAGGCGATAAAGGCGTGATAATGTGGATACACGAAGAATCCATGGGTATAGAAGACGGTCTTTGTGTCCCCAAGAGCTTTCGTAAACATCCGAGTTTCTTCGATCTGAGTTGGATACATGTTATTTAGTTCGTAAAAGTAAACAGAATTTTCGGCGAAAAGTAAAGCCATAAAATTCAATTCATCAGTTAAATCGAACGTTCGTTGAACAAGAGTTACCTGTACTGAAAAAACACAACAAAATATCAATGTAACATTGCGTTCTGAATTACATAAAACTTTCGTAAATATCTTGGAATAGGCTTGTCTGTGCAATTATGTCACAAGTGTTTCTCCCTCACTCTCATTATGATCTGGATCTGGATGCGTTATCTGTTTGGTGCAAGGAATGGCAGATAAAAAACAAACAGAAAAAGAGTAACGTTCTAAACTTTTGGAAATCTAGAAGTCCATCGTCCGTATTTACTTACTCGATAGATGGTGAGAGCATTCCTGTTTCGGAATCCGTGAAATACCTCGGGATAACCTTGAATCGTGACCTGTCTTGGGACACCCACATAAGACGAATGATAGGTGCGGCAAATAAGAAGTTGGCTTTTGTGCGTAGAATAGTCAGGAAAAGCACGGAAAAGGTGAGAGAATCCTGTTATTTATCCTTGGTTAGACCTCAAATGGAATACGCAGCAACTGTTTGGGATCCATATCAGAAGGGACTCATAAAGGATTTGGAAAAAATACAGCGGCGAGCAGCTAGATTCGTGAAAAAGAATTACGATAAAAACAGAGCGTTACGTTACTCACTGAAGAGTTGAATTGGCCATCGTTTAAAGATCGTAGATTAGAGGCGAGACTTAAACTTCTAGATAAATATAGGTCGGAGATATTCGTAAATGAAATGAAGGATATTATTCGACAACCAACGTATATCGGACGGAGGGATAATGAGGACAAGATTCGCGAAATAGATAGTAGGAAGGAGAGGTATAAGGAGTCCTTTTTCCCTAGGACAATACGTGACCACAATAGATAACTGTGAATAATAATTAGTTAGGAACTTGGTGCGCGGCACCCCCTGCCATCCACCGTCAAGGTGACTTGCAGGGTAGTATGTAGATGTAGATTATATTGTTCTCAAGATATGCTGAACCAAACACTAGCCCAGGACCGAAGAACCTTCCTCCTCCCTTTCCATATAGCTTTCAAGTGTTAACGCAAAGAAAAAATATTCATATCAAGAATAGAGACTTCACAGAACAGGTAAACAGAACCTACATCCCCTCCCTCTACGCAGTTCGTCGGCCGTTAGGACCAAGTCAGGACTCGGGTAAATGGGAGTGGGACTAGGGACTGCGCCACTTCTCCTGTTCCACCGAGCCAGCGGTGACTGAATCTGTGACTGGCTGTGACTTCCATACCTGTTACTTCCCGTACATACCTGTTTTCTATATTTTGTTTTTGTTTACCATGTATTTTTCATGTATATTTTATGTATAATTTATGTATTTTTTATGTCTATTTATCTATATTTCATGTATATATTACTTGAATGTCTTTATATGTATATTTGTGACGGTATAGAGCGATGCTGTATTTACGATGTTTTCTACTGTACTTACTGTTTTTTATATTCTGTTGTAGTTTTCCATTTCCACTATATATGATTTTCACAGGTTTTTCACACCCCCCTTCTCTGTGAGGGTTATCCTGCGTGGGTTTTACTAGGAAGAACAAACCTTTTTTTACCTAGGTTTTCCCCACAAACTTAAATCTGTCTTCAGTTATATCTTTTTGTTTTGTATATTTTATATACTCTTCATTATAATACTTTAATTTTTAATATTCATGATATTGACGAAGGGTTAAATGTAAGAATGGACCTTATGGTCCAAATTTCGCCCGAATAAAGACAATTATCTATCTATCTATCTCTCTCTCTCCACACATTCCTTACCTCCCACTACTACTGCGAAATCCTTCCTGAACTATCTAGTGGCAACCTCTCCTCCATCTCCCCTTCTCTCCATCCCTATGGTAACCATCCATCTCTCTCTCATCCCCTGTATACCTGCCCCTCCTCCCCCTCCACCTCTTCTTCTCCTCTTCTTCCCCTCCTATTCTTCTCTTCCTGCCCTATCCTCTTCTCCTCTCCTCCCCACCCTTTCTCTTCTCCGATACACCTTATCCTTGAAGGCGGTTAGCGTACTATGTCAAAGACCTCCACTCCTTGCTTCTCTCTCTCTCTCTCTCTCTCTCTCTCCACGCTCTCCCTCTCTCCACCCTCTCTCCCTCTCCACCCTCTCTCTCTCTCCACCCCTCTCTCTCCACCCTCTCTCTCCACCCTCTCTCTCTCCCCACCCCCTCTCTCTCTCCACCCCTCTCTCCCTCTCCACCCCTCTCTCCCTCTCCACCCTCTCTCTCTCTCCATCCTCTCTCTCTCTCCGCCCTCTCTATATCTCTCTCTCATTCCATTCTCTCTCTCTCCATAGCTTCCTCTTTCTCTGTGGACGGCCCTGAACTTCCCGCCGTCCCTCAATGTGTACGCCGGCGTCATTGACCACTCACCCTTTGTGGATTCCTTCGCACTTCTTTTTCCACTGCATGTCTCTCTCTCTCTCCCTCTGCATTTACCCCTCTTACTCCTTACTTCCACTCTCTCTCCCTCGTCTCCTTCCCTCCTCCCTCGCTTCTTATCCTTAGAGTTTTCGCCCTCGTGAAAACTTTCTTGCGCTACACACCAACACAGTCTCATTCTAATCCATTTCAGACGGACTCTTGAGTCATATCCGTTTATTCCTTCAGCCTTGGCTTGTCGTAATGAAAGACGGAGTCTTTGCGTTTGATTTGTTTGTTCACCGTTTTATGGAGACCTTGACGAAGATATCTTTAAAAAAAAGTCGTATGTGGATAATTCTATCAATAGGAAAAAGGCGTTTTAAGCACCTTCATTAATATCCTGATTTATAAGAACAGGGGTCACAAAATTACATCGGTCTTCGAGCCACATGAAGGAAGACCCTCCGCCGAACCGATTAAGGCACCTTACCAAGTGTGCGAGCCATATCACATCCCTCGCACCGCTTCATATTCTTTAGACATGCACTTTCCCCTTCCAAAAAGAACCAACCCTATGATGCGGGCTTAAGCCCATTCATTCCAAAAATAGTAATAGATTCAGCGTCGACGGTGATATTCTTCGGACACGCAAGACACAATCTGGTAGCGGGATGAACATGCTTAGTACCCCAATTGTGCAGAATTATTTAAAAACAGAATCAGCCATAAACTGTTTATATTTCAATGGTGCTGATTTAACATACTTGATAAATTCCTTACATACACGTGAAATATTTAAAAAGAAAGTTTTGGCCGTGTAGTGTAAACTACCTTACTTCGCGGCCGCAGAAATGTTTTGGGTTTGAGAACTCTGTATTAGAAGATCCACAAAATTTTAACCGATTTCTCTCGTATGAGTGCTGAATAATTTGTAATTCTGACTCGACTACTTGAGAATGAGATCGGAAAGCAAAAAACCATTAGAGGATTTCCATTTCTCCGGAAGAACGAATTGTAATTTTTCAAAGTGAGAAAAAGAATTTATATTATGAGTTTTCGGTGCTTGCATACTGCAAGCGCTTCAAAATATCACCATACACCAAGATCTAAACTCGTAAATAAATCAACGCGATCTCCAGGGCAACAGCGCTTCAGCCACGTGGAGCCTATATGTATCAGATAATAAATTCAACAATTTCGAGCTAAATATTTATAATTTTCCGCGTAATTAAGGCAACTATCCTTAATTTCCAAATTCTCTGGCATTCGGCTCTTGTCCATGTTTTTGTATTTCAAGTTTCGTGTCTCGCAATCAGATCGCCCTGCTTGAGTAATAAGAATAATCATCGTTCAAAAAATATCCTATACACTAAATATATGGAAAAATTTGGATATTTTGTGTTAATATTATGGCATCATCATTCATGCCTTTAGCACGTATTTGGATAAATGCTCACGAAATAGGTACGACGTCATTACATTTAACAATTTAAATGAGTTAAAATTCCTTGAAAAACTATGAAACCTCTCATTAACATACTTTTTACGTTTTACTAAATTCTGTGTGTTAGTATAATGACATCATCCTATTTTTACATCGTAGTTTAAAATCAACGGCAAAATAATATATTTGTAAGAAAATAATTTTCATTTTCTGCTAAATTGTCATGTATCCGGAATTTTTAAATTCTCTGGCAATCGGCTCGGATTCAAGATTTCCAATTTCAGGTTTCAAGGCTTAGATCGAAATGTTTCAGCAATAACTATAATCATCATTAATACAATAGCTTATATGTTCCACTAAAATTTATGTAAAAATTAGGAAAAATAGCGTTAGGATTATGGCGTCATCATCCGTGACTTTCACTACCTATCCGGATAGAAAATTAATTTAAAATTATCACGTCATCATATGTATGTCTTTGGATGAAATCAAATGGATTATATTGCAGTCTAAACATTAAATCAATGCTCTTGAAGTATGGAATATCAATTACCATTGAGGGGCATTAGAGTTGTCACTATGGTAATTCATATTTTTCATTGTTGAAAATCGAAAAACTTTTCATAATTTTATGATTAAAATTGAATTTTTTCGCAAATTCAGCATGTATTTTAATTTTATCTGCAAGAAAAATAAACTACATTCTTTCCTCCACAGTATGGTCCATGTGCCAAATCTGTATCTTAATTGTAAATAATTTAAAAAAGCAATTTTATATAGCCCTGCACCGTTTTCAATGCTTTTCTTATGGGAAAGTAAATAAACAAAAACTCCTTCACACTAAAAAGGAAGAGAATACCCACACTCACGCTGCAGGTTGCTGGTAAACACCGTCGCAGTACCTAATTCAAAAGGAGACACACGCACACGCAGAAGCATACAAGACCACTCACACAGTAAACTCGAACCAAAAATGAAAACTAGACACCGATGTTTCGACAACTAAGCTGTCATCTTCAGTAATGTGGGATGAAGGAGGGAGAAGGGGGCATATATACAAGGAGTGACCGTTGAGGAGAGGGAGAAGAAAGTGAAAGGATTTGGAAGGGTTATGTGAGTAACTAAAAAAGGGGAGTGGGGGATGGGACCTAAGTCGTTGTTCATAACCGTGTTTTTGTTTTTATGAATGTAGATGCTGAAGTATGCATCGAGTTTATTGTATTGGTCGATTGATTTGAGTAAGGATAGGTTTTCTGTGGTGATAGGATGGTGAGTGTGAAAAATATGAGTTGCAATGCTTGATTTGTTTATTCTGTTGTTTTTGTAGTGTGCTATGTGTTCTTTAGACCGGGTTTCCAAACAAAAATTATACAAGAACACCGATTACCAATAAAAAAACCTCAGAAAACAATGTCGTTAATCATTCACATGAATTCTTCAATATAGAAGAAATTTCTCTCCTCAACCAAGGACTACAATCCGCCCTTCCATACAGAAAACCACTACTAGAAGACGTATTAGCTAACATTGAATCCTCTATTAAATATATCCCAGAAAATACCAAAAACTTTATAAGGAATTCGGCATAAACCAAAATAAAACAAAACATTACCAACACAGCACGACCCACACCCACTCACCAGAAACCATATCGTCGTGAAATCATTAAATTCCAAAAACTGTTTTTACATTAAAGCCGACAAAGGAAATACTGTTGTTATAATGGACAAGAATCAATATTACCAAAAAATGGATCAACTTCTCCAATAAGGCCCCTATAAAAAATAGCAAAAAATCCGTTGAACCAAATGATAACTAAAACAAAAAACACTGAATACATGCTCCACTTTAATAGATAAACGACTCAATCTTCAACTAAATATCTCCAATCCGGTTGTCCCCAGGGTGTACTGCCTTCCAAAATTACACAAATCAGGCCTACATATGAGACCCATAGTTTCAGGCATCAACTCTCCTACATACAAAATATCTCAATGGCTAATCTATCCAACAAATACAACTAGGTTGTGACTCTCGCATCAAAAACACACAAGATTTCATCAACAGAATAAAAAACACCGCACTTGCAGATAATGAAATCTTAGTTTTCTTCTATGTCACTTCCTTATTTCCAAGCGTGCCCATCAAAGAAATCATAGAATTCCTACAGAAAAGAATATTCCTAAGTAAGCAACATAAGAATACGTTCGTTTAACTTCCCTGTGCATGCAACAAAGCTTCTTTAAAATCAATCACACCTTCTATCAGCAAAAATACGGCACCACTATACCACTGTTCTCTTCATGACTAATTTTGAGAAGTCTTTTAAATCTTCCTTCCCATATTTTCCGAAAAATTGGCTCCGTTACGCAGATGACATTTTTTCAATCTTTGACACGGCAAAAAAGCATCCCTAATTTTACACAACGCCTCAATCAACAATTCGACACGATAAAATTCACACACGAAATAGAAAAAATAAATCTTTACCTATCTTAGATCTGCTCATTATAAGAAAACATAACAAACTGCAATTAAACATTTGCAGAAAACCTACAGGCACCAACACATATATTCATATGGACTCTCACCACCATATCTCACATAAATTGGCTTCCTTCCACTCCATTATTCACAGACTTAGTAGTCTGAATACACCTCTATCGAAAACAGATTTTAACATAGAACTTATATTTATTAAAACTGCGCATTACACAAAAGACTCGACTCACAAATCATCAACAATATGATTCAAAAACACATGCACTACATTCAAATTAAATCATGCACCACATTCACACACTAAAACACAAATAAAAAATACATAAAACTACCATATACACCGAAACTAACAAATAATCTCCAACGCATGCTCTCAAAATTTGATCTCAACCGGTTTTTGTCAACGAAAATAAACTATCCAACCTACTGACAAACCCGAAAGATAAAATTCCCAATCACCACAAATCAGGTATTTGCCAAGTCAATTGCAGTTCGTGTGACAAAATTTACATAGGAACTTTTAGACGCAAACTGGAAAGCCGGTCTAAAGAACACATAGCACACTACAAAAACAACATAATAAACAAATCAAGCATTGCAACTCATATTTTTGACACTCACCATCCTATCAATTCAATGCTATGGTGAAAAGTTGAGCGATTGTTGAGCCATTTGCGTTTTCCAAAACTTCTGACGTATGTAAATAAATTATTATTATGACGTTTATAACAAACCTTACCACAGCGTCGCTGGTCTCGTCGATAGAGATCCCAATTTTTCCTGTCCTCAACATTATCTCTGATTTATTTGGATAACACAGTTGTACGCTTTATCTAAATAGGTTTCCCTCAATGCCGACTCACTTGGAACCTCTTTGTTCGTATATTTTTCCAAAACCCCTTTCAAAGAAGTTTTCTAATTTACGTAAAGGCTTCGACGAAAGATTTACAAAAGTTGAAGAAAAACCCCGACTGTCTAGAAGAAACTGAACAAAACAATGGTAAAAGGGTCGACTTATTACTGCCGTCAGTCTTCTTACCAGCTGCAGCTTTATGTTTTGAGGTACTTATATATGCTGCGAGAAAAGTACTTTTTTCCGAATTCACCGACTTTTCACAAAGTTGACAAAAAGCACTGAACCGTCTGTCGGGAAAATATCGACGCCAAACTCTTTAATGAAATTGCTCAGTCTCTGTTTCGTGTAAAAAGTCGATTTAGGAATTATGGAAGTGTCACGTTCACCACACAAGCAATTTGTTAAAAAAACGACTGTTATGAAGTGTTTGAAAGTCAAAAGACAACTGAGGGATGCTGGGAGTGAACGGGAGGGTTCATTAGGCCTTCCCAATCCATGGGTTTCCCAAAAGTGAACTCAGGTCAATAGCAGTGGTCGGATTAAGATAAAGGCATATCTGCGCCAATGGTCAGAGTTTTATATGATACCGAACCCAGGGTGGGGAAAAACCGTCCTAGAAGAGTCAAACAAAACAGTATAGTGGCCAAATTTAAGAGATATGGTAGACAGGAATGACATTTGGCAAAACATGAGTTAAATAGGAAAAAATAAACGTTTATGGATAAAAAAAGGCATCTTTGGGAAAAAATATGAATATTTACATCGCACAGATTACTGAAGATCAATTCACCAGTAATAATTAAATAAATAGATATAGATCAAATACAAGAATTCCAAACCAGGACTAATGCAGGCAGGTTTCCCGAAGTTGACGTCCTGAATTCATTACTTATATTGACAGGAAATATTTCAGTATGTGGTAGTCATTCCAAGGAATTCTCATACCATAAATACTATTTGTTATTCATAGTTGACCAGCGATAGAGAAAAGTTGGAAAATAAATTAATAGAGCATTATCAGGTTCAAAAAACTAAAAGCAACCTCAAAATATCTTTCTGACATATTTTTCCTGTATTTTTTGATAAACGAATTTACTAAATGTTACTGCTTATACGCTAATATGTCTTTCCATTGCTGAAGATCAGTAGAGCGGAAAAGAAAACTAGTAAACGTATAAAATGAATTTTTATAACCAACTTTTAAATACCTAATACTTTAATATGAATAAACTTTATAATATAATTATGATAAGCTTTCAGCTTGCATGGACGTAAAAATTTGCAAACGTGTCTACCTACCAGCTGTTGAGTGATGTGGGGGTCTCTCTATTTAATCTTTTTACAGTTGAGAGAATGACAGACAGAAGTAGAGAACTCAGTGGCAAACGTAAAAATTAGAGGTGGGACGAATCCAAAATTTTCTCGAATCCGAACCCGAATCCTAAAAGGTTCTCGAATCCCTCGAATCTCTCAAATCCTTCATATAAGAATAAGAAGAAGAAAAGAAAAAACTTTCGCTTAAAATTAACAGTTTTTAATTAAAGCAAAATTTCAAATCTGCGTTAATGAAAAATAAATTTTAGAATAGTTTTTAAAAATACACCTATATTTATTAAGAAGATACAAATGAAATTTTGTTAATTAAGTACATAATTAAAACTCTTGAATCTTGAGGTTCATTTCCTAAACATAATTTTACAAAAATATTTGAGTATCAGTTAAAATTTTTTACATTTTTCCAAAACCTTTTTAAATCAAAGCAAGTGTAGAAGGGGGAGGATTATTTCAAGAGTTAACATAGATAAACACTAAACATGGAACACTAAATTCTCTCCAGAAAATTAAGAAAAATCAAAAACTTGTTTATTTTAAGAGTTCATAAAAGTACTGAACACTTTTAGGACAATCTAAAAGAGCAGAAATCTTCAATGGAGATTTTTATTTAACAAAACTAGCATTCGAACTCGCTCTGGGTCGGCACGAGGTGATATTGGTGATCCGGGTACCACTGAAATTGCAACAGTCGCGTTCTTTTTTAATGAACGCTTCAATTGGACGTCAATAAAACTTATCTTTCCAAAGTTAGGATTCGAAAGATTCGAATGACGAAAAAAGCGCGAATATTCGAGTTTTCGAATCTTGAATCATTTTCAAGATTCGCGGGATTCGAGGAATCGAATGTCCCACCCCTAGTTTTTTAGGTTAGGATTCGAAAGATTCGAATGACGAAAAAAGCGCGAATATTCGAGTTTTCGAATCTCGAATCTTTTTCAAGATTCGCGGGATTCGAGGAATCGAATGTCCCACCCCTAGTTTTTTAGGTTAGGATTCGAAAGATTCGAATGACGAAAAAAGCGCGAATATTCGAGTTTTCGAATCTCGAATCTTTTTCAAGATTCGCGGGATTCGAGGAATCGAATGTCCCACCCCTAGTTTTTTAGGTTAGGATTCGAAAGATTCGAATGACGAAAAAAGCGCGAATATTCGAGTTTTCGAATCTCGAATCTTTTTCAAGATTCGCGGGATTCGAGGAATCGAATGTCCCACCCCTAGTTTTTTAGGTTAGGATTCGAAAGATTCGAATGACGAAAAAAGCGCGAATATTCGAGTTTTCGAATCTTGAATCATTTTCAAGATTCGCGGGATTCGAGGAATCGAATGTCCCACCCCTAGTTTTTTAGGTTAGGATTCGAAAGATTCGAATGACGAAAAAAGCGCGAATATTCGAGTTTTCGAATCTCGAATCTTTTTCAAGATTCGCGGGATTCGAGGAATCGAATGTCCCATCCCTAGTAAAAATGTTCGGTATATAAGTAGTAAGAAGTTTGATAGTATCTTTTGTTTCATTAATGGAAATACTAACTTATCCATTCATGTTGCTTAAAATCAACGAAAATATACTGCTAGTTCAGAGTAATTCAGATTTAGACACTAGTAGGAATAAAATTGTTGAATATTTCATATTTTAGTCACCTAACTTAAATGACAAAAATAATAGATTGTTCTTTTCTCAAAATCACATCAACCATCCATATAAAACACTTTATAAATCTAGATATCTGAAGAAATGCTAAGCTACAACACAACACTTTAAAATGTTTCATTTAAATTTGTTCAAATTAATATCCTTTGCAACAGTATTACCTATCTTAAATAGTGAATAAAGATAAAAAGTATTTAAGATAAATAAAAATTTACTATCAATAACAAATACGATAAATAAAAACACAATTATTAGCAGAAATATCCCTTCAAAAAACGTAGGAATGCTCGTATCAATATCAATTAAAAGAAAGAGACTTCTATTAAATATTACAGCATTAACAATGACAATAGTTTGTTTAATCTCGTTGCTATGATTAACGCTTGTCTATCTTCCCACGTAAATTCAAATACACATTTATGGCGCATAGATAAGGATCTGGTGGCCGAGGTGACTCTTACGCGATGGTGAGATGAGGTGGTTCGATCCCCGCAAGCAGCTTTGGATTTTTTCAGATTAGACGGAGTCCAAAACATATATAAGTTGGTAATAACTCATTTGTTCACTCGTCTATGTTCAAGCCGAGTTCGGTAATAATCGTCGCAATGGCAACAGTGCGATAAAACGCGATTTAAAACGCAAAAACGCAAAGTTTTAGTAGAAATTCGAGAAAATACGATCAATTATCAAAATTCGGTGATAAGAATTAGAATCTACATTCTTTTTCACTTAGAACAGCACAAACGTCGCTCCGGTATCACAGTTTTAAGATATTTTAATGTATTAAAGAAAACATCTCATTTGAGATATCCTATGTAAAATAAATACTGGAAAACGTTCCTGGAATAGAAACCAGCCTAAAAAGTAGCATATTTAAATCAATGAATATTTGTTCCCACCTGTTTTCAGGTTTATGTCGTCTTTTCTCCGGCATGCTCGAATCCATATTTCTTGAATTGACATTTCTTGGAGAAATCGAAGGAAATCTAACTTTATCATTACTATTTCTGTAACTGTTATTACAACCAAATACCGCACAATACGAAATTTCACTGAGAAAACTAGAGTTCACGAGAAAACGTAATAATTTTCCGAATCCTCGATCGCTGTTAATGTTAAATCATAGGCTAAAAGCGTAATATGAAATCCACGTGACGTCACACGATCGCAGCGACACTCTCCCGAGATGCGCATCGACCTACCAGGTATTAGTAGTATCATGATGGCAGGGGACATAAACAAAGGCTGTAACTTTCGGAGAACAACCCGAGAAAAATGGATTCTCGCATCGATATCGGATATTCTTTGCTCGCATCCGGTTTCGCCGGATCGCCCCGCCCTTTGCCCCCGGCCGCCCCAAGGTAGGCTTGCGGGGGCGACAGTATTCCACCCGCCTTCCGCCGCCGGCCGAGGCAGACGAGGTCGAGGTCCGCGGGACGCACTTCGCTTGTTTTTTCCCCAAAATGCACCCGGGGCGCGCAGCAAGAAGAAATATCGTGCGACCGAGACCTTGGAGGTGCGACGTAGGAGAAGAACACGAATAGGCGGCGTCTTTTGCGGCAAAGACAGAAAAGTCTTCCCAACCTGGGTTCATTCCATTCCAAACTTAAGTTCGTCGCGAAATAAGTTTAGTGATATGGTATTTATTAGCTCTAATTTTCCCGAGAATATCTACAGTCAACCTTAATTTTGATACTAGATTAGTGCAAAGAGTTCATTCGTGTGTTTCAAGATCGTTATAATTATTGGCCGAGAAAGCAGCGCCTTAATCGTCAAAATTTGACACGTGAGTCGTTTGTCTTTTAAAATGAAATTCGACGCATTCAAAAGTATTCCCAAAGGTCGTGGTTTTTTAATCCGAGATTCTGTCGCAAGAATTGTCGTATTCTTTAATCTTCGAAACCACGGGTGCTCGCCTCACGAGGAGAAAGAGAAAACCACCGATCACGAACTGCACGAAATTAGGCGCATGGCAACGGGCGCACTTATTGTTAGACCAATGAAAGCAATTATTAAGAGGGCCGGAGACCGTTTGAGCGTCCGAGGGAACACCTATTAGTATGTAGTTTACAAGCCCAGACGCCACTCGGAGAATGCTAGGGGAAAACAGCGGAGTCAAAAACCCGTCCAGGGGCAAAAAACTGCTTTTACGGTGTTGGCCACGGAGTCTGCAGAATATCCGTGGAAGGGGGAGGAGGTGGGGAAGAAGCGGATGGAACCCACCATCGCCATCTAGGCGGCTAAAAAAAGAAATCTCGCAGCGTGCGATGATGACTATGAAGGAATGGAAGGATGGGTTGAAGGACGCCGAGAGTTTATCCCGAAAAAGTCTCCAGCGTCAGAGTTTTGGCGAAGGGAAACAGAGGCAGCAAAAGGCAGCGGCGAAATTAAAAGTCGGCAAGGGACATCGAAAAAACACATTCAAAATACTCTTATATACGTAATTAATGCAATGTTTGCTGTAGAGATATTTTTTCCCTCGGAACGGATAACGATGAATGACTCCTGGCCCACTGTGTCACTCAACCTCTTAAATGCATCTTGTCTCCAACTGACGAAAATGGTTTGTATCTCTTTGGTATTTGAGCAATTCTCATAGTCCGGGCAGGATTTTACATTTCTATATGAACACCGTTGTTTAAGTATTAAAATGCGATTATTTCAAAATGACGCTATTGTTTATAAAAATTTCATTTTATCCATTTATCTCCAAAATCTTTAATATCTATGTTTCAGGATTATTTTAATCGGGTCTTAAGTAACTTTTTAAGAAATCGAAATATTAACACATAGAGGAAGTACGTACAAATTTCCCTTCTTTTCCGACCGTTAGCGTGGAGACCTCGAACGCCATATACCTAAGCACTCGTGTCTTTGATTCGAGCGTCGATAATATTGGGTTCGAAGGGAAAGAGGGCGTGCGCACCGCGGCCATGTTCCTCTTCGAGCCGAATCGCTCTGGAATTCCTCGTCGCACGTTTGGTTCCGTTACTTCGTCCGTATATAACTTATACGCGAGCCGCCATCTGCCGGCGGACGCGCGAAACGGTTTGTGTCACGGAGGCTAATTGGACAACTCTCGACCGAGAGAGAGAGAGAAAGAGAGTGACACATTTCCCGGAAAGAAAGAGCGACTAGGCGTGAGAAGAATAGTACTCGCTCGCACTTCTGCTGCTGTGCCACGGCGTGCGTGGGAAGAAGGGCGCATGCGCAGAGGTCGGGTAAGCCGCCGATGGACCAAGTAAGGGTATATACGTGTACAGTGAACGCTTCCAGGAGCGACCTTGAGCGTTGCGACCTCACGCGTCCAAAACAAACGCTATATATTAGGCGTGCACTTGTCTATTGTGCGCTTCTAACGGCGATCTAGGGCGGCGCGGTGAGAAGCGCGTTCGCGTATTCAGCGGCCGAGCGAGCTTCCTTTCAAACGATTAATTGATGCGCTTGGAAAGATGCTGCTGTTATCGACCAGGAGAAGACAAATCGTTGTTTTTGTCATCGCAATAAGGAATTCGATGATCCACGTAACCAGTTTGCTATTTAAATTTAAAATGTAACTCGTTTGTTTTGAGAAAGAAAAACCCGAAGCAAAATGTGAAATTACTGCGTGAGTGAAAGGAATGGAAGAGAATATAATAGGTCGTCGCAATTGTGGATAACTTATTTCCCTTTACGTGATATTTTTGTGGAAGAAAGAATTGATGAGAAAGAGAGAGAATTGATTAAAAGACACCTTACGTGAAACAAGATAGAAGTTTCGAGCGAAGGAGAAAGAGAGAGAGAGAGAGATAAGGAAGACGAAAGAAGTGGAAGAAAATGGAGAGAGACTAAAGAAAATAGATAATGACGCGGAAACATGACGGGGACGAAACCTTGTGTTTTCACGACCGCCGTCGTTTCCTCCGTGACGTGTGGTGCAGTTTGTGGAGAGCAATGGAATTAGGCTGAGGCAGAGGGACCGAAAGTGTGAGCTCCATTAAGGTGATCCGCGAAAAATAACTGAGAACAAAAATAGCAAGTATGTAAAGGTGTACTCCATGTCGGAGTGGACAAGGTATCCAAATGCGTTCTTTGAGATCGACAAATTTTAGTAAAACAGCCCAATACCAAATTTCGTCAAAACACGTCCTGCGGTTCCCTGGTTGAAACAGGTACGTGGTAAACTACATGTATGTCTTCATGTAAATTGATCGTATTTAATGAACGATTTTAACCAAAATTGGAATCGTTCGACTAATTTTAGTAAAACTCCCTAATAACTCCCTAATTTCATCAAAATACGTACTGCGGTTCCCTGGTTGAAACAGAGGTACGTTCTAAACTACATCTAGGCCTTCATGTAAAGTGGTTGTAATCAGGGGCGCACCCAGGATTTTCTCTTAGGGGGGGCTCAACCATAAGAAAATATATCCCACCGAACATATCTAATACTTTACGTTTTAATTTGGGATAAAAACGTAGCGATTCTCGGATAGAGAAGAGGGGGTATTCACTAAAGAAAAGAAATGCGATTGAGATTTGCAGTTTTAAGGACCCACAAATTTAATGACAAAAGGAAAAAATTAAAATTTTGACATGGTTAACAATAATAAAAAGCTTGGTATAAATTCGACAAAAAATACAAACTATTTTTAATTATTAATCATTCAATACATATTTCATTCTAGATTAAAATGTCAATTTTTCTCTTTGATTTCTGTAATTCGTTTAAAACATCTTGAGGATTAATTTTAATGTGTCGATGTATATTTAAAAGCGCTAAGCCATTTAAACGGTCTTGAGACGGCGTTCCTCAAATATGTCTTCAACCTTCGTAAAGTCGAAAATGATCTTTCACTGGTGCACGTAGTAATAGGAAGTGTGGCAAATATTTTTAGCAATATGAAAATATTTGGATAAATTAATCTGTCACACTGATTCAACGCATCTATAGCATTCTTCGGCGGGGCTATTGTAGATACCAACTTATCAAAACGTTTGTACCACATTATAAATTCTCCCTTTAAGGCAAACTCATTTGTTGAGAGAATATCGGTATTGTAGAATTTAACAAGCCTCAAAAAATTCTCGATTTCAGATTGTTTTTGAAGTTCTCCTTTAGGTAGAATACTGCTAAATTCAAGTAGTACGCCCTGATGTTTAGAAAACCTTTCATTCAGCTGGCTTAGCATGTGATCTGCGAAGGGAATGAATATAAACCTTCGGTAATATTCCTCCGTAGTTTCAGATGGAACATCTTCACTCTGACGGCGTTTGCAGCTTATTAACCTCTTTACTTCAATACCAATCGATGTTGCTTTTTCAGAAGCTTTTTGAAATATAACCCTAAATTCATTTTCTGAATTAATTCGCATACCTTCTATTTGTTCTACAACATCACGCACACGATTAAGTGCTGAGTGAAGGTCACTATCAACTTTTTGCAGTGATCTGCACAACGCTAATGTATAGGAAAAAAATGCCTGTACTCTATATACTGAAATAAGAAAACCAAACTCACAAATAGAGTTTAATAGCATTTGGGCACCGGATGAAACTTCTTGGTTCTGCCAGGAACTTATTTCATCAAGAGCAAAATAAATCGCGACAAAGAGTTCAATCATTACCATTATGGATTCATGCCGTTCAACCCATCTTGTATTAGCAAGTTGTCGTAGTTTTTTCTTATTTGATTCAGAGCAATGTTCATTAATTTTTCTCGTTAATACTTCACCTCTTTTAGGAGTATTGAAAAACTTATAAATTCGTTCTACTATACCCAAGCAATTCTTTACTTTTTGCACTTTCACAGCATTTCCAATTGCTAAATTTAAACTATGTGATGCGCAGTGGACATATAGTGCAAGGGGGTACAATTTCCTTATATGTGTTTGAACTCCATTGAATTTCCCACTCATTGACGCAGCACCATCATAGCCCTGACCTCGTAAGAATTTTAAATCAATTCCTACACTTTTAACCGATTCAATTAACGTATTTGATAGTTCACGACCAGAAGTCTCTGATACTGGAACAAACTGTAAAAAATCTTCTCGTATTGACAAACTCCCTTCTTTATCCTCATCTATGTATCGCACACACATTGAAAATTGCTCAGTAGTCGATATATCACAGGTTTCGTCTGCAAGAATTGAGAAAAATTTGGCAGCATTTTTCTTCGCAACAATTTCCCTCAGTATTATGTCGTTGCATGCAGCCAGAATTTGATTTTGAATGTTCCAGTTGAGAAACGTTGCATTTTTACCACAATTTTCTAAATGTTCTCTTAATTCTTTGTCGCCAGCATCAATTCTGTAACGCAATATTGGCCGAAAGTTACCCTCATTTTCTTCAGGCTCATTTTCAACACAAAACTGACCATACTCTCGATGGGCTCGAAGAGGTATTCCTTGTTTTCCACAAATAATTACAGTTTTAATGATAGGTTCTAATCTTTTCCTATTTAGCTGAACTTTTTTTTTGCCTCATCCTTATCTATTTGCTTATCAACAGATGTAACTTTCTGACCACGAAGGTCCTGCAATCTTTGAAAAGTCAACACAGAACTGGTATGGTATGGGTAAAATTAAACGCAATTATTTAAAAACCAGTTTTAACAGAGTTCTTATGTACAGCAGGCAAACTGTATACGATTTCCAAGAGTCCAAATTCAATTAAAACAATTACATTTATGATTACATTTAAACCGTTGATTTATATGACCCTCAAAAATGCGTTCCTTTCTCAAGATGTGCTTTAAAGTTCTTAGAAAAAACTTTCCTCGAAATTCCTCTTTGCGTCGTTCGCATGCGTTCTCTCCATCTGGAAGCTATTAGGGATCCAGGGTCACTTGGCTTTACCCTTCACATGGAGGACAAAAGAAGGCTGAAATGACCACTTTCTTCAGTGCGGGTTGCCTTCCTGTCACTATTCCGTTGGTTTAGGGAAAGACTATAATGAAGTTAGAAAAATGGATGCAAAAAAATGAAACGGCTGAAAAATTACCGATGACTACATTTCCTTAATGAACGACATTGTGAAGAATTTCTCGATAATATTGTTAGAAATCTTACGAAAAACCAGCAGATTTACTTACAAATAGTACAGACATTCTGGTTAATACTAATGCCCTAGCATGAACATGTCGATTTTTGGGGGGGGGGGGCTAAAGCCCGTCAGCCCCCCCCCCCCTGGGTGCGCCCCTGGTTGTAATTATTGTCCTATTAACCAAAATTGAAATCGTTCGACCAATTTTAGTAAAACTCCATAATACCAAATGTCATCAAAATACGTCCAGCGGTTTCCAAGTTGAAAGAGAGGCACATTGTAAACTACATGTATGTTTTCATGTAAAGTGATCGTAATTATTGTCCTATTTAACCAAAATTGGAATCGGCCGACAAATTTTACTAAAGCTTCCAAATACCAAATTTCATCAAAATACGTAAAGCGGTTCCCGAGTTTTAACAAACGGACGGATAAACGGACGGACGGAAACGACCTCCCCTACGATTCACCCCGCCGACTCGAGACTAGCCGAGTCAAGATCAGTCACGCTGAGTATATGCGTTCACTTCGCGCAAAGATAACATAATAATAAAAAAACAATAATAAAAATACAATTCTTTTAAAAATGTTTTACAAATATTTATGGGAACGACACGAGTTTCTCAACTGCCAATATATTGGTTTGTTAATAAATCCAAATAAATCCCACTAAATCTGAACAAAGAGAGAATAGATCTCGCAACCACAAAACGCACTTTTCACACAAATGATACACTAGAAAGTGAAGGATTTCGGGCTTCCGGTATTAATGTGAACGCGACCAATGACGTCACATATCTTTGCGTGTCGAGAACGATTAATCGATCTTTATAAACTTTTAAAAATGTAAAAATAAATTATATAAAATCTTGTTTTGATGGTCTGTTAAATAATGGTAAGTTGGTTGCTCAGCTTTTGAATAATTGGTGTGAAAATATCTTTCTAACCCTCATTGTTGACAAATCTCAGCTGATTTATTTTTCATATGCAAATAAATCTTGTAAAATGCTTTCTGTTGATATTAATGAGAAAGCTATTCCCCAGGCGGAAAGAACAGATTTCATGGGAGTCTGTATGTATTCTCATATTTCGTGGGAAGTTCATATTCGTAAATTAGCTAGTAAGATTAGTTCTATCTGCTGCCTTATAAGGGCATTTAGATCCACTGTGTCTGATGATGTTCTTTCAACTTTATATTATGGTGAGTTTTACTCACATTTAGTATATAGTATACTTTTTTGGGGCTCTTCCACACATGCTACCTCTATATTTAGGATTGAAAAAAAGGGTTTCTCGGCTGATTGCTCATGCACCTTATGATGCTCCATGCCAACCTATTCTCAAAAAAATAAATATTTTGCCATTACCATGCATATACATCATGATAGCTCAGATGCATACTAGAATTTATTTAAACGAATATGAGGAAAATTCGATTATTCACAGCTATAATACTAGACAGCATAGTGATTTACATGTTCCGTACTCGAGCAACTGCTCTTGGCCCTTAAGTGATGGGATTGCATTTATACAATCACCTCCTTCATGAACTGAAAAACATCAGAGAAATTTCTGCTTTCAAGCATAAGTTAAGGATTTTCCTGCAAAATAAACTTTATTATAGCCTCAGTGACTATATGAAAGATCCATTATCTGTGCAATAATATGCTGATTGCAATTTTACTATGTACTGTCTTTTTTGTTTTCTTTTCTTTCATTCTGACGTGTCCTGTATCAATGTACTTTGATCTTTGTGACAAATAAATTATTATTATTATTTGGAGTAATAAGAACTAAAACAGTCAACATCTTCCTGTGAAGTCAACCGAACGCTAACGGTTTCTGTCATTCTGAGTTTTTTTCCTTGGGTAATTTCTTTTGTTTTATTATGCGTTTCTAATTTTCTGTACTATTTAATATATTTGTAAAGTGGAAAGCAAGTCTTGCGTAGGATTTGTTTTTGATAGTATTATCTATATTCTATTTTGTCGTCTGCTAAAAGTCTTCTTTGTCTCCACATTTCCGTCGTCTGCTAAATTTGATCTTTCAGTGTTTTTCCTCTCTTTTCTGTTATAATGCAGTGTTGATAGTATATATGTTCTTGGACTTCTGCATATACTAATTTTTAAGTACGCAGTGTTCTTGACATCGCATTTCCGGCTGCTTGTATTCTTAACTTCACGAACTAGAATGAAATGCCAAAGATGTAACGATGAATTACCGGCAGATGGAGACTACGTGTTCTGCTACGGATGTATTAGCGAAATACATTACAATTGTGCAGGGTTAAGAGATGTTACCAACAGGGCAATGTCCAAGGCTAAAAAGGAGAATTGGAGATGTGTTACGTGTCGTAATAAAAGCAAAAATGATGCATCACCATCACATAAAAAAGTAAATAAGGATAGCACGGAAGCTAAAACTAGAAAACGGGATGATGCAGGGCATTGGGCAAAAGATTTTGAGGAAATTAAACATTGTCTATAATTGATTAGTGCTAAGTATGATACTTGATTAACAAAAATAGACTCTTACGTTACTGAGGCTAAGGGGATAGCAAATACAATCCAAGAACTTCAAAATCAAATTAAATCTAAAGATAAAATAATTTTGGAACTGCAAAATAAGGTTTACCTTATGGAACAAAAAAGCTTAAATAAAACAATAGAAATAGTAGGGATTAATGCACAATTATTAAACGGAAAAGACCTACATGAAACTATAAAAAAATAGCCAAGGTGATAAAATTAGAAGAACCAAAAAATGAGGAAATAGAAGACATATATTTGTAAAAAGTAGAAGCCCAATAAGATTGTGTTATGTTTTAACAAAAAAGCTGATAGAGATGCGTGGTTCTGTAGTAGAAAATTACTAATAAATAATGAGATATTTAATAACAGAAATCAAACAAAAATATATATAAATGAAGCATTATCTACCCATTATAAAAGAAGACAAAAAATAAAGGAAGAAATTTGAGTTATAAATATATTTGGTTCAAAAATTCAGCCATACTCCTAAAGAAAGATGATAATGCACAAATAATCAAAATTTACAATGAATCTGATCTAAATTATGTACATTTATAGTAATAAATTACATCATTAATAGTTTATTTTTATTTATTAATTGTTCACCCAAAATCCATATAGGTATTAGAGAATTTATATGGAGGAGGTGCATATATGGTAGTTTGGCCCGGGTGCTAATGTAGGTAGTTACAGCACTGGCTTCATGCTTAAATATTTGATAGTACTGAGATTTAGACAACCGACATTGAGTAATGTCAAGTTTACATTTAGTCCTAGTATTGTAGTGATGAATATCTGATCTAGTTGTTAGTGTGTTTAAATTTTCTTTAACATTTACCAAATTTTCATATATATACAAACTATACACAGTCATTATTTTATATTTTACAAATAGTGGCCAACAATGATCAAGTAATGCAGCATTAACTATAATTCTAATGGCCTTCTTTTGTAAAGTAAAGATATGCTTCACGCCAGGTGCATGGCCCCATAATCTAAGCCCATAGTTTAATTGACATTGAAAGAAGGCGAAATAGATATTTCTTATATATTCAGTAGAAATCTTGGACTTAAGTTTCCTAAGTAAGAACAAACCTCTAGACAGTTTGTTGTACACTCCTGAAGTATGGTTATTCCAGCTGAGTTTAGAATCTAAATGAAAACCAAGTAATTTAATTGATGTAGACTCTTCACCATTAGCCAATAAGCTAGACATCAAATATTGTGTTTTATCTTCATTCAGAAACAATTGATTTGTGGAAAACCATATGTTAGACTGATTTAATATAGCGATGGACATAGACTTAATAGCATTCACATCTTTACCACTATTAATAAAGGGAGTATCATCAGCATATAAAATTGATTTGTAGTTATCATTACATGCAAGATCATTGATCATTATCAGAAAAAGAAAAGGTCCCATAACTGAGCCTTGAGGTACACCTTGATTTAAATCACACATTCCCGAATATTTACCACACAAGTACACTAGTTGTTTTATACCAGACAAATATGATTTTATGACATTCATTATGGAGTCTTTTATGCCATAGTGCTGGAGTTTGTTTAATAAAATTGGATGGGAAACACAAAAGCTCAAGATAACTCGAAGCTTGAACCGCAAAATTCGAAACCGGTAAGAAGCCAACCAATAGGATTTAATGTGAAGGACGAATGCATGCACACTCAGATTTGGCACTCTTTGTGTGTTCCAATCCTGATTTTTAACACAGTATTGAGATTTTTGTTATTCCTTCAGCATGTACAATTATTGATTTTCAAATTAGTGATGTCTCATTAAATAATTTAAGCTGAAAGCTTCTGTAAATCCGATAAGTTATTACCTCTAAGCAGCGACATAATAAACCTTTGCATGACTTGTATGAATGGGGTCCTTTCGCCTACATTGACACTGCTGCTTCACTAAAATGGAGATTTGCCCCACTTAAGAAAAGGGTTTCATGAAGAAACAAAAACTCGTTTTATTCATCCTCTAGTCTGAGAACACAATATATTTAAGATTAATAAAAATACTTGTAACTGCTTATTTAATTATGCATTTCCTAAAAATATTTCTCTATTGTGGCATCTTGCTTGGTTTTATATAATTCACACAGCTTAGAAATGAACATGCCTTTACAATCCAAGCCCAACTTAAAGTTCATACTTATCTCTGTAAATGATGAAAGACAAGAAATATAAATTCTGATGAAAATAAAACCCATTGAAAATAAGAAAAAGCTTCATATTAAAGTAACAGTCATTGAAAATTGATTGAGGCCCACCCAGCTATAAACCAGTTGTGGGGCTGCCACCTTAGCCTCCAGACATCCCGGTATCTGCTTTAGTCTGGTCTCTCACTTTGTGTTATGGACATGGGGAGCTGTATTAATGGCATACTCTCACAATGACATTACACTGATCATTAGACACAAGCCTATTCACCATGGCAAAGTAGCAGAGGCATGGATAGGGATAATCATCGGACAATTTGTTTAAACAAATTGTTGAGTATATAGCGCAGCAGATGGTATTTTTCCTGAATTTTTAAAATGTTTAAGACAGTGCCTATCAGACATGAAATGAGATAGAGACAAACCAGGTAGCTATAGACCAGTAACTATTGTCCCTGTTTTATCTAAAATATTTGAAATGGCCATAAAAGACCAACTAAATTCTTATTTTGAAAACAATAATCTGTTTACCCACTCTCAATATGGTTTTTGTTCTGGCAAATCTACAACTCAGGTTATAGAATCAATTGTGAATACAATTCTCAATGTATTTGAGGATAGAGACTATATTTATATTACCCTATATGATTTATCTCGAGCTTTTGACTGTGTTTCCCATCCAATTTTATTAAACAACCTCCAACACTATGGTATAAAAGACTCCACATCGAATGTCTAAAAATTATATTTGTCTGGTAGGAAACAACAAGTGTACTTGTGTGTTAAATATTCAGAAATGTGTGATTTAAATCAAGGTGTACCTCAAGGCTCAGTTATGGGACCTTTTCTTTTTCTGATAATGATCAATGATCTTGCAAGTAATGGTAACTACAAATCAATTTTATATGCTGATGATACTACCTTTATTAATAGTGGTAAAGATGTGAATGCTATTAAGTCCATGTTCACCACTATATTCAATCAGTCTAAGCTTCATATTAATATAACAGTCATTGAAAATTTTCAGTATTTGCAATAAGAGAAAATTTTAATACAATACCATTTGTAAGCTTTGAATTTTCCGAATTTGAAGCGGAAACTCTACGAACCACAGCTTAAGTTCAATCAATGGAAGCTTAATGAATTTATAAGAGCTATCCGATTAAAAAAGAAATTTCGAAATATATCTTAAAACAAAAAAGTAAATTTGATGTCACCTAGCGGAAATTCTATGAACTATATGGACAACCCAATCGGTGGATAATTCATAGAATGATGAGCTATAAAATTATAAAAATTTTCCTGAAATTTCCATTAGTTTGTTTACAATATTAGTAAAAATTTAATTTTCCGAATTTAAAGCCTCTACGAACCTTCCAAACTAGTTTTTACCGTACCCAGTTAACCGGTTATTTTTCGAATTTTCTTACTATTTGTTAACTGGTTAATTGTGTCCTATTAATTGAATTTTTTGAAGGGAGAAAAAATGATTGCCATAATCAGTTTTCAAAAATCCGAATGAAAAGAATTAACTGGAATAAATAGGTGTTCTTATTGGTATATGACCCCTCCAGGCCGATGTTATTTCATAAAAAAACAAAAATTAATTTAAAACCAGGATTTGTGAACTGTTGGAATGGATTTTTAGGAAAACAACGAAAAACTATTTTTAAGATCGTTAATTGTTTTTTTGGTGCATCACGAAACTGGTGGGTTAGTAGTTGGGGTAGGAATAGTCAAGGTTAAGGCGGGAACTTCCCCTACGAGCACAGCGTTCTCTGCCCATCGACTTATATCGCTGTCTCCAGCAGTCGCTGCCCATCAAAACTTCCAGTTGACTTTCGGCTGTCAGTTGGAGAACCTTTTCAATGCAGTTGCAAGCATTCAGCCTACTTCTACAGCCAGTGAACGATTTTTTCTGTGGCCAATAACTATTCGACCAAAATTCGTAGTTCTAAAATACAAAACGCTTTATGCTCTGATACTGCTGAAATATTATTTTTTTTTAAATAAATAAATATTTTTTCTTGTATTCTTTTGTGATTTTGTACAAACAATATTTCTTGCACATATGAAATATTGAATGTCGTTTATTTATACAGCTTAATTTTTAAATAATATAAAATGTTGTTTTTCTTGTAAGTATTCCATTCAAAATTTTGTTATATCAAACATTGAATGAGCTTAGATTTCTTTTTTTTTTTAAATGATTTGCAGCAAAAATATGCAGTTTTTTGAAATTTGTTTAAATAACCATCTCTAAAAATTAATCGAGGGTTTCTATTTTTACCATTTAATTACCGGTTAACCAGTTAGCTGATGATCTTTTCACCAATAAACCGGCTAGAGAAAATTCCGGCTAATCGGAAGCCCTATCTACGAACCAGCGTGCGAGTTCAATCGGTGAAAACAATGACTTTATAGGAGATATCTAATTCAAAAACAATTTTCCACAAATCTCTTAAAACAACAGAGTCCACAGACGGATTGATCACACAGGCACGCCTTTTCTTTTAAGAAAACGTGCTGAAAATAAAGCTCCTAGAAAGTAACTCGGGAGTCGATTGCAAAATAGACCTCGACTGGGTGAAAGTGGGTACCATGCAAAATTTGGCTGCGCTGGCTCTCGCGGTGTCCGGATACATAGAAAACAGACAGACACTCTTCTTTAGATGTTACATTACCCGCCGCATCACTACACAAAGCAACGCCATGGTTACCATCATTCGTTTTCCCACTTTATCGAAATTCGCCTACATAAATGCAACATACGAAGAGTGCGAAAGCAACTTACTTACTTATTAAAACAAAAAAAAGTTTTAGTTATTTTAAATTAATGTTTAAATGCATCATGAATACGCATAAAAGTTTTGCTCCGAATTCCTCGTCCGAAAAAATACGCTCGCGACGCGACATTCGAGTTTGACACACCGAAAACAACCTTGCACATAGTATACACTATGTACGTTCTAAGTATCATACGACCGTCTATCTTCTCAATACCCCATTTGACCTCTTCATACCGCATTTGATCAATAGAGAGAGGACGACTAATAAAAACCTACGTTGTTTTTTTTCCAAAAAGAGATTTTGATCGCATGACCTATGGGGCTGTTGATAACGTCGTATCCGTAAGAGTAAAGAAGTGCGTCACACAGCGCTACGCTATATGTACTATTATTTACTTCCACCTTTGAAAGAGGGGTGTGAGAGGGAGGAGGCAAGGGGCGAACATACTCGACGCGGCCACTCATCAGGACGTACGAGGCGACATATCGGCGCCGTGCGTGTGTGCGTGCGTTGGGGCTCACGCGAAGGGAAGAGCGGGATGAGGAGATAAGACGCTGTTAAGGAGGCTCGTAACGGAGTTATTGCTCGGGTCAAATAAATCATAACTCCACTCTTCGGCCACGTCATTGGGGGGCGTCGTTAGAAGGCACGGGACGAAGCCTTGGCGCGAATGAAGAAACGAGAGTGACGCAAACAGAAGCGATTCCAAATGGACGACGGCCAATGATGATTGATGGGCGCCGCAAAGGCACCCTGAAATAGCGCAGCTCTAAAGGAGATCCAGATAAATACAGTGACCAAAAAATAACCTAACTATGCTTTTGCATCACTCCCCCTCCCATCCCCAACATAAGTAACATTTTTAGAAGCCACATCTACGTAAAAAAATGTTATAAAATTGTTTTTAAATGATTCTAATTTAGATGGGTTTTCCACCATTTCAATTCTAAAAATTTCTCTATCAACTTTATCAGTGTTCATTTAGCATAGGTACTTCCGAGTTTTCTATTTAAAGACGTAATAAATGCTTTAATCTACTTCTGTCCACACAAGCGCGTAAGTAGCTTTTTATTACTTTAGGTTCATCTGATTTAGTGAGAATTATAAAAGCATTTTTCGGGCCCTCTAGGCACGTCGTGGTCTTGCATTTCCGAATTACGCCCCTGACACGAGGAAATTTTTTCGAGCATCAATTATATTTCGGTTAAATAGGAGAAATTGTTAATTCAAGTTTTGCATTGGGGATAAATAGTAATTGAGAGAGATTCGAATGTTCCTCAAGATAACTAAAAATTATTTATATTTCTAGCACTAATCGTCGCAAATTAATTGTTCAATTTATTCGGCCTTGTGCAACTTCGCAAATAGATTCGCACTGAACGAGGTTAAGAATATTCATCAGACGATGTCGATCGAATGTTAAAATCTTAAGCGTATGCGAGTTTTCTAGCGAATCAAACTTTCGGGATATTATCGCCGCAACTTTTCCTTATATGACACAGCAGAGAGAGACACCCTTTGGCGGCATTAGCCTACTCCAGGGGTTCTCAGCCTGGTGCTCGCCAGCACCGTTCTGCTCAATTGGATTGTGATCTGACAGTTTGACTGTGCTCTTCTACGGTATTTCACATCCTCTTTCTTGAAACCACTAATTTAATTTGGTTGATTGCTTTCTTTCTAAACGTATTCAAGGACATTAAGAAAGACTTTGACAATGTTTAGATTTTTTCAGAGTCATTCATATTTTTGTAGAAATAAAGTAATGCTTGCATGTTATTCTAGATTACAACTTGGTGCTTGGCACAATGAAAAGGTTGGGAAGCCCTGGCCTGCTCTTCACAAAGGGCACCAACTGCTTAACGTCCCTTCCGAAGGACTTAGAACTGACTTGCACGGTCTCCCCAAACCACACGACTAGGATAAAATCTTCAGCGTTTCGGACTTTAGTCAGCTAATATTGCTACCATAAAATCAGTCTGAGGTAAAAATATATTTTATTGCGCACCCGCGCCAATAAACGAAACTTGGAGGCCTGGTTGTGGTGGTTTAAGCGAGTTTCAAAATCTAGAAGATTTTCCTCGAAAATTTCTGTCTCCACCCAGATGTAGCCAATGTCCAAAATTAGCAATGAAATGTTCAACATGAGATACGAGTAATAGATTCGGGCGTTCGCCGCAACATATACCGTATTTCTCGGCTTATAAGACGCACTTTGTTCCAGAAAAATGACTCCCAAAATCACCCCGCGACTTATACGCTGAAGGTAATATTATTACTGTTCTAACTAATGACACTGACGAGCACACTCATTCCCAAAAAGGAATAATTGGCACTCATTCGTCGCAAAAACAATAAAATATACATAATTAATAATTAATAGTGAAAAAATTGTTAATATATACAGTAAAACTTTTTGCCACGTGAATTCCGAGGACGAATTTTCATTATTACCCTTTAATACATGTCCGTTCACAGTGATTACAATTTCAGCACGTTTGCTATGTTATAGTTCCTAATCAGCTCGTTGAATAGCGTGATTAATGCCACGGAACAGTAGACTTAGTGTAGATATATTTTATAGGTATGTAGGATAAATAACGTTACATGTATTAAGATCATAATGGGTACAAAATTGAAAAGATATGCCTACGATATTAGTTATAAGCTTCAGGCGACTCAATACGCAAGAAACGCACGGAAACCGAGCAGCAGCACGTCATTTCTGTCCACCTCCCACAGAAAAAAATGGAGAAAACGAGGAAAAACCGAAACTGATGGGATTAAAGAAATATAGTCTTCGTAAGGTTGGTCTTAAATTGCCACAACTAAAGGAGGAAGTGATGGACAGTAGAGCAGAGGAAGTTTGGTATTGCTGTATCCATCAAAATCGTTATTTACGAGGCAAAAAGAGTTGCCGAAGAAAAAGGACTGGTTGAGCGTGCTTATCGTTATTACATGTGCATTCCGTTTATTATTTATCACATTATATTAAAATACCATACTTAATACTTAAGTAAGTACTATCGGTAAAGATCTATCCGTCGACGTGTGTGGCGCACTCAGCTTTAATTAATACTACTGCCGAGTTCACGCAAGGAACATTTAGCTATACAGGCCTCGAAGCAATTATTTAGTTTTAGATCATCTCTATTTATTTTACGAATTATGTTTATCTAAAACGTTATATTTAACTGTTATCACGCCGGAATATTTTCTGTAAATGTTGCCGGATACGGACTTAATAACGGCTGGAAGTGATACACGGCATGACCCTTCGTAAATGCCTTGGTGGACCAAAATACTTATTTTCCTGAAAAATCTTCTAAAATACCGGGGGGCGTCTTATATTCCGCGAAATACGGTATATCGAATGAAATAGAGATGAGATAAAATTCAATCATGAGTGGATCGATAGTCTACAAAAAGAATTCGGTAACAATGAAACTGAATGATGGTTCTATAACCGTAGTGAGATAGTACATAATTTTAAAATAATTAGTAAAATCATTAATAAAATTGTATATGACGCACTCACTCAATTGGAGGAGTAAGAGGAAATAAGTTTGCTCAATAAGGATATTATCTAAGAAAGGCAGCGTCCACGCCTGTGGCAAACATCCTTTCAATCGCCACACGATATGTAATATGTACAACATTAATCAAGGAGATGTACCTCGATTTTCGGACGTGTCAAGGTCTTCAAGACAGTCGCATTTATATGTTCTTGCCTCAGCGAGCTATGCTTAGCGAACGTTTTCATTCTTTATCACTTTCTCACCTTAGGAATCCAATAGAACCCATGTGTTTGCTTTTCATATTGCTCTCAATTGCGTGTCCGATGTTTAGATCTTTCATGCCAATGACCTGCTCGGGACTGTTTACAGTTGGGTCAAAGGGAAGGAGTCAAACACATTTGCAATTTGGCAGATCTAATTATGCGTGGAGTCCGTTTGGTTCTACTAATCGTGCTCTGTCTGTGGTATTAAAAGTAAAACAAAAAAATGAAACCCATTTATCCAGGCGTCATATGTTAAGCACCAAGAGCATCGAAACATAACGGGGTTGGGATTTTACGGCAGAAATATATTTCTTATTGCAATAGAAAATTAAATGGACCTCTTCGGGATACTTACACCAATACAGAGAAAGAATATCCTCGAATTGTGGAACCTCGTAAATATTGTTATTTTGTACAACAAACTCAGCAAAGAACATTTTAAATAACTACCATCCAATCAGCCTACATCTACACGACGCCGCATATGGGTAAACCATGTCAAATCGCACACTTTGAGGCAAAAATTCACAGAGACCTTTTATAATTGCATAAAAATTTGTACACATATTACATAGACGAAAAAAATTAGCGTTGATAGTTTCGCAGTTACGCGAGATTCAAGTTTTTGGAAAGTGGGAAAACAACCGCGCCAGAGGAATTTGATCGGTAAAATCTTCAGAACTATTTATCGTACAAACTTGCGCTTGGTCTCATTTTAAAGGCCTTGAAAATCCCTTTCCGATAGTATAGGTCACATACCACATTTATTAAGAAATTTATTTGGTTTATTGTTTAAATTTATTTTTCATTATCTGCTCGCCAATGTAAAATTTTGAAAAAATTTCATCGCATTCCTCATTCAATTCTCTATATACCATGTAACTTTCAAGGAGAACCAATGGAATCTTTATGAAATAATCCATTCTGGTATAACGGATAAACAAAACCAGACTTTTCCTCTGTCTATTTCACATATGTTACATTATACTTCAGAAAATAATATATTGCAAAAAATAAAATTATTATATCTTTCTCCAATTTCTTTCTTATTCGACCAAATCACTCATACAAATGAATCTTTGAAGAAATGTTAGCAAATAGGTTAAACTGCGCAGAAAAGGAAGGGAAACCGAAAGTCACCCGCTACTAAGGAATAATCTTAATGGTTACCTCAAACAGGAGACACAATGCGTACTGAGAATTTCGGCTACGTCTGAACATGTCCCGAGAGATAAAATTCGTGTCACTTCTCCAAAACGCACGGGAGTGCACAGTAAGGGTAAAAATCAATTGAAGTCGTTTTAGAGGAAGAGTTCCCATTCTGAATTTTCGAAAGAGTCAGAGGTAGGTAGCTGATATTAAACAAAATAGTAGAAACAATGACATAATTCGTTCCTTTAGTCAAAATGAATAATTGTACACTTTACTCTTATATTTAGAAGAACGATTGGCACCCATTACTAATTTACAAAAACAACTTGAAAGAAAAGCGGAATATTACATAGCGCTGGCCAACATACGCTTAAAGAAGCAAAAGTAACTTCCCAAAAAACAGTTAGAAACGCGGGTGTATACCGCTGTTATCAAAACACAACAGTAATTACTACGGCTATAAAATAGTTTTGGAAAGTTATTTCTTATAAATTGCTACAATAGATAGAAATCTTCAGTTAATGCTTTGTAGTGCTTTTCGTAATTGCTGAAAAGCACTATTTATTATCTTCGTGATGTCCGTCTGTCCGTCCGTACGCATATATCAGGGAAGAAATGGCTGAACCGATTTCAACCAAAATTTGT
Organism: Tanypteryx hageni; assembly: GCA_028673005.1. Taxonomy (NCBI): domain Eukaryota; kingdom Metazoa; phylum Arthropoda; class Insecta; order Odonata; family Petaluridae; genus Tanypteryx; species Tanypteryx hageni. The sequence continues at coordinate 10,278,797 of CM054115.1, read as the reverse complement.
ATACAGAATCTTCACATAAATATAGAACCAAAATGGCATATTTCCACCAGATCAACTCAGCAGGGGTGCCACAATTGCAAATTAAACTTTTCGGTAATAATGAATTTGCAAGGAATTGGCCGAACCGATTTCAACGAAATTTAGTATGAAGAAGGTATTTAACATTGAAAAACATAATCAATATCTTTAATGTAGATATAAAAATAAGGGCTGCCACAATCAACGTCATAAAAAATTTCATTTTACACGTATTTGTGTTGAATTCTCTGAATTAATTTTAAACAAATTTAATATGTAAATGTACTCACATATACTATACCATAATTGCATACTTGGACCGGATCAGCTAAACAGGGGTGCCACACTTATAAATTAAATTCTTTCAGTAATTACGGATTTGGAAGGAATTGCCTGAAGGGATTTAAACTGAATTCTGTATTTAGGATGTGTACAACAAACATACCATAATGAAATCAAGATGTTTAAAGCGGAGATAAAGAGCATGGCTACCACAATAAAAAAGAAAATTATATTTTACGCGTATTTATAGAGTACTGACAGCATGAATTTTAATCCAATATGGTACATATAATCTTCATATAAATAAATAACCAAAATAGCATATTTCAACCGGGTTGACTAAAAAGGGCTACCACAATGTCAAGGTTAGAATTTTTCTGCAACTATGAGTTTGAAAGTTTTTAGCTGAACCGATTTGAAAAAGAAATTCGTTTGTAGGGCTAGTATATAATGGCAAAATGAAATGAACATGTTTCGAGCGGATCTAAAAAGCAGAGCTACCACCATGTAAGGAAAAATAATTTTCTGATTTCTAAGCGAATAAATTAATATACGGTCAAACTACGGCGAATTTTACGAAAAGCACTTATGTACCACGGGAAACCCGTGCACATCCTTACTTGTTAGTGCTTTTCGTCATTGCTTTCAGTAAAATGTCGGGTGGCCCCTGATCTAAATGAAACATTTCTCGCCAAATGCAATTTTATCTTAGAAGTAACCGTTATCAAGGAAATCAAACTTGGAACTTAGAAAAATTCATGCATCGATACCAAATTTTTGTCAACGAAAACAATCTTCGTTGTAATTGAAGTAAAAAAGATCTTATATATAATTGAGAAAAACGTTTAATTTCCTCAGGTGTGAATGCAGCATTTTATTAGCGGAAGGAAATGGATTGGCTATGACGAATAAAATGTTAACGTATATATTACAACAACTTAACTGGTGTGAGGTAGTTTTTAAATATTTTTCGAATTTCGACTAATAACAACTGATTAGAAAATAAATCGGTAAATAAAACTTAAATATTTCTCGGGCATCATTTCTGAATTTTGTGGCATTGCAGAAAGTAGTCATTATACTCTTTATTATATTAATACGTCTATTAAAGCTCCAACTTAGGGGGAATGAGGGGGGGAAGAAATGTGTTAGTAGATAGATACAATCGGGCCGTGGCGTTTCGGTGTTTTATGGTGCGCGGTTATCCAAAATACATCGTATAGTTTCAAACACTCCATCGCACGAAACGACCCTACTTGTGATACCATGTACAATCATTTCCAAAAGTATTCCAACAATTTAAGCGGCGTCGCTATCGCGGCAGACTGAATTTTAACTTCCTATCTACGTGACCCTCCCTAAGGACTGCATAACCTTACAGAGGTGGGAGGGTTTGTGTACTCTTACGAACCAAAGAGCTATGCCGGCGGGAGATAATTCTCCTGGTAGGACCATCCAAGCCGGAAAGGTCTGAGGGGAAGAGTCAGACTAAGAAGCAGTCTTGGGGGTTTTACATCCCCCTGTGCAAGGGCAGCAGCTTGCACAGTACCTCTGTAGGTGGTGATCATGTGGATCTGAACAGCTACAGATGGGTAATCACTCTGTGAAACTGCGATGAGGAAAGCAAGGGGAAACTACCTCATTATATTTCCCATGATAGGCTGAAAAGCTGAAATACCTCTATGGATCTTTCTGGGGTAAAATATTCCGGAGGTAAAATAGTCCCCCAATCGGATCTCCGGGTGGGGACTACCCTAGGGGATGCACAGAGGAAATTTAACATTAATAGGAAAGCAAGTGGTGAGAAATTAAGAATAGGCACATGGAATGTTAGGACTATGAATTCAGGGGGTAAACTAGAGAACATAAAAAGGGAAATGAGAAGGAATAATGTAGGTATAGTAGGTCTTAGTGAAGTTCGGTGGGAAGGAGAAGGCGAGATAAATTCAGACGAATTTAAGATTATTTACTCAGGAGGGGAGAAAAAGGAAAGGGGAGTGGGGATTATAATGAGAAAAGAGATAGCTGAAAGAATTAGCAAGGTAGTGACAGTTAATGATAGATTAATAGCCGTAAAACTTCAGATGGAGCCAGTGGAAATGCTTATAATTCAAGTGTATATGCCAACGACTAATGCTGGCGACGACGAAGTAGATGAAATCTATGAACAGATTATGGAGATATTGAAGGAGGGAAAAGGAAGGATCACCACCATAGTAATGGGAGACTGGAACAGTGTAGTCGGAGAGGGACAGGAAGATAACATAGTGAGAAAATATGGACTAGGGAAGAGAAATGAAAGAGGGGATAAACTTGTGGAATTCTGCCATAGAAATAGATTAATTGTAACTAATACATGGTTTAAGCATCACCAGCGGAGACTTTACACATGGAGAAGCCCAGGAGACCAGAGACGATACCAGATAGATTACATACTAGTCAATGAAAGATTTAGAAATAGCATTAAAAATGTGAAAACACTACCAGGGGCAGATATCGATTCTGAACACAACCTTTTGGTGGCAAATATACAATGTAGACTGAAGAGCGTTAAGAGAAACATAAGAGTTAACAAGAAATGGAACTTAGAGGAACTCCTTAAAAACAAGGAGGCTATCATGACTGAGCTGGAGGAAAGGTTGGGGGAGAGAGATGAAGAAAATAGGAAGAATGTAGATGAGGAGTGGAGATACATCCATAGCAACATTAAAGATGTAATGGAAAAGAAGGTAGGAAAGATAACGGGTGAAAGAAACAAAAAACCCTGGATCACAGCAGCCATGCTGCAAAAAATGGAAGAGCGGAGAAAGTGGAAGAACATAAACACTGAAGAAGGCCAAAGAAAGTACAAGGAGTTAAATAATGCTTTAAGAAGGGAAACAGATAAAGCCAGAGAACAGTGGATAAATGAGAAATGCGAGGAGATTGTCGAATGTGAAAGAATTTGTAGAACAGACCTCATGTATAGCAAAGCAAGGGAACTATTCAAGAAAAAAGCAAGAAAGATAGGACGTAAAGGAATCATGAACAAAAGTGGTAAAATAGTCTCGGAGCCAGAAAATGTAAAGAATGTCTGGAAAGAATACATTGAGGTTCTGTATGACAAAGAAGGAAAGCCAATAAATATTGAATTAAATGAAGAAGAGGATGTGGAAGAAGATCAGCTAGGACCAAGTACTCTCGAGTCTGAAGTTAAAAGAGCAATTGATGACATGAAAAGAAGAAAGGCAGTCGGGAGTGAAAATATACCCGTGGACGTTCTTAAGGTTTTGGGGTCTAAAGCAGTTAAGCAACTCACAAAATTTTTTAACCAAGTATATGATACTGGCGTATGGCCTGAAGATTTTTTAGATGTTGTGATGGTACCACTGGAGAAAAAGAACAATGCAAAATGTTGTAAGGATTACAGAACTATTAGTTTAATTTCTCATACAGCTAAAGTTCTAACCAGAATAATAACCAAAAGAATTGAATGTAAAATAGAAAAGGAGCTGCAAGATAATCAGTTTGGTTTTAGAAGAGGAAGTGGGACTAGAGATGCTATAGGATGTATGAGGATGATGATAGAAAGAGCGCTAGAAGTCAATAAAGATATGTATTTTTGTTTTGTAGATTGGGAGAAAGCTTTTGACCGAGTGAAATGGGATAAGATGCTGGGTATTTTAAACAAAATAGGAATAGATTGGAAAGATAAAAGACTGCTTAAAAACCTTTACTTTGATCAAAAGATTAGAGTCAGGGTTGAAGGAGAAGAAACAGAAAGTACTTCAATAGGGAGGGGAGTGAGGCAGGGTTGTCCTATTTCACCAGCGATATTTAATATGTATGCAGAAACAATAACAGAAGAAGCGTTGATGGAAGAGAAAGGATTTAAGATAGGAGGTGAAAGTATTACCACCATTAAATACGCAGATGATCTGGGATTAATAGCAGAAGGCGAGAAAGAGCTTCAGAGGATGACAGACAGACTAGTTGAGGTTGGCCAACAATATGGAATGAAGATCAATACAGAAAAAACGAAAGTCATGGTGGTTTCAAAGGAACATAAAGAATTAAATATAATGGTAAATGGCCAAAAATTGGAACAAGTAAGTAGTTTCAAATATCTCGGCAGTATTTTAGCACAGGATGGAAGTAGTACACAGGACATCAGAAGTAGGATTGCAATGGCAAAAGCAGCATTTAACGAGAAGAAGGAGCTTCTCACAAGCAAGAAAATAAATCTAGAAACAAGGAAGAAATTAGCAAAATGCTACATATGGAGCATAGCTCTTTATGGTGCAGAGACGTGGACGATAAGGAAAAAGGAGGAAAAATATTTAGAAAGTTTTGAGATGTGGGTATGGAGAAGAATGATGAAAGTGAAATGGACAGAGAGGAAGAGAAACGAAGAAGTATTAGAAATGGTGGGAGAAGATAGGATGCTAATAAAAACAATCAGGAAAAGAAAAGCAAATTGGATAGGGCACATATTGAGAAGACAGTGTTTACAAAGGACGATCTTAGAAGGAAAAATTAGTGGAAAAAGAGGAAGAGGGAGAAAAAGAATAGGAATATTAGATAATATAAAGCAGGGATATACTACTTATAGAGGTATAAAAGAGGCTTCTAGGGAGAGAGAGAAATGGAGGCAGCGATTCAGTTAAAACCTGTCTTCGGACAGAAGCATGATGATGATGATGATCTACGTGAATGTTATGTCAGTCGGTGAATATCGGTGTATCCCTGTCGTGACGCATCCTCAGCCTTCAGGGTTTATTATTGTATAAAATTCGACCTATTCTTCCATATCGACCGGAGTTAACAATTCCGCGTCTTGGGCGATCGTTTGAACGTACTATTATAATTCGCCATTGTTAATTAACAGTCATTATTGCATCTTGATAATAGCGTAAGCAGGCCAATGGAATTGTTTTTTGTCCAAGTGAAAGGTTGTTTGGGAGGGGGGGAGGGTGAAGCAAACTCGCTGCGTAATTAGTTCTAATAGTAGAAATACGAGTGGATTTGCGAATTTCGAATCGACGATTTCATCGGTTTTATTACACTCCCCGGTTATATAGTAGTTGATACATAACGGAAATAGCGAAGGTGACAAGGCCCAACTCTCAAAAACAGTCGAGATACATGCGTGTAAAACAGTACAAAAAATATCATTTTGCAATGTTCCTTCTTTCATTCCTTGCTACTTGATAGCATTTTCCGTATATTCCACGTTAAATACCGACGTAAGAAGTCGGTTTGGCTGTCGGAATGCACGAAATTGTAATGAGGTATATCTTATTTTTAATACATTGAGTGAAATTGTTGTTGTTCGTTTCACTTCGTTATTAAGTGAACCTCATTTTCACAGACAAGTCGTAGTTAATTGGACGATAAATGAATCTCCGAACTATGTGTGACTGATCGATTAAACATGCAGATTTATGACTGACTTCACAAAGTTTTTGCGGGTACCACTAAAGAGTTTAATTTTTTCGTGCGCACGCAACATCTGGAAAATGAAGGGAAATGGATAATCCAGGACGAAGAAATGAACGTTTATTTTCTTTACGTATACACAACGTTTGAAAGTGAAAAGAAATGGGTAATTTACGACGAAGGTATTACGTGAACATACAGATTATATGACAACTCTTCGACTAAGATACATTTAAAGTAATAGTCGAACATTTTATTAATTACAATTGATAAGAAAATTAATCGGTGAATCAAAAATACGATATTTCATAGGTATCACTACTGGCATTTCAGTTGTTTAGTTTTTGGTAAAAATCGGTGAGCCGGAAATGGGTATTTACACTTGTCACATCCGAGTTTAAAAAAATAATTGTTTTAACAATCACCACCGCCACAAGACTTTGAAAATGGCTACATTGACAGTCCTTATTTAATTTATTGTCACATTTCAGAATTATGTTTTGTATTTTGCTTGTAAATTCATCTGACAATGCATTGGAAATTTGAGAAACTGACGTACCAGACCCCAAGTGTTTACATATTGTAGCATCATTACTTTTGCATCTGTCTGTACCTGAAATCTCTTTTATTATACTTCATGTAATTATCATATTGCCTTTATTTTTTATAAGTTCATCATTAAAATATTTATTCTTTGCTTTAGATATTTTAGCCTGAACAAGATTTCTATAAGTTTTATAATTATCCTTCATTTTCTGATTAGCAGGAGATTTTCAACATTTCTTATATAGTCTATCTATTATATTTATATCTTTTAATAAACTAGCTGTCATCCAGAGATTTAAAAATGATTTTGGTTTAAAAGGTAATGTTAATAAGCATTCATTATATATTTTATGAAAAATTTCCCTTATCATATCATATTGCTTAGCAGGATCCTCTATATTTTCTAGTATATGCCAGTTATATTCCCTGATTCTATCTTTTAGTTTAGATTCATCATATTTATCTATATAATTGACTTCAGATATTTCATTTTTACACCTCCATTCATTTTCTGTCACAAGCCCTACAAGGTCTGAAATGTTCATGTGAATAACTATACCAGAATATTTAATTTTTGTTCCCTTAACCCCTCAACGCCGTCAGGTGTACTATTACGTCCTGCAAAAACTGTCCAATCGGCCGTCAGGTGTAATATTACGTCCTGAGGCAGCCCCAATTTATCTTATCTTTTGACGCTAGAGACTTCTTTAAATATAAATAACCTATATGCATTTTAAAAGAGGAAACTTTGTACTTCCTATCTATGTTTGTCCTGTATTTTTTCTCTTTTAAAAATATATAATCAACGTTGAATTTTGCGATATAATTTTCAATTTTGCTATGACATGATGGTGTTTCTCCGTATAAAAGTCGCTTTTCAATGCGGCAAGGAACCTTTCTGTGATGTTTGAAATGCAATGTAGGAACTGTGTATCATTTCAAAGGAGAACACGTTTTTTCTCCTTTTTTCCTGGTGGAGATATTTGGCTTATGTCATGCGACAAAGGTCTTCGTCGGTATGTAAAGAAAGAAAGGAAAATATCTTATGTCTGTCTATGCACAGCTTATTACAAATGATTACAATGCAATTGATGAAGAATGGAATTAGGTTGAGTAAAAACATTTCTGTAAACATTCCCTTCCATTACCGCGCGATCCTTCGTTCATCGCTTCATAGGAGAGCGTCAACGTCAAAACAGCCGATTTCAAAATCCAAGGCCGACACTCTTCCCATAATTTAGTGCCACGCCTCAAAGAGAGGCATTTTGTGAGAAGGATAATATCGGTCATATAACTTTCAAGACCTTTAGAATTTTATTTTAATCTCGACGAAAATTGCGGGGAATTGAGTATATCTATTTGTAAGTATTTGTTTACATATAATATACGTTTAGTTTTGTGATAGAATTTTAGTTTTTACCACGGACCTACGAATTTTCGGTTTCAAAAGTTGACCCATAAATACCAGAGGAAAGGGAACCCACCAAATTGGGTTCCTTTTCTTTGGCATTTGAAAGAAGACGAGGTCTGTTTCCTCTTCAGATAAGTGCTTCGCTGCTGTGCTAGCAGTGCCAAAGCAGCGATGAAACGAGTAGGCGAGAAGAGGACACGCCAGCAAAAAATCACGAAAAGCTCTTCTATATATTTACACAATAGGTTACTAGAAGAGTTTACTAAGCTATAAGGGATTTCTTGCTGAATCCAATTTTTTATTAAGATTGCACATCAATATCTTCTATAGATTTTCCGGTGCTGAATGTTATATATAAAGCGCGAATGCACGCCGGGAAATTAGCGATTGGTGTACATTGTCTTCTACTCCAACAATCTTTGTATATAAAATATTATACGCAAAATAGATATTTACAAATTTCACGTTTTTCATAAATCCACAAAAAAATTTCAGAAAAATCAAGAGAAAACTTCCCAAGTTATGATTATTTTAATGTTTTCGAACGTTTTTGCAACGCAATCGTGAAAATTTAAAAACCTCATCCGGCCGTACGGGTGGGATTTAATAAATCTCCTCCGGGCTTGAGGGGTTAACTACTATGAGATCTAGACATGATTTAACCATTTTATCACTCTTAATCTCCTTTCTCGTATATTGTCTAATTCCTTGTATAAAGGTTGGTTGCTTGATTAACATATAGCTCGATTTACATAGGTGGGAAAACTCCTTAAGCCAAAAAAGTTTATGACAAACCCGATGCATTTCGCCCACTAAGTGCGCATCTTCAAGGGCGTACAACACTCGACAGTGATTAAAAGTGAACTGTGAGGACAATGAGGATTCAGGTATTCAGGGGAACAAAAAACAAAAGAAATGCGAAAAACTTTTTAGGCATCGATGTTATGATTATCTGTCAGTTTGAACAAGGTTTTGTTGAAATCCGTGTCTGTATTCATAATTGTTTGACGGTTTTTGTAAATGTGTAAGTTTTCCAAGGATTTGAGTGAGTTTTTAGACGAAATAATTAATTTGATGACGTTCACATTTATACTGTGTCCTGTTTCAACTATATGTTTGGCTACGCTCGATTTATCAAAGCGATTGGATTTGTAGTGTGCTAGATGTTCCTTCAACCATGTGATTATTTTCCTTTTTGCTTGGCCTATATATTGTTTGCCACAATGTGAACATTGTATTTTATATATCCCAGATTTGTTTAACTCTTCTGTCTTGCCTTTAGTACTGCCTAATAAATTTTTTAAATTGTGTGGGTTCGTGTAAACAGTTGAATATTTCTTTTGTTTGAAAATCATTTTATCCAAGCCTTTGTTTAGAGGAGGGAAATAAGATAATTTTATATATTTGTTGTCTTTTTTGTTTTTTATTTTGAAGGTGGTAATGTTGGTCAATGTTTATTGAGTTTGTGTTTTCGAACCAGTTTGTCGATTAAGTTGTAGCTGTATCCGAGGTTTGTGGCTATTTCTTTTGTATATGTTAGTTATTTTCGTATCAATGTTTATTTAGAGGAACATTGCAAAGTGATAGATGATAGAAGACAGCTGTTTTTTGGCTGATAGAATGGAAAGAGTAATTGGGGATAAAATTGGGTGTGGGTGTGGTTTTTCAATAAATGTCAAACCCAATTTGGTGTTTATTTTTATAATTAGCAAATATAAAAATGGTAAAGTTTTGTTTTGAGCTAATTCATGGGTGAATTTTATCGTTGGAAATAAATTATTGAATTGAAAAATAAATTCCTCTAATTTTTGTTTGTTCAAATAAAAAATCGCAAAGATGTCATCTACATATAATAATAAATAGTGTTTTGCATATCTGCAGGTTCAGGTGCTCCTCCTCCACCTTTCTCTATCCTGTGCCCTTCTCTTCATCTCTCCATACCCTCCTCCCTCCCTTAGAATATCCAACATTTTAATTCTTCTTCTTCCTCTTTTCTTTCTTCCCTCCACCGTTCCTTCGATAACATCCTTCAGTAATCCCTCTCTTCTCAAAATATGTCCTATCCATTTCTTTTTCCTAGTCACTATCGTGTCCATCAAACTCCTTTCCTCTTCTACTCTTCTTAGCACTTCCACATTTGTAATCCTGTCAGTCCATTTAACCTTCAGCATCCTCCTCCACACCCACATTTCAAATGCCTCCACCCTCTCCCTGTCTCTCTTCTTCAATGTCCATGTCTCCGACCCATATAGCATCACACTCCAAACATAACACTTTACCAATCTCTTCCTCAATCCCAAATCCATCTTGCTGTTAAATAGCTTCCTTTTTCTATTGGACGCTTCCTTTGCCAAACCTATTCTCATCTTAATTTCCTTCTCACATTTCCAGTCCTCTCTCAACAACGTACCAAGATACCTGTACTGTTCCACCTGCTCTATCCTCTCCCCCCTCACCTGCACTTCCATCCTTTCCTCGCGCCCTATTCTCATTACTTTCGTTTTCTTTCCATTTATTCTCAACCTATATCTGTCTTCCACGCTCACCAGATTCTGTAGCATCTGCCTCAAGTCTTCCGTCTTCTCATCAAACAGTATCATGTCGTCAGCAAACATAATTGACGATGTCATTCTTCCTCCAACGCTTACACCTGTGCTCGTCTCCCAACACTCCTTTATCATTTCTTCAGTATAGATGTTAAACAGGGTTGGTGACAAACAGCAGCCCTGTCTAACTCCTCTCCCAATCTCGAACCACTCCGTCCTGCTTTCCCCTATCCTCATGGCCGACTCCTGTCTCATGTATAGATTCCTTATCAACCTTCTGTCTCTCCAATCTACTTTCTTCTCCCTCAATATCTCCATCATTCTTTCCCACCTCACACAGTCGAATGCCTTCTCCAAGTCCACAAAGCACAGACTGATACCCTTGTCCAGTTTTAAATACCTTTCTCCAATCGTCCTTACCGCCCCTATGGCATCCCTCGTACCCATTCCTTTCCTAAATCCAAATTGTTCTTCTGCTACATTCTCTTCCATTACCCTCGTCAACCTTCTATTCATCACTCTCAACATTATCTTGGCCGCGTGGGCTATCAGACTAATAGTTCTATGCCCCCCGCATTTCTTTGCCCCTTTCTTTTTAGGTAGTGGTATCATTTCTATTCTGACAAACTCCCCCGGCCACTCCCCACTCTCATATATTGCATTGCACAAGTTGGTCACCTCTTCAATGCCTTCGTCTTGCAGACACTTGAAATGTTCCACAGGTATCCCATCTACTCCTGCCGCCTTTCCCTCCCTCATTTCCTTCATAGCTGCCACTACTTCCTCCCTCAGTATTGCCTCCCCCATCTCCTCCTTATCCACTTCCCCTTCTTCCTCAATTTCCAGCTCTGCTGGCTTTTCCTTCGCCTTATACAACTCCTCCATGTATTCTTTCCACCTGCACATAACCTCCTTTTCCTCCTTCAGTATCCTACCATCCTTGCTCTCAATTTCTTTTGAGCCTCCTCCTCCAGATCTCTGTCCATCCCAAGTAATACTCCTGACCTTCTGATACGCTAGGTCGTACCTTCCCCTCTTCTCGAGCTCTTGTATCCCCTTGCATTCCTCCTCCAGCCACTTTTCCTTCGCCCTTCCGTCTCCCGCCTCAGTTCATTGTTCAACTGCCTGTAGTTCCTTCTCTCCTCCCCTGTGTTTACATTCTTGTATCTCCTTCTCTCCTCCATCTTTGCTATCGTTTCCCCTGTTACCCAGGGTTTCTTAGCTCTCTTGCCTTTCCTTTATCCTATTTTCCTTTCCGCCACATTTACTATTCCATTCTTAATTCTCTTCCATATGTCCTCCACTCCTTCGTTCTGTGTTTTCTCTCTTCATCTGGTTTGCCATATCATAACCGATTCCCTCTTTTTGCTTTTCTTTCAGTTTCTCTATCTTCCATTTCTTAGCCATCTTTGCTTTTCTAACTTTTTTCATTTTGATCTTCATTTCCACCATTAGCAGCACGTGGTCTATTGCTATGTCTGCTCCTGGGAGCCCACACACTCTTTTCACTCCGTTCTTATACCTTCCTTCTACCAATATATAGTCTATCCGTTTCCTGTACATGTCACCTGGCGATTTCCATGTATATAGCCTTCTCTTATGATTCTTATACCAGGTGTTGGTTATTATCATATTCCTCTCCTTGCAGAACTCGATAAGTCCTCTCCGCTTTCGTTTCTCTGTCCCAGCTCGAACTGCCCCACAACTCCATCGGCTCGTCCCTCTCCCACACTCGCATTCCAGTCTCCCATCACTATTTTACAGCATCCTTTTCCTTCCTGGTCCAGTATGGCACTTATTCTCTCATACACTTCCTCCACTTCCCCATCGTCATTGTCGCCGGTTGGCATGTACACCTGGATGACTAGGATGCTCTTTGGTTTAGCATTGAATTTCAGTCCAATAATTCTATCACTTTCATAAATGACCCTGGTAACACTCGGTTCAATCTTCTTGCCAACTATCATTCCTACCCCATTTCTCCCCCTGGTATTCCCCGTGTAGTATAACTTGATATCGTCACTCCTCAACTCACCATTTCCCTCCCATCTCACCTCGCTTATCCCAATAATGTCCATCTTGTTTATCTCCATCTCTCTCTTGAGATTTTCCAATTTTCTAGCTCTTAATAACGTCCTTACATTCCAGGTTCCTAATCTTAATCTTCCTCCTTCCTCTGACTTTGATTTATTCTCTAGACACTTCGTAAACTGTCTCCCCCGGAGATCCGATCGGGAGACTATTTTAATTCCGAAATATTTAATTTGCGAAGAATCCATGATAATTCTAACTTCTCCGCACCATAACATGGGATAATTTCAGCGGTGGTTTCCCGTTGCCTTTCGCTGTCTAGAGAGGCCGTCCCTAACCTGGGGTACAGACGCCTTTTGTAGCCGCCCCTAACATGGAGTATAGACACTGCTAGATGGGTTCCAGGGGCATTTCCTCCACCTGAGGGACCATCACCCTCCCTAAGAGGTTCATCCGCCCGAAGCCGTTGGCCCCCTAGAGTCGTCAAGTTATTTTCCTCCGCCTGGCACTCGGCGTTGGGTCCCTGGCTGCACGGTCTACCCAATTACCGTGCCAGGATAACCTGGCCAGACATACGTCATCTACATATATATACCAAATTTCAGGGGAATAGTTAAATTTTTCTTTGCATTTATTTTAAAAAAGGACATGAATAAATTAGCAATGAATGGTGATAGAGGGTTTCCCATGGAGGTACCTTGGATTTGATTATAAAATTGTTGGATGAATTGAAATACATTCTGTGACATACAAAGGCTAGTAAGCAAAACACACTCATGAACCATTTTATCAGGAATATTTTGGTTTAGTAGTTGATCTTTTAGGATTTGGTAAGTTTCGTCTATTGGTACACTTGGGAATAGACTTTTAGCGTCAAAGGAGACCATGATCTCTGACCCTTTTAATGTCAAGTTTTTTAATTTGTTAATCAATTTATATGGGTGTTTTACTGAGTGATCATCTGGAAATGGCAACTGTTTGAATTCATTGCTAAGCCATTTAGCCAAGTTGTAAGTCGGGCTATTTATCCCGGACGCCATAGGCCTCATGGAATTATCATTTTTGTGTATCTTGGGGAGAATACATAACTTAGGTATCTGAAGATTGGAAACGTTTAACTTGAAACATAATTTTTTATCCATGATTGTGTTGCATTCTTTGGTAGTTTCCTTGGTTTTATGTATCAAAGTAATTAGAGGATTTTTATTTGATTTCATGTAAGGACCATTATTTAACATCAATTGGACATTGTCCAAGTATTGTGTTTTGTACATGATTACTATTGTATTTCCTTTATCAGCCTTGACATAAAAACAATCATTGCTCCTAAGTTGTTCGATGGCATGCGAATATTTTTTGTGATAAGTATTGGTTAACTTGTTGATGTTGTTCTTTAATTGTATGGAACAAGTTTGTTTAATGTAATTTTTGGAGTTTTCATCTAAAAACTCAATGGAACTTTCAATGTCGGTCACTATTTCCTCTATGAGTGCTAATACAATGTTGACGGTATTCGCTCAAAGGCGTTTTGAGAGAGTATACCGGAGCAACCGGAAGACGAATCGCAGAAAAGACACGTGCGCAAAGAAAAAACGGCTAACGCTTCATAAGTTTGTTGTATAGAATAAAACACATACATGGATAATTGAAGAGTTGCGTCAGAAAAGGAATGACTTCAGAAGGGAGAAAGTACGATGCAGAGAAAATAAACGGATCATCGAAAAGGCTCGCGCGCTCTTGCTGAAAGAGGTTGCTTACACGCACTGACTCCACAGCCCAAGGTGGGGACTCACATCCAAACGAAACCCTGAAAAAAGCGCCCTCTCTCGAAACCCACCGGAAGTAACTCGATCTCTCCCGGTAGTTCGAGAGGGGGAACGATTGGGGGAGTCGTACTACTCGGTACAGCCTTTTTAATTCATGAACAACAAAATATAAATATATTCTTAAATGTTATAAAAATTCCTAGTTGATGGATACCTAAATTGATTATGCTATGTTATAATAAATAAATTAGACTTTATTGAAATATTAAAACCTCTAAAGCAGCATTATTTGGCCTTTATACTGCTCAGTAGGTGTATTGTCTTTCGGTGTAGTGTCCCTTTGGCATAGTGTCTTTCAGTCCACACACGATCACCAACACCCTCGCCCCCAACACCACCCTCAACAACCTCACCACCACCACCATTCTCACCACCATATTCCTCACCACCACCACCATCACCACCACCACCCACATGACCACTACCGCCACCATCACCACCACCCCCCTCACCAACACCCCCCTCACCACCCCCACCCTCACCACCACTACTCTCACCACCACTACTCTCACCACCACCTCCCACACCACCACCACCCTCACCAACACCATCATCACTACCCACATGACCACCACCACCTTCACGACCACCACCACCCTCACCACCAGCACCACCCTCACCACCACCACCCGCACCACCCTCACCACCACCACCCTCACCACCACCACCCTCACCACCACCATCCACACCACCACCACCCTCACCACCACCACCCACACCACCATCACCCTCAGTACCACCACCCTCAACACCATCACACTAACCACCACCACCCACACCACCATCACCCTCAGTACCACCACCCACAACACCACCACCCTCACCACCATCACCCTCAGTACCACCACTTTCAACACCAACACCCTCACCACCACCACCCTCACCACAACCACCATCAACACCAGCACCCTCACCACCACCACCATCACCACCACCACCCTCACCACCATCACCCTCAGTACCACCACCCTCAACACCACCACCCTCAACACCACCACCCTCAACACCACCACCCTCAACACCATCACCACCCTCAACACCACCCTCACCACCACCACCCTCCCCACCACCACCTTCACCACCACCACCCTCAACACCACCACCCTCACCACCACCACCATCACCACCACAACCCTCACCACCACCACCCTCCCCACCACCACCATCACCACCACCCTCACCACTACCACCACCACCACCCTCACCACCACCACCCTCACCACAACCACCCTCACCAACACCATCACCACCACCACCACCCACACAACCATGACCACCCTCACCACCACAGCTCATAATCTAATATTAGAGCAATTATTTAAAAAAATCCAATTTGGCCACCACATGAATTTCTCCAAACCTGAGTATATTTTTAAAAATTCTAAATAGATTAAAAGGCTAAATGATAATATATATTTTAAGGGACTGCGAGAAAAATTCAGACCACAAACAACTGAAATAAACTCAAACCGTTGCTTTCTGATATTGGATATACCCATGATCCTCCAACAATTAATAAAATAAAAAGTAGCATTATTAAGATGCAACTAAGTGTCATGTGTTTACAATAGTCACTAATAGGTGGCATGGTGGTGGCAGCTAAAAATTATAATATTTAGAATATCTCTTAATGGAAAAATGTTACAGAGGTTGTACAAAATTAAATTTCCTACAACTTTTATTCCAATACATTTTTACACTTATCAAATATTAAAGCAAATATTTCAAAATAACGGAGAAGTGCCAAGAGCAAACACGCACTTCCGGTTGACCGATTTTTACCAAAAATTAATCAGTTCTTGAGACTTTTATAAAAATGTTAAATATAAAATTATTATATATTTAAGGGGTAGTTTTGACCCCAATGTCCAATTTTAATCACCCATAATAAAAGCATATAAAACGGTGGAGGGCTATATAAAATTGCCTTTTTAAATTATTTGCAATTACAAAGTCGTGACATGCACCATACTGTGGATGAAAAAATTAAGTTTATTTTTATTGGAGGTAATATTCAAATCCATGCCGAATTTGCGTAAAAATTCGATTTTAATCATTAAATTATGAAACATTTTTCGGTTAACAACAATGAAAAATATTCGTTCGAAGGCTTTCGTGGTGTTCCTGTTGGCGAAACTGTCGTCATTTTAACTTGACCAGCGTGGTGACCACCCGGAAGATGAAGCCTTCAATGAAAAATATTAATTATCATAGCAACGACTCCAATGCCTTTCAACGGGAATTAATTTTCTATACTTCAAGAGCATTCATTTATTGCTTTCAATGGGAATCCATGGACCATATTACGTAATATTTTTAAACTCAACTAACGAGGTGACGTCTTCATCCAAACATCTAAAATATTCCATTTATTTCTATATTATTATTATTTTTAGTGTGATACATATTCATTATAAATAGCTTTCGTTGGAGCTCGAGTTGGTTTATTTACCAGTTTTGGTCTTGGTATATGGTGATATTTTTGGGCTTGCAGTATGCAACCACCAACAACTCGTAAATACAATGCGTGAAAAGATTGTATTAATACGTGATTTTGCAGATTTAAGAATCAGATTTAAATTCTTCTCTTCGCATAACTAAGTTAAATACTTCAAACTTGAAATATTTTTAAATGTAAAGGAAAAAGGTTTTCATGTCAAGGAATGGTATATGGCGTGAATCATATATGTAATGCGAATTAATAACTTCGGTAAATTATAAGATTAAATGCAAAAAAACAATGAAAATAACTATAAAAATAGGTAATTACCAAAAATTTCTATGTGAAGTTAACTGAAAAGAAATTAATGAAAAACACGCTTTTAATTATGAAGAAGATGATCCAAACAGAACTTATGATGCCTACTTTAATCATTTATTTAATTACTTACATTGGCTTTAATAGTTTTACGTCATCGCGGATATGTAGCTCTTTGTGTTCCCAAAATTCATAATTTAGCGATATAAAATACTACAAATACATTCGAACGGAATATTAAATTGATCACGCGTGTTTGAGCGCCAAAAAACGCGTGTACCTATTAGAATATACCGAATCTGACTCCAACAATAGTTGTTGCTATGGAATCACTCGTAATGAGTGATAAAAACTACAAAATCGCCAGTATTTACGCGAAATTCTAAGAAATACAATCGATAAGCAAAATTATACGATAAAATTAGAATCTTCATTCCTTACCTCAGAGAATAGTACAATTCTCGCTCCGATATTATAATTCTAAGATATTTTAATGTGCAAGAGAAAATTATCCTGCACGATGGATTTCAGATTTCCCATGTAAATCAAATGGGAAGGGTAGATCCTGGAATCAAACCCGTGACTTCAGTCTTCGCAACAAAAAAATTTCTCTGAAGCTCGATTAATGTAGCAATAGATTTCCACCAAGTTAATTGAATCGGTCTATTGGTTCAAAAGTAAATAGGGGGGACGGACAGACAGACACAAAGACAAAACTATAAGCCTATTTCCATTCTGAAAAGTAGGCTAAAAATCTGATGTGGCCACCACATGACTTTCTCCATACATGTAATATTTCTAAAAATTCCAAATACTTTACATGGTAATAAATATTTTATGGAACTGCGTGAAAAATTTAAAGACTACAAAGAACAGAAATACTTTCACACCATAGGATTCTGATATTGGATATAGCCCCGAAACTCCAACAATTAAGAAAATAAAAAGAAGCGTTACTAAGACGTCTCTAAGCGTAAATTGTTTAGCAAAGTCCCCGCTAGGTGGTGGCAGCTAAAAATAGTATTTAAGATATCTCTTAAACAATGCATTATATGGGAAAATATTTCAAACAAAGGTTGTAGAACATTAAATTTCCTATAACGTTTATTCTGACACATTTTCACATACATCTACTATTACTATAGGTAGTGTGGTGGTGGGAGATAAAAAATTAGTTTAAAAATATCTCTTAAACAACCTATTATATAGGAAAATATTTCGAACAAACATTGTAGAAAATTAAATTTGCTACAGCTTTTATTCCAGTACTTTTTTACATTTATCAAATATTAAAGCAAATATTTCATAAAAATCTTGTAGCCACCACATGACTTGCTCCATACCTGTAAAATTTCTAAAAATATCAAATAGGTTACATTATAATAAATATTTGAATGAACTGCTAGAAAAAATTTAAAGACTTAAAAAAAGACGAAATAAACTCAAACAATAGCTTTCTGATATCGGATATAGCCAGGAAGCTCCAACAATTAAGAAAATAAAAAGGAGCGTTACTAAGACGTAACTAAGCGTCAATTCTTTAGCAAAGTCGCCGCTAGGTGGTGGCAGCAAAAAAATTAGTATTTAAGATATCTCTTAAACAATGCATTATATAGAAAAATATTTCAAACAAAGGTTGTAGAACATTAAATTTCCTATAACGTTTATTCCAACACATTTTCACATATATCTACTATTAAAGCAAATATTTCAAAATAACGAATAAGTGACGAGTAAAAGCCAATTTCCGGTTGACCGATTTTTACCAAAAACTATTCAACTCTTGAGACCTTCATAAAAATGTTAAATTTAAATTTCGCGTTGACATGATGAATAGTTTTTGAGTTAGAGCACTTACAAAAACAGTCACACACAACAAACACACACACAGAGACAGACATCATCGATAAAATGGTGAAAGCGTGTTCAGGGGACCTCAAAATGTGTATTTCCGCTGAAATCTCTAAATCGATTTTTTCATGAAAACAATACTTTCCCCTATACTACGTATGGAGAAAGGAACAAGATGGAAAAGTACTCCATAAATGGAATACACCGAGATTTCAAAGGCGTTCTTAATGGGAAATACATATGGAACTATCGAAAGATTAGGCGATTCTCGAATTTTTATCCCCGAAACTATAGTATCGGGGACTATCTTGTAGTAAATATTGTTCTCTATTCAAATAAATGTTTTAATCTATACCTCGCAAATGATATAAGAGAATGGGAGAGAAATATATGGATTTTTAATTGTTGTTTGCTGAGAGAACCGTCTTCGCGATCGATGTAAACAAAATATGCGATGTTTTGTTCAAGATAATCTCGAATATTTATCTCCCATACCATAACTCCTAATTACCTGGCGTCGCGGACTTTCTTGTAGTAAACGGTGTTCTCAATCTGAATATTTTTTAAAATCTATACTTTGCAGATCATATAAGAGCTAGGGAAAAAAGTTTGATATTTAATTGTTGCTTGACGAATGCCATTTAACGAGATACGAGTATAAGTTTATTAAAGTAATTATGTAAAGTGGAAGTTCTGATTGACGGATTCAGTTGAAAATCACATTTGGGCGATAAATTTTAATAAAGATCAATCATACGTAATAAAATTAAATAAAATCCGTACAGCGGATGGGGAGATGAAAGTCAAGACGGACGGACCGACGGACCAGACGCGATTATAAGGCGTTCCGCTATTACCACTTCGCTGGTCATCATCATCATGCTTCTGTCCGAAGACAGGTTTTAACTGAATCGCTGCCTCCATTTCTCTCTCTCCATAGAAGCCTCTTTTATACCTCTATAAGTATTATATCCCTGCTTTATATTCTCTAATATTCCTATTCTTTTTCTCCCTCTTCCTCTTCTTCACTAATTTTTCCTTCCAAGATCGTCCTTTGTAAACACTGTCTTCTCATTATGTGCCCTATCCAATTTGCTTTTCTTTTCCTGATTGTTTTTATTAGCATCCATTCTTCTCCCATTATTTCTAATACTTCTTCATTTCTCTTCCTTTCTGTCCATTTCACTTTCATCATTCTCCTCCATACCCACATCTCAAAACTTTCTAAATATTTTTCCTCCTTTCTCCTTACCGTCCACGTCTCTGCACCATAAAGAGCTATGCTCAATATGGCGCATTTCGCTAATTTCTTCCTTGTTTCTAAATTTATTTTCTTGCTTGTGAGAAGCTCCTTCTTCTCGTTAAATGCTAATTTTGCCATTGCAATCCTACTTCTGATGTCCTGTGTACTACTTCCATCCTGCGCTAAAATACTGCCGAGATATTTGAATAAACTTACTTGTTCCAATTTTTGGCCATTCACCATTATATTTAATTCTTTATGTTCCTTTGAAACCACCATGACTTTCGTTTTTTCTGCATCGATCTTCATTCCATATTGTTGGCCAACCTCCACTAATCTGTCTGTCATCCTCTGGAGTTCTTTCTCGTCTTCTGCTATTAATCCCAGATCATCTGCGTATCTAATGGTGGTAATACTTTCACCTCCTATCTTAAATCCTTTCTCTTCCATCAACGCTTCTTCTGTTATTGTTTCTGCATAAATATTAAATATCGCTGGTGAAATAGGACATCCGTGCCTCACTCCCCTCCCTATTGAAGTACTTTCTGTTTCTTCTCCTTCAACCCTGACTCTAATCTTTTGATCAAAGTAAAGGTTTTTAAGCAGTCTTTTATCTTTCCAATCTATTCCTATTTTGTTTAAAATAACCAGCATATTATCCCATTCACTAGGTCAAAAGCTTTCTCCCAATCTACAAGACAAAAATACATACCTTTATTGACTTCTAGCGCTCTTTCTATCATCATCCTCATACATCCTATAGCATCTCTAGTCCCCCTTCCTCTTCTGAAACCAAACTGATTATCTTGCAGCTACTTTTCTATTTTACATTCAATTCTTTTGGTTATTATTCTGGTTAGAACTTTAGCTGTATGAGAAATTAAACTATTAGTTCTGTATTCCTTACAACATTTTTCATTGTTCTTTTTCTCCATTGGTACCATAACAACATCTAAATATCCTCAGGCCATATGCCAGTATCATATACTTGGTTAAACAATTTTGTTAGTTGCTTAACTGCTTTCGACCCCAAAACCTTAAGAACGTCCACTGGTATATCATCACTCCCAACAGCCTTCTTTCTTTTCATGTCATCAATTGCTCTTTTAACTTCAGACTCGAGAATACTTGGTCCTAGCTGATCTTTTTCCACATCCTCTTCTTCATTTAATTCAACATTTCTTGGCTTTCCTTCTTTGTCATACAGCACCTCAATGTATTCTTTCCCGACATTCTTTACATTGTCAGGCTCCGAGACTATTTTACCGCTTTTGATCAAGATTTCTTTACGTCCCATGTTTCTTGCCTTTTTCTTGAATAGTTCTCTTGCTTTGCTAAACATGAGGTCTCTTCCACAAATTCTTTCACACTCGACAATTTCCTTGCATTTCCCATTTATCCACTGTTCTCAGGCTTTATCTGTTTCCCTTCTTAGAGCATTATTTAACTCCTTGTACTTTCTTTGCCCTTCTTCAGTGTTTATGTTCTTCAACTTTCTCCGCTCTTCCATTTTTTGCAGGGTTATCTTTCCTACCTTCTTTTCCATTACATCTTTAACGTTGCTATGGATGTATCTCCACTCCTCCTCTACATTCTTCCTATTTCCTTTAGCTCTCTCCACCAACCTTCCCTCCAGCTCAGTCATCCTCCAGCATCCTTGTTTTTAAGGAGTTCCTCTAAGTTCCATTTCTTGTTAACACTTATGTTTCTCTCAACGCTCTTCAGTCTACATTGTGTATTTGCCACCAAGAGGTTGTGGTCGGAATCGATATCTGTCCCTGGTAGTGTTTTCGCATTTTTAATGCTATTTCTAAATCTTTCATTTACTAGTATATAATCTATCTGGTATCGTCTTTGTTCTCCTGGGCTTCTCCATATGTAAAGTCTCCGATGGTGATGCATAAACTATTTATTAGTTACAATCAATCTATTTCTATGGCAGAGTTCCACAAGTTTCTCCCCTCTTTCATTTCTCTACCCTAGTCCATATTTTCCCACTATGTTATCTTCCTGTCCCTCTCCGACTACACTGTTCCAGTCTCCCATTACTATGGTGGTGATCCTTCCTTTTCCCTCCTTCAATATCTCCATAATCTGTTCATGAATTTCATCTGCTTCGTCATCGCCAGCATTAGTTGTTGGCATATACACTTGAATTATAAGCATGTCCCCTGGCTCCATCTGAAGAGTTTACGGCTAATAATCTATCATTAACTGTCACTACCTTGCTAATTCTTTCAGCTATCTCTTTTCTCATTAAAATCCCCACTCCCCTTTCCTTTTTCTCTCCTCCCAAGTAAATAATCTTAAATTCGTCTGAATTTATCTCGCCTTCTCCTTCCCACAGTACTTCACCAAGACCTACTATACCTACATTATTCCTTCTCATTTCCCTTTTTATGTTATGTAGTTTACCCACTGCATTCATAGTCCTAACATTCTATGTGCCTATTCTTAATTTTTAACTACTTGCTTTCTTATTAATGTTACATTTCCTCTATGCATCCTCTAGGGTAGTCCCCACCCAGAGATTCGATTGGGGGAATATTTTACCCTAGAGAGATCCATAGAGGTATTTGCAGCTTTTTAACCTATCATGGGAAATATAATGAGGTATTTTCCCCTTGCCTTCCTCATCGCAGTTTCACAGAGTGATTACCCATCTGTAGCTGTTCAGATCCACATGATCACCACCTACAGAGGTACTGTGCAAGCTGCTGCCCTTGCACAGGGGGATGTAAAACCCACAAGACTGCCTCTTAGTCTACTCTTCCCCTCAGACTTTTCCGGCTTGGATGGCCCTACAAGGAGAATTATTTCTCGCCGACATAGCTCTTTCGTTCATAAGAGTACACAAACCCTCCCACCTCTGTAAGGTTATGCAGTCCTTAGGGAGGGCTTCGCTGGTAAAGAACGCCTAAAAACGGATGTGATAAGAGTAAACACCCATGTCCAGTTAAAAACAATATTTTCTCTATACTTCGTTGATGGGGAAAGTAAAAATTCGGGTGCCTATTCTCTCGAACTAAGGTATTCAAAGCACACTTTCCTTACGCATATAGTATAAGGACAACAATACAATCTTGAGGCATAAAAATGACACTGCCGGCAAGGTAATATATCGTTAAAAATATTTTCAATAATTATGATTTTAAAGTATAACTTGAGCGATTTCGATCCAAAGTCAAACATCGACGCTAAGAATAAGAACCTATGTTTATGTTTCTTTAAAATGGTCTGTCCGAAGATAGTAGGTGAAATATATACTTCTTTTTTAATTTTTCAAAAGCCTGCAAGTGAACAAAATGGATTTTTAAGTGTTCTCTTATAGGGATTTGTATTGAGACTTCCGGTGGTCGGAGCAATGGAAAGACCAAAAATTTGGACGGACAGAACAAGGACATTATGTATATAATGTCCAAAATAAAATACTAATGGTTTTGTGTAACGTGTATGAACTGAAATGCCAGTAGTAATTCCAAAACATATCGAATTTTTGATTCATCGATTAATTTTCTTATCAGTTGTAATTAATAAAACAATCGACTATTACTTTAAATGTATCTTAGTCGAATAGTTGTCATATAATCTATATTAAGTAAATAAAGTAAAACTCCTATATTTACTTTGTTTAAGCCAATAGTTATTGAGCTAATATACAATAATATAATCTGTATGTTCACGTAATACCTTCGTCGTAAATTACCCATTTCTTTTCACTTTCAAACGTTGTGTATACGTAAAGAAAATAAACGTTCATTTCTTCGTCCTGGATTATTCATTTCCCTTCATTTTCCAGATGTTGCGTGCGCACGAAAAAATTAAACTGTTTAGTGGTACCCGCAAAAACTTTGTGAAGTCAGTCATAAATCTGCATGTTTAATCGATCAGTCACACATAGTTCGGAGATTCATTTATCGTCCAATTAACTACGACTTGTCTTTGAAAATGAGGTTCACTTAATAACGAAGTGAAACGAACAACAACAATTTAACTCAATGTATTATAACAAGTAGGGGTGTACACGGGTTTCCCGTGGTACAGAAGTTTTTTCGTCAAATTCGCCGTAGTATTATCGTATACTAATGTAGTTGCTTTGAAATCAGAAAGTTATTTTTCCTTATATTGTGGTAGCCCTGCTTTTTAGATCCGTTCTAAATAAGTTCATTTCGTTTTCTCATTCTATACTCACCATACAAGCGAAATTTCTTTGAAATCGGTTCAGTCAATACCTTCGAAGTTTGTAGTTACAGAAAAATTTTAACCCTGATATTGTGGCAGCCCTGTCTAGTGGACACGATTGAAATATGCTGTTTCGGTTATTTATTTATATGAATATTCTATATATACATCACAAATGTAGAAGCTTTCGGAATTATTCCTTCATCAGCTACAGAGAGAGAACCTTTTTAATGAAATATGGTGGTCAAGGTGGTCGGGAAAGTTGGGCTGGGCGACTGCGTGAATGATGTAGTTTCACGTTTGTGATGTTTCTGTGTTTTAGTGTTCTTTTACGTGTGTCGCTTCGACATCCCCGGGGCCTCGCCAACCTGAAGTCGTCTGATTGGTGAGTGTTCACTGGGTTTTCTCATCCCAACACCTTGCTGACATCCATATATATATATATATAGGATGTGTAGTTAAAATCAGTTCAACCAATTCCTTCCAAAACCATAATTCCTGAAAGATTTTAGTTTATAATTGTCGTATCCCTGTTTGGTTGATCCTGTCAAAATATGCTATTATAGTTTTGTATATATATTAAAATTATAGATATTAAATTTGGTTAAAATTGATGTCGACAGTTCAACACAAATACTAGTGAAAACAAAACATTTAATTACTTGCGTTGTGGCAGCCCTGATTTGTAAATCTATACTAAACATATTGATTTTGATTTTATATGTTGCATGCCTCCTTCATACAAAATTTAGTTGAAATCATTTAAGCCAATTACTTCAAAATTTATAATTATCGAGAAGTTTAACTTTGCAATTGTGGCACCCCTGATGCGTCTATTAGGACTAAATCTGTCATTTTGGTAATTTAATTATGTTTAGATTCTATGTACCAGATTTTGTTGAAACCGGTTAAGCCAATTCTTCTCTGATATATGCGTACGGACGGACGGACGGACATCACGAAGATAATAGTGCTTTTCAGCAATGACGGAAAGCACTAAAAAAGATATACCGCATTACAATCTCGTGCATTCCGTCAGCAAAACCGACTTATTACGTCGGTGTTTAGCTTGGAATATACGGAAAATGCTATCAAGGAAGAAGACACTCTTCAAGTGTTTTTTTTTACTGTTTAAAACGCATATATCTCGACTGTTTTTTAGATTTGGACCTTGTCACTTTCGCTATTTCCGTCATGTATCAAATATTATCTAACCGGGGAATTTGATAAAACCGATGAAATCGTCGATTCGAAACTAATTACAGAGCGAGTTTGCTTCAGCCCTCCTCCAACAACCCCTAACTTGGACAAAAAAACAATTCCAGCGGCCAGCTCACACTATCATCACGATGCAATAATGGCTATTAAATAACAATGGCGTATTATAATATATAGTACGTTCAAACGATCGCCCAAGACGCGGAATAACCTTTGTTAACTCCGGTCGATACGCAAGAATACGTCGTATGTTATACAATAACTAGCTGGAGTTATCCGGCTTCTCTCGGGAAAGAATTTTCTTTTAAGTAGCAAATGATTTTTATTTCTCGGGGCCCCGCGCTGTCGGTGCCCTTTAATTTCTCAAATGTGTTATTCGGAGAAAGGGTTCACACGGGATTTTAACTACCACCTAAACACACCATTTAAAAATTTTAGTCAGGCTTGTGCTCGTGGGTGTACCTCAATGGCGAATCCATCATATAATCAAAGCAAACTACTTTTCCAAGAATATTTGGCACAATCGAGCAGATTTATTAAAATAGAAATTACTCCGAGTGCACCATAAGCCCTGAATTTTCGATTCCCATTCCTTAATTACGCAAGCGATGTGTACATTAACATTTAATATTTTATGTATTGTACTCTAAAGTTTTACCATTAATATATTTACGCATTAACGTCTTGCTTAATATCCACATGGATAGAAGCCTTTAAAGCAGCAATAAAGTTATGTGAATTTTGTCAATACTATTAGCCAAAACGTAAACAATAAACAACATCTTGGTTATAGAAGAAATTTAAGTAGATGTATCGATTTATGTTGCGATAAATCTTTCAAGGTTGATGGTAAAAGATAACAATGTTATAATATTCCTTCAAAATCATGTGACTCACTTTAAAAATATTCATAGACTATATTTAATCCATTTGTATCCTTTATCTTGGATTTGGCTATTCTTCCTCGACGGCGCGCCACGGCGTGGACTTTCCTTGCATTAATCTTTAGGTGGCTATCTGCCTCTAAGGAGGATAACAATTAAGAAATTTTGTTTTGTTGCCGCCTGAAAAACGTAAATAAATATTGCGCTTAAAGGTTAATTTCGAGCGATTTAACATGTAATACGACAAAACATGAACAGAATTAACATATTCAGTCTTTCGTACGTAAAATAAGCCATTCTCCGTGATCGTAAGTTAATATTTAGGTATATTTATATCCACATCGGTGAAGGGTTGCATGGCATTTTAGGGTTTCTCCAAAGTTTGTGCAATGCCGATTTTTTTCAAATCCGTCGACGTAATTAATATTTGTCTGCGTTTTACATAGCAATAGTTAGGCGTATAACGGCAGCGCTTCCAGGAAGTGTCACGCAAGTGGTTAAGAATAGTTTTACTCTTCTTTTTTGACGCACGATAATCCTTTTTCTATTTGCGTCACCCCATTTCAGTTCCGCGTCACACCGTTTACAGTTCCATTCCTTTTAAGTAAGCTTTAAAGATGCAGTAGGCTTTATCTAGCACATAAAGATAAAAATGTATGCATTTAAAGAAGCAGAGGAAGGTATTCTCCTTGTTTTATTTATTTTTATAAGCCAGAACATCAAACACTGTGAATTTGTAAAATATTTGCGTCACCACTTAATAAGTGTCGCGTTACCCTCGGGTGTGATGTCACCCTGGTTGAGAAACACTGCGAGA
Organism: Tanypteryx hageni; assembly: GCA_028673005.1. Taxonomy (NCBI): domain Eukaryota; kingdom Metazoa; phylum Arthropoda; class Insecta; order Odonata; family Petaluridae; genus Tanypteryx; species Tanypteryx hageni. The sequence goes on along the minus strand of CM054115.1, from coordinate 10,251,766 downwards.
CTAACCCATTCCACAGCACCCGCTGATAGTGGCAACAAGAAAATGGTAACAATCGACAAGGAGCAGATCCACCTTCCTAGCAACACCGAGAGGACGTGCGTTAATATTCGAACCGCAGTTGCTAAGGCGACCATCCTTTGACGAGGATATTGAGAAGCTATTTGCAACTGCTCAGACCACTTCAATGTCCTCTTCACGACTCACAACTAGAGGACGGAGCAAGCGGGTTGAAACCAACCAAACGAACCAATGGCCGCAGCGTGGAATGTCAGCATTAATTCGGACCTCCCCGTCCGCACCTCATACCACGTGTCTTTATCGAGGCTCTGACGTCAATATTTGCCGCGGTTGGCACGAATTTCGATTCTGAGAGAGAGACGATACGCGATACGCTAAGGAGCGATGGCGAGCCGACGTAACGGCCCGCCCCATCAGGAGAAATCCTTGAAAACGATTGAAGAGCAACCGGCGTGGGGGAACTCCTGCGCTGGGCATCTTAGGTATCCACGGGAGTTGGTTCGACGTGATTGCTATCGAAGATTCGTCGCTGGTGCGAATTCAAAGTAATTCCAGCGCGCGACGAGCATTTCCGGAGCGATCTTCCATTACTCTCCCGGAAAAAGCGAGCAGCTTCGCTTTTGTTTGTACGAAAGGGCGTAACGCGATTCGATGAGGTTTCCTTTTCTGGAGCGATAATTGAAGTTACTTTATTTTCTAGCAGCTTTATTTTAATATGAAAAATCTTATGTGGCCACCAGATGACTTTCTTCATACCTGTAATATTCCTAAAAATTAAACGATAATAAATACCGCGAGAAATATTTAAAGACCTTACAAAGAACAGACAAACTCATACCTTCTGATATTGGATATAGACACGAAGCTCCAACAACTAAGCATAAAAAGGAGCGTTGCTTAGACGTAACTAATCGTCAAGTGTTTAAAAATGCAGGTGAAATTATAGTAGGGCATCAATAGTAGGCAAAACGTCCTGCCACCGTTGGTGGTAGCAGCTAAACTAATTTTTAAAATATTTCTAAAAAATGCCTTGTAAGGGAAAATGTTTCGAACAAACGTAGTAGAAAATTAAATTTCCTACAACTTTTATTGCGATAATTTTTTACATTGATCAAGTATTACGGAAAATATAAAAAACGGATATGACAAGAGTAAACACCCACTTCCGGTTAACCGATTTTTACTAAAAACTGATCAACTCTTGTCCCAAATGTCAAATATAAAATTTCGAGTTGACTTGATTAATAATTTTTGAGTTAAGAGAATCCAAAAAATTCCTATCACATACACACACACAGACATCATCGAGAAAATGGTCAAAACGTGTTCAGGGGGCCTCCATGAAATCCCGAAATCGATTTGTTTTCATGAAAACAATACGCATTTGCATACAATGTGAGCATAAATTACTGTTAGAGAAAAAAAAGGAACGCATTTTATCAAACGAAGATTAGACAAGTAATCGATCGAATTCATCGTTTTCGAATTTTTGCAAAGTCGATTCTTTATTGTTTGCCGCGCCAGTGGGCGTCGCGAATCGGAGCGCCATACCTGCCGTGGCCAAGCGCCGAGTTACTGCAAGGTTTTTTTCGGATTTCTACACGATGGAATGAATAAACATCCGATTTGCAATTTTCTATCCTAAACCTTATGCAACCGTGGAAAATTGATCGTAGCTCAATAACTTTGGCTAAGATTAATAAAGGTGAAATACTCCTGCCCGCGCGCATCCGCATCTCATGTCTCAATAAAGGAGCAATGACTGATTTGGACATTTCCATTTCAAGTGAATCGGTAATAATAAAATTAACCAAAACTCTAAAGCAGCTCAGTTACGATTAAGATTCGTTAGCGCGTGGAGATTTATATCTTTATGACCAGAGCTTGAGACAGTAAGCAAGTGCGGGAATCGCCTCAGGGCGCAGGGTCGAGGGGGCGGCCTCGTGCCGCGGCTGTTGACATACTGATGCCGTTCCCTCTTGCCAAGTTTGGTTTTAAAGCAAGGGCTCACAGACATATTTGCCAAAACGGGAGACAGGTAAGGGAAAACCAACGGAAACACACACAATGTACCCCAGTGCAGCCGATCTGACTTCTTCCCGCTAGATGTGACGGGTTTTGGAGTCGCTTAGCGGAAAAATTATCATTTAGCGGATAGTGAGAAATCTAGCGTGAAAGACGTAACTTTTGGCTTTTTCTGGCGGAATTTGAGAGTTGAAAGCGGTAAGGGATTGCTACATAACACATGATCACAAGACAGTTATTGTAAGGCAGGATGGTGACCGGAAGACCCCCGCATCGAATGAAAAAAGAGTTACGACAGAGTATTTGTCTTGTCTCGTGAAGGGTAAAGCAAAATGACCCTGAATCCCAAATAGCATCCAGATGTAGGAGTCAGTTAGCATGCGAAGGAGACAACGAGTGAATTTCGAGGATATGTTTTTCTAAGAAATTTTCAAACCCCATTTGGGAAATGCAGAACGCTTTTTAGGCATTAGTTTCACAAGAGCTGTCTTCGAAACAAGATCAATAGTGAAAGTGCGTCAGTTTTTTTGGATTTTGACTGCAATATTTGTAGCTTGTGAATTATAACTCGTTAGTATTTTCATCCGATATAATTAAATCGTATTTTATAGTTTTCGCTTAGTGTATTAAGTTAATTTTGAAATATGCACTTTTTAAGGAGAAAAGACTTTGTTCCGAGAGTGATTGGTTTCTTAACAATAATAACTTTTGTTTTCAAACTATTCTTACGAATTAATCGAAATTTCCCTGGCGTCAAATTTGTAGCATTTGGTGGGTCATAATTCAAATTAATCACTTTTTAATACAGACATTTTCTCAAATACTAATTCAACATTGTTATTATTTATAAACAGGCATAAATTATTATCGAAAGAGCTTGAATATAACCTAAAGATAGCTTTAAATTTTTAAATAGCTATATTGATAGAGTTTGCATATTTTTATGACAAGTGGAGTCCCGTAGCATTGGTTTTAAATTACGAATAAACATAACGCTTGACTATAATTTAACTTAAGTGCATATGACGACAGAAAGCCAACTATTTACAAAATTTAAGAATGCAGTTAACCTTCCACGATTATTGTTTAATGGACCTTTCGAGCAATAATGGTTTTTATTTAATATGGAATTGATACACTTATAATGTTCAAAACAAAAAATTAAAGCTAACATTAAACTTCTTTTAAATATAGAAAATTACCCCTTTCAAATGGCTGATCGGAGAAAGAAACGTCTCTAAGGAGAGGAAGAGTAGAAAAGCAGGGGAGGCACATCTTAAAAAGCTCCTACGGTGGATTGACCAAGTATATTAAAGGAGAGATACCAACACTGTGGGCGATGACATGCGCCAGGAACAGAGTTATGATATGGATGAAGGTATAAGTGAAGAAAATATTGCGATAGTAACAGAATCGTGTGATGAAGATTGTAGCACAGGAACCCAAACCAATTACAGCGATATTCAGTATGAACATATACATGAAACAGTTAACGAGGAACTCAACTTGGATTTCCTCGAAATTACTGGTGATCCTGCTTCTTGGCCATGTGTAATGTCAAGTAGTGTCTTTCACCATATAGTCATAAGGGGCCCAGTTCAGGTTCAAGATTTTCTTTCCAAAAACATAATGAGGGAAGATCCATTACCTTTAAAAATTACAAAAGGTTGTTGACAAATGGCGAGGAAACGCATAGAGATTGGTTAGTATACTCAGAAATACATGATTAGGTTTATTGTTTTTGCTGTCAACTATTGAGAAATTATGACAGTAGTTTATCTGGTGATATTAAAAATTGTAAAAATACATCCAGAGTTCTGAAGCAACACGAAACAAGTAGAAAGCATTTGTTGAAGTACGATGATTGGTTGGAAATTCTAAAAAGATTAAAAATCACTAAACCATCGATTCCAATCAGCAGCGTCTTTTGGAAAGCGAAAAACAGCATTGGTATATATTTTTGAAATGGGTTGTAGAAATAGTTAAATATCTTGCCAAACAGTGCTTAGCATTTGGAGGAAATTTTGACGGACTGTATGATACAAACAAAGGTAATTTTTGAAAGCTAATTGAAATGATAACAAAATTTGACAGTGATATGGGAGAGCACTTGTGAAGAATTAAAAAAAAGAAAAGGAGGCCATAAAACAATAAATTGCAAGCACATTATTTAGGAAAACATACAAAGGTAGCTTATAGAATCATTTTCTTAGCGCATTCAGCAACATATCACTAATATGGCTCCTAAGGCAAAATATTATTGAGTTATATTTGATTGCATTCCCGATAAAAGCCACCGAGGACAATTATCAATTGTTATTCGTATATATATATATATATATATATATATATATATATATATATATATAATATATGAGTGTGTGTGATTATTGTTGATATGACATGTCTTACAGATTAAAGTTTTTCTATAAATTCTTATATTTATAAATTAAGTAAAATAAATATTGGCACGATTGTGTCATAATTTTAGATATTAATAATGTAAAATTCTTGATCATAGGAGACCCACGGAACATAAGGGAGGAGGGGGCGGCCAAAAATTTACCCGCCTAAGGGCGGCGAAATGTCTGAAGCCGGCTCTGCTTACAACCATTTCTCTGCCTTTTACTTTCTCATATAAGTAGTATATTGAGAAAGTATTGTAATCGTGAAAAAATTCGAATTCGAGATTTTGATGAAAATACACGTTTTAGGAGTACATAAAAGTGGTTTTCGCTATGCCGTCTGTCTGCCAGTCTGTCTGTCGGTCTGTCCGATGTTCTAGGGCCCAAACGCGCACATAAAATCGAATCTCGTATTTGTGCAATACATCATGTTTTGCAGACCCTCTTTTCATAAAAATGATATTGCCCAAAAATAATGGATAGTTTATTCATGGCGATTTTTAGAAAAAAATTATATACTAAATAATGGCTTCGGAGAATTTGATTAAAACCAATCCAATTGTAGAGCCTGATATCGCAAATAATACTACCTTAGCCATATATCTCTTAACATAACTCTATGGCGTCCAGTGGCATTAAATATACGTAAAGCTACCTTACCTAGGACCAATGACGTCACTCCTCCGCTGCGATCCACTAAAATATTATTATAGCCGAAACGGTTAAACTAAATCGAATTATATACCATATTTGTAGATAATATTATTCATAATTGACACTTTGAAGAGATGAACGATATTGCGCAACAATTAAGGGCACTTAATTGAGAGCGCATTAAAGAAAAATGCAAGAAATCCGTGTGGTAACAGAATTATCGAAGGTATGAGGATAGCCGATTAACCATGCAACAGTTCCGTACATAATGCGTCCGACCTTCATACCACTATAAACGCGATGTTAAGTAACAGTAGAATACATTCCAAGCGTAGAAATAGCCGACGTAATAGGAAGGACAAGGAGGCAGTAAATAATAACAATAATTCAGTAGCGCGGGAGGCTTCGTTACGTAGTAATAGCGATAAACTAAAAATCATCACGGTTAACTGTCGCAGCATTCGCAGGAAGGAGGCCTAATTTCAACATCTTATTCGTAGTCTGCGTGCTGATGTAGTGATAGGTACAGAATGTTGGCTAACGGCGGGCATAGCCAGTCAGGAGATCATTTCTGGTGACTAGCGATTTTAAGAAAGATCGATGCATCCGGTCGGGAGGTGGAATCATTATAGCAATTATCAATCAATACGAAAGTTACCCAATCCAGATTAGCGACGACGAAGTCGAAAGTGTTTGGTGTAGTATGAAAGGAAGCGATTGTAAAACTGTGACAATATGCGCCTTTTATAGACCGCCATATGCGAGCGAGGAAACTCTTTACTATCTGAAGAAACATGTTCGATTAATAAAGATAAAGCCATTATAATCGTAGGCGATTTCAATCTCCCGTTGATTGTATGGAGGTATAATTACTTTTATCCCGGTGGGAGGCAGCGTAAATCGTGCGAGGTATTATTTGAAACTTTCAGTAAACACTCATTGTATCAGTTAATGAGATTTCCTACGAGATTTAATAATATATTATATTTATTGGTTACTAATCTTCCTGAGCGAATGACCAGGGTATCTATTACTGAAGAAATAAGCGACCAAAAGGCAGAGTACGTGGAGTTTCAGTTAAACATTGAGAAACAGGTTAAGGCTAAAAGGAAGCTTTATTCATTCGCCAAAGCCTATTTCACAAGATTTTGGTCATTCCTGCGAAATGAATCAACTAATTTCTGCGAGGTAACAGATATTGCAGACGCGGAAGAATCCTCATGCATGTTAAGAGAGAGAGAGAGATAGGAGAGCGTACATATAACTTTATTCTAAGCAAACTGAAGAGTGATAATGCAAAACCTAGATGGTACAACCAGAAAGTTAGGAGCGCTCTCCTACGGCAAAGAAAACTCCATTCTCGCGTAAATAACACATCCTCAACAGCCACAGTCGAACAGATCGCAACTTTAAAGCAGCAATACTAGGAGGCGCGCTCCATAGACAGAGTGCCAATGCGTAATGCATTTAACAATTAAAAAATAAGGGTTTACAGGATAACTTGAAAGAGAACCCGAAAACATTTTGGTCTTACGTCAGGAAAGTCCAAGGTAGTGGCCCCACTTTTGCGTCACTGAGATCGGAAACGGGAAATGTTGTTCACGATTGTGCGGAGAAAGCAAACCTATTAAATCAATACTTTCAGAAAGTTTTTACTCACAATGACGATGAATGTGAAACCCCTATTTCTATGCATCAGGGCGACTCGATGGAAGTTTGATATTTTCGGAAAAAGGTATCGCCCTCCAACTTCATTCAATTCAAGCAAATAAATCTTCTGGACTGAAGGAAATATCCGAGCGAGTATTGAAAGAGTTAGCTTATGAAAATAGCAATTATTTGAAAATTATATTCGAGAAATCCATTATGGAAGATGTCGTTCCTAAGATAGGAGGATGGCACACGTTACGCCCATCCATAAGGGCGGCGACAAAGGGAATCCCGAAAATTATAGGCCGCTTTTCTTAACTTCATTATCGTGCAAGATACTTGAGCAGATAGTCTTTACCTCTATAATTCGCTATTTAGATAGTCACTCATTGCTTAGCGGATGCCAGCACGGATTCCGGAGAGGTAGATCATGCGAAACGCAGATCGGCCTGTTCGTGGACGATTTGTTGCTACGCGATGCCATATTCACTGACTTCAGGAAGGCGTTTGATAAAGTATCTCATTAGAAATTAATTGCAAAATTAGGAAAATACGGTATCAATCCGAACGTTGTCAGTTGCGTGAGAGACCTCCTCTCGAATAGGGAACAGAGAGTTGTCGTCGATGGGAAATACTCGTTCCCCGTTAAAGTTGAGTCGGGTGTTCCTCAGGGAAGTGTAATGAGTCCTCTACAGTTCTCAGTTTATGTAAATGATATCTGCCCGATAGTTTTAAGTAAAATTAGACTTTTCGCCGATGAAACCGTTCTATATAAAGAGACAAAAACCAGGAGGAGCATCAGTCGTTGCATGAAGACTTAAGAGTCATTTCAGCGTGGTGCAAAGAAAGGAAAATTGGAATTAATTACACTAAATGTGCCGCAGTTACGCTCTGGAAAATTAAGAACATAGAAGTAGGTTTCGAGCATAAAATAAATGGAATAAATAATGAAGCATCTGACTGTGTAAAATAACCATTTTCCGAGATCTTATGTGAGACATGCACATTCGTCGAATTATAGGTGCGGCCAACAAGAAACTGGATTTCATAGGTAGAATAGTACGGAACACTATCGAAAAAGTACGTGAAACATGTACTAGCGGGTGCAAAGGTAAATGCAAGTGCTATGCGGGATTGTCTATCCGACACCCTACGAAATCGCCAGTAATAGAAATTTTGAAGTCAAGCAAATCATCTGCCATTTCCTTTGCTCCTAACACGTTGTGAACGGATTGCGTGTCTGGTGGTATTATACGCCACTTCATAGCTCTGTATGGTTATGTATATCAGGAATAATAACATAATTTAGAATTGAAGTAAAGCAGAATGTTTTAAGCTATGCTTTATTTAATCGCTATGGTTACAGTTTTTCATTCTAGACCTTGCGGGGCGCTCGTCTTAGCACAAGTATCGTATTCCCAGTATCGTATTCCCAGTTTCGTATTCCCAACAAGTATCGTATTCCCAGATAGTAGGATCTGGAGTTCGAGTCCCGGCATACGGTATTAATTAATTATTCTTTTTATTAAAGGTATTTGATTTTCCCTTGGGAGTCTTATTTAATGTTAGTTATGCCAAAATATTCTCCTTAATTGGAAATGATTTTTGGCATTCAGAATTCAAACATCAAAATATAAGTTCTTTGTAAAGCTATTCAGTGCAAGGCAGGCCGGTCGAGATTACTGATATTAAACATCATATAAAGAAAGTATATTTTTCATGAAAAAACCAAATTAAAAATTTCAACTGAAATACACGTTTTCAAGTCTTCTGAACACGTTTTGACTATTTTTTCGAAGATGTATTTGTGTGTCTGCGAGTGTCTGTTTGTGTGTCTGCGTGTGTGTATGTGATAAGAATGTTGTAGGCGATCTAACTCAAAATCTATTTATCAAATCAGCATAAAATTTTACATTTGTGATAATAGAAAAATTCTTAAGTCTTGATAAGGTTTAGACTTCAATCGGTTAAGCAAAAGTTGTGGTTTATACAAGTAGAAATTTATTTTTTATCAATATCTGGCTTAAAAATGAATGAACATATTGTGACGAATCTTGTGGTCTCAGGAGTTAAGTAAGGGTTTAGATGGCGAATTCCGGATCAATGCTCTCTCTCTTTTCGGCAGTGGTTTTCAATTTTAATTTTTTTAAATAATACAGCCAAATCTTTTAGTAAGAGCACAATTTTTCTATAGTGATTAATCACGTATCTTCAGGAGGATGAGTGCGGGTTCCAGGTCTTTTCATTCCCCTATCTCTCCCCGAGTTCATGGCCTTCTCTACGCCCTACGTCTTCTTCCCCCCCCCCCTTCTGTCGTAATCTCTCCTGAAACTATTCTATTCCAAAAACAATTGAAGTAGGAAATGCATCCTTTCCTAAATTTAAAAGTTCTAAATATCATTATTCTCTACAAACTTTGTTTGAAATGTATTCATTTAAACAGAGCTTCGGAGATTTTTTATTTTTTCTGTTTCAACAAATTTCTTCTCTCAAACTTCCTTATTTACTTTAAATGTAAATAGGAAACGTATGGAGAAATAAAATTTTCTAGAATTTTTGTCTCAAAATATTTTTTTTAACCCCATAGATTCCGATATATTTAGTTATTTTTCTTATTTTTCCGTTGATCTAATGATTCATATACTTTTTATTATAACGAATGTTTAATGGAATGGAATATTTGAACACAGATTATTGAACCCCTCATCTAATTTGATCTACTTAAAAAAACGTGACCTTATGACAACTCGCTAAAAATTCATTTTACTTTTGACTTCATGAGCGTGATTTTAATATTTAATAATGTTTTTTCGAATGACATTATTCATATCTGGGGCTCTGGCGAAAGCACCAAGTTTAATGCATGATTGGCTATAATTCAGGGGCAAATGTGGAAAATTTGCTGATATTAAAAAAATAATGCTAAACATGTCTGCAATTTATTTATTTTTCGACGAGTCTGAGAGCGGAGAAATAATCGCCATGCGTTTACATGAATAACGGACGCTAAGAAAGCCACTTCAATGAGTCGTGGCATGCAGAACGTTGGGAAAAGGATCCAAGGCTAAGAAGAAAGGGGATGAAAACTGTGCAAGAAATATAATTCGGGCGGGTCGCAGCTGCATGCCAACGGTGGAGGACGATGAAGCAACTGCCCAAGATACAGAAATCCATTCTTTGCGTCATGGCTCGAATGGAATAGAGTATGCACGAAGGTTTCAATACAGCAGGTAAATTACGAGCCACCGACTGCAGGTACAAAGTCAAGCCAACTTCATGCCTGCCACCAAAATCTTTTTGACTGACCCCACTCAATAGGTGGTGTAATCTCTCTCCGTGCCAATGACATCTTGCATGCGATGCGGCATAGACTCCACCAAGGCCGTGCATACCTCCGGGTGATGCCTAATGTTTTCCCACTCCTCCCGGACATGGACGGTTAAGGCCTCCTGGTTGCGATCTCCTTCGCGCCGCTCCCACCTTTTCACGATAAAGTCCCACAGATTCTCAATTAGATTGGGATCTGGGGACCTTGATGGCCAGGCTAGGAGCTGGAGCCCAGGTTGTTCGGCGAACCAGGCCTTAGTCCTCCGGGAGGTGTGCACGGCGCTGTTGTCTTGCACCACCGTGTATAAATCCTGCTCAGGCCACCGTGCACGAAGGGCGGAGAGTATGGTGCCTTCCAGGATCTGGACATAGTGCTCGGAGTTTAGTCGACCAGGAATCTGCACTAGTTCGCAAGGGCCCTCTTCACAGATGTAGCCCTAGAACGCGAGGGATATCCGCCTGTAGTGCTGCGCGCAGACTACATTGGCAGAGTCATATCTTCAAAAAACAAACATACTCGTCAAAATAAAGCATTGTATGGTTAAGCATGATATTTAATTTGAAAATAAATGCCATGTTTCCCTACTGCATCAAAATTATTTTCTTTTGCGTGTTATAGCAAAAGAGGCAACTAAGTTTGAGTGAAAGACTAGCTAAAACAATAACAATAACGTTAAAGAGAAATCACTCAAACTATACTAACCTGGTATTCCGGCGCCTCCAAAGGGTCGAGTGCCCTTCCTGGTCGCTCCTGAAGATCTTTTCGTCCCACCATGCCGTTAGGTCACAAAAGGCTTGCGGGTTGCCAACATTCTGCAGGGCAAAAGCAAGGCGCTTTTCCTTGTGGTGTTGCAGCAGAAGAATTTTGGTGGCAGGCACGAAGTTTGCTATACCTTGCTCCCGCAGGCGGCGTCTTATAGTACCCCTGCTGCAGTCAAGCCTTCGTGCATGCTCTTTTCTAATCGAGCCATGACGCAGAGGATGGTTTTCTGCGTCTTGTGCAATGGCTTCGTCGTCCTCCGCCGCTGTCACGCGGCGGCGACCCGAACGAGGTCTATTCCTTGTCCAGTTATCACCCTCTTCTTCGTGGCGTTGAATCCACTTCCTCACAGTTCGTATGTCCCGACTCATTGCAATCGTTATCTCAGCATCCGTTGATCCAATCAAATACATGGCGATTATTCTTCCTGTCAGACTGGCTCGTTTCCCATACCCCGCGTTCACGAGGCATAGTTTGACAAAAACGTGCGCAGGTCACGCCCTTTTAAAGTGTGTAGAGGTGGCGTTGCAAAGAAAAACAGCGCTATTTCTTTGCAGATTATTTAATTTTATATAAAATATTACGTGTTAAATATTCTCCATAAGTTAAATAAAATATTTATAAATTCAGTGTTCCAAATTTAATCTTATAAACATATTCTGATTATTATTAATATCTCAGTATCTCTTGCACATATACGTCAGAAATGGCGCAAGTGAACGCGAGTGTACTTACAAAAGAACTAAATATCTCGAAAACTATGGGATTCACGACAAAATATTTTAAGAATAAACTTCTAGAAAAGTTTATTCTCCATAAATTTCTTGTTTTCATTTAAAATAAATAAGGAAGTTTGAGAGGGAAATTTCGCGAAAACAAAAAATTTAAAATTCTCCGAAGCTCTGCGTTTAACACGTTCGATGCGGACGACATCATATGATGTCGTCCCGTCCTACCGCAGTTACGGGCGACATCATATAATGATCCCTCCCTAGGCTATAACTCCTTCGCTTCTCTCTCTCTCCTGTGGCAAGGATTCGACTTTGGGAAAAAAGCCGCAGGGAGGTTTAGACTCAGTGCCTTGTGGGCTTTCGAAGTGTGCGTCGTTTTCTAGTCGAATGCACCGTTCGTTAGAAAATCAGTTATTGGATTTTTTGTAGGAAATTTCAAGTAAGCCTTATTTTTTTACACTTTTTTATTTACTTCGTTATTTAAATGTAATATCAAAATATGTTTACGTTGAAAAAGAGGAAAAACATTATTATTTTATTTTTTAGTTGTTGAAATATATCAAATTATTTACATTTAAAAATGTAAATAATTTTTTAATAGTTTTAGTTTTAACTAAACAGATCGTCGAACATCACTGCACGAGTAAGATATTCTATAGTTTTAGCTGTCGAATAAAGCAGAAACGGAGAAATTCGGTCCATATTTACATATTTTAATGAATTATGGAATATAACCTTGCACATCGAAATATCTAAACTCCTATGTAAACATACGGGAAAATAAAATCACCTCCTGGAGTCGAACCTGGGACACTTATGTGAACGAAAATAGTTTTCTCGAGCTCTCCTAGTTTGCAGAAATAAAATGACTTTTACTGTATTTCTCTATGGCAAACTCTCCAACAGATAAAAGGGGGGACGGACTGACTGACATTTATTTATTTATATATTTATTTATTTATTACTACGGCGAGGTTGAGGCCATATGGCCCCTTCTTCCACCTAACCATTATGATACACAATATGATAAATAAAAATGTACAGAATTCAATACAAATCAATATAGAGAAATGAAAATCATTTCAAGGTATTCATAAATAATAAAAAAATAAGAATAGTACAGCACAAATGTACACAAAGTAAAATAATAAAAATCATCATCACTGCCCTGTTTGCTGATGGATATAGTGATGTGCTGATATTTAAATGAAGGATAGAAGGAAAAATACAGAGGAAAGTATTACATTTTTATGAGGACCTAATGCTGGCTAAGTATTTAGCACAATGATTCTTAAATTGGTTAATACCATTGACAGAGTAAAAGTGAAAGGGGAGAGAGTTCCAAAGATTGCAGGCGGTAACGGTGAAGGATTTATTATAGTAACTGCTACGATGAGTGGGAATAAGTAATTTGGATGATCCTCGGGTGTTCAGGGAGAGGCCAGAATTAAGGGGTTTGAAGTTGCAGCTTAGGTATTTAGGCGAGGAAGAGGTGAGGATACTTCTTAGTTGCGTTAGGATATGCATCTTCCTACGTTCTTCCAAGAACAGCCAGCCCAATTCTTTGAATGCGTTTGTTATATGGCAACTTTTGCTCATATTAAAAATGTATCTAACACAAGAGTTATGAGTCCTCTGGAGCTTTAGTAACAAATCTTGTTTTAGATATAGAAAAACGGAATCACAATAATCGAAATGAGGAATTACAAGCGAATTTACAAGTAAAATTTTTAGTTTTACTGGAAGAATGTTTTTAAGTAGCCTAAGTGAATAAAGTGAGTAGTTGATTTTTCGGCAAATTTCGTTTACATGTTTAGACCAGCAGAGTGTATCATTCATAATAACACCAAGGTTTTTTACTGACTTGGAAAACGGTACAGGAGTGGAGTTAATTAATACTGGGTCAATATTTGACTTTTGTAATTTGCCGAGTAATTTAGGATAGCAGAAAATTATTGATTGAGATTTTAAGGGGTTTAACATTAAGCCATTACAAGCACTCCAGGTCATGAGCGATCTTATATCCCTATTCATGCAATCAATTCTGTTATTGATATGAGATATTTGAGTTCCTATGTATATTTGCAGATCGTCAGCATAAAGGTGGTACTGGCAGTGATGAATTGAGTTAGAGATATCGTTTATATATAAGGCGAAGAATAAGGGTCCTAATGTAGATCCTTGGGGACAACCACGGGAGACATTTTTCCACGATGAACTTTTATCAGAGATTGATACCATTTGGTAGCGATTCTGAAAATAAGATTTTATCCATTTCAAAGAGCTAAGGGAAAAGTTCATTTTAGCAAGTTTGGCAAGTAATACTCCGCTGTCAATGGAGTCAAACGCTTTAGAGAAGTCCAATAGTGTGAGAATTGTAGCTTTTTTGTTATCGAAATTCTCCCGAATATCATCTGTGACTTTGATCAATGCGGTAGCAGTGCTGTGGCCAGTACGAAATCCAGATTGATAGGGGTTAAGGAGCTCATATTCATTTAGATATTGATGTATTTGTTTATGCGCTAGTTTTTCAATAATTTTGGATAGCGTTGGCAGGATGCTTATAGGGCGAAAGTCCTGTGGAGTTGTTGGATTAGCCTTTTTAGGGATAGGTCGCAGTAGAGCACGTTTCCAGGAACTGGGAAAGTAACAGCTAGAGAAGGAGCAATTAATTATATGTGTAATGATCGGTGCCAAGATATGAATCAAATTACGGAGCATAGATCCAGTGATGAGATCATAGCCTTTTGTTTTCGAATTAAGTTTAGAAATTATCTTCTTTACATCGGATATGGAGACAGAAGCAAAACTGAAGGATTGTGAATAGTTTATGAATGAGGAAAAAATGTCAGAGATAGTTAAATTTCTTTGATTTACTGAAAATATATTAGGTGGTGATGAGAAGGCATCATTTAATGCATCAAGAGAGACAGAAGGTAGTTCAGAGTCACTTTTCTTATTCCCAATTCCGAATACTTTCAGTTTTCTCCATAGTGATGCATTGTCGGACTGAGGAGAAATTATTGAGTACGAGAATTTGATTTTGGCATTTCTAACTGCCTGCTTTACTGAGTTCCTCAGTTTTCTATACTGTTCGAGTTGGAGCGTAGAATTTGTGCGTTTGAATTTACGAAAAGCGGAATCACGATTCGACATTAATCTTTTTATATCATCCGTAATCCAAGGAGAATTTTTTCTAGTAATACGAATTGTTTTTTGTGGGGCATGGCGATCAAATAGATTGAGGAGGAAAGCATTAAAATTATTCACCTTGTCATCTATGTCATTTATATTAATAATACTTTCCCAAGGGACTAAGAGAGCATCATCTGTCAATTTGTTTATGTCTATGTTTTTAAAATCTCTAAAAGTAATAAATTTTGGTTGTTCCTTTGGTACTTTGAAAGAGCAGGATGCATAAATGAGATCATGTGCAGATATCCCCGGGACTGAGATCTGACCGTATTTGAGTATTTTGTCAGGTTTGGTCGTTATTATTAAATCAAGTAGAGTAGAAGAGGTTAGGGTGCGGTGTGTGGGATTAAGCGGGAGAATACTAAGTCCTAGCGGGTGTAATATATTAAGGAGTGTTTTAGTGTGAAAATTATTCGGGTTCAGGAGATCAGAATTAAAATCGCCCATAAGGATGACATTATCGAAATCTACTCTAAGTTCCGTGAGGGGAATTTCAATATCCGATAGATTTGAAATTTGAGGGGGTTTGTACACAACTCCAAATAATAATTTCTGACAATTGAAAGTTATTTCCAGGAAGAGAAATTCAGGTCTGCGAGAATAAAGGCTATCACTTTTAAGGAGCAATTTACAACATAGCTCTTCGCGAATATAGATACCCACCCCACCCCCTCTCTTTCCAGTGCGGTCATTACGAAAAAGCTTATATCCGGGAATATGTACAAGAGAAGAAGGAAGAGAAGGTTTCAGCCAAGTTTCAGATACCGCGATCGCATGGACACCCTTCTCAGGTAGAATAGAGCGAAGCTCTTCAATGTGAGGGATAAGACTCTGGCTGTTAACATGGATAGCTTGAAAATTACTGGGAAATGGGGAAAGTGAATTACTAAGAAGTAGCCTTGTCCACTCAGGAATGTGAGGGGAGGGAAAAGATAAGGGAGCGTGAGGGCAGTTCCTGGAAGGACAAGCGTTCTGCGAATTTTCAGGTAGCCGGAAAGAATCGTAGCAAGCTTCGAAAGGGTTACTTTTGAGAATATGAAGAAAGAATTTAGGGAAAGATTCAGACATAGTATTCACACAAGAAGAAAGAAGAAAATATCAGAAGACAGTAAAATATCAGCACAACCACTTACCTCCAACGTTATAAATAAATTTCAGCAGAAACTGCCAAATGAAAATACCTATTGACATAAAAATTATAGTATGGAATTAAAGAATAAGCAAGTTGTGTATAAATAGAAACAAAATGAATATGAAATTAAAACATAGATATATTAATAGCCTAAAAGAACAAAATATCGTAATACACACGCAATATAAAAGGAGATCAATTTACATAACATAAACCCTCATAATGTGGGACACCAACACGAAAGAGAAGAAAACAGTGGTAAATAATTGGGAATAAGGAGAAGGTGAGCACTTAACAAAGACATAGCTGAAATTAATGGATAATTACTGGGAAAGCCAGCTTTGTCTGAGAACGTTAAATTCTCGGATAGTGCAAAAGCAACATTTGGATCTGTCCTGTTTTATCACAAAAATCTTTCCTTCAACCGACCAGGCGTTTGTGGGTCCCACAAGATCACGTGATTCCTGCAGTAACTTTTGCCTGATTGGCGTCAGAGATTCAGTAATTAGGATCTTGGAGCCCTTTAAAAATTTTTTGTTACGCCACACAACATCCCGGATTCGACAACTTACAAAATTGACTAATAATGGCCTCGGTCTCAAGTCACGAGGTCGACCAAGTCTGCGAACACAGGACAGGGCTTCCATACTATCTTGCACTTTCACTTGTTTGCTAAAAAAATTGCTAGCAACACTGTAAGCGTCTTCGTTGGATTCCTCTGCAAGTCCGTGGACGAGAAGACAATTCCTTCTGGCCAGTTGGTCAACAGCGTCGATCTTCTCCTCGAAGACAGAGTGGCTAGCGGCGAGAAGATCAATCTTTTCCATGATGCACTCCAGGTCTTTCATGACACCAGATTTAAAAGTGAAGAAACTGGCTTCAATGGACGTAAGGCTATCTCTCCGTTCCGATCCGTCCAGTTTCCTCGCCTCTTCAAGCTGATTATGGAATCCGGCCATGGATTTCGTCAATTGTTCAATCTTTTTCTTCAGATCCCTATTCTGGGATCTAAGATCGGCGTTTTGGGCCTGCAAGCTAGTCTTCGCGGACATGGTTGGTAGAGTGGGGGCGGAAGTGAAAGTGAGGGTCAGAGCAAAGGGTTAGGCACGTCCGTTCACCGCGAGCATTGGGGAACGAATGAGTTGAGTTGAGTTGAGTTGAGTAACTATATATAAAAAATAATAATAATCAATAATTGTACTTCTCGAAACAATTAGTTATAGTGTAAATTTTAAATATAATTGTAAATTTTAATTATTATTGTAAATTGTAACTTTTATTTCAAATTTAAACTATTATTGTAAACTGTAAATATTATTGTCAATTATAGTAAGAATAATAATAATCTATAATTGTGAAAGAATACTATAAATATTTTATTATAAATAAACATTTTTAAAGGAAATTGCATAAATATTATTTAAAAATAACAGAAATTTATAAGAATTTGTTTGAATATAAGTCACACCTTTTTTCGTATTTACATTCCTTGAAACCTAGAAACCATATTCGGAATATTGTTTCGGTGATATTTAAATGCCATAAAAGGGTTAGTTTATCTTGGGACTATCCGTGGTGCGGACATAACATGTCCTCGTTATCTTTTTATGATAAAAAAAAAAAATTCGACTAATTTTACATTAAAAACATTATAAATTTAAAAAAGCTATGTTGTTTTTTGAGTTACACTCGTTTGTGATAATTTATTAGATTTTTGGACTGCAAAGAATGTGTTAAAAGATTGTTTAAAAAAAGCTTGTAGAGAAAATTAATATATACAGCATTTAAAATTATATATTGTGACATCTCTGGAAAGGATGTTTTTCCTATTTCAATTGTTTTTCGAATCGAGGACTTTCGAGAGCGACTACGGCAGAAGTAAATTCTAGGGAATGAGGGAAAGAGCGCTATTGCAAGTCAAACTTCCCTCACGGTCAGGTGGGGGAGGTATGGAGGGTTCTGAGCGGAGAAGGGTTCAAAGGTCTTTTCAAGGAACTCGTAGTCCCAGCAAAGCACATTTCTACCAACCGAAACTTTTGTAAATTTCTCGCATGTTAGGAAGGATAGCCTCTTTCCTTGCGCAACAGAAATTGCACTGATTGCATGCCTGCACCTTCAATAAATGCTCGAGAAACCAGGAATCGACGTTGTTCTTGGATACTTGGCCACCTCCAGTCCAGTCGATTGATAATTTGAAATCCCCCCAAAGAATTATTTCCTTATTAGGTAAGGGAAATAAACGAGATTCAATTCCACTATTTGGAGGACGGTGAGAAATGCCAATAAGTGTTTTAATTCCTGAGGATGTTATTTTAGCCCATTCAATTTCATAGTTAATTCGGAGATTGGGTCTAGCTTTCAATTGTAAACTGTTTTTTATGGCTAATCGTAAGAAGACACCGCCATCTCTAGAACCTTGGTCGTGACGATAAATGCTAAATATTCTGAATTCCAAAAATCATTTCCAATTAAAGAGAATATTTTGGCATAACTAGCATTTTATTAGAGTCCCAAGAGAAAATCAAATACCTTTAATAAAAAAGAATTAATTAATACCATATGCCGTGACTCGAACTCCAGATCCTCCTATCTGGGAATACGATACTTGTTGGGAATACGAAACTGGGAATACGAGACTGGGAATACGAGACTTGTGCTAAGACGAGCGCGCCCACTTATGCCCCGCAAGGTCTAGAGTGAAAAACTGTAACCATAGCGATTAAATAAAGCACAGCTTAAAACATTCTGCTATACTTCAATTCTAAATTATGTTATAATTCCTGATATCCATAACAATACAGAGCTATGAAGTGGTGTATAATAGCACCAGGCACGCAATGCGTTCACAGCGTGTTTGGTGTTAAGGAAATGGCAGATGATTTGCTTGACTTCAAAATTTCTCATACCGGCGATTTCGCAGGGTGTCGGATAGGCAATCCCGCATAGCCCTTGCATTTACTTTTGCACCCGATAGTACCTTATCACAGGATAGACCACATTAGTAAGGGCGCTAACAAGGCCAGACCACTTTAAAGCCAGATGGCCATGTTACCGCTTTGGCGCCAGTGCCGTCATTTTGGAATTTTCTGCAGCGATAAGGGCTAGACAACGTATTCTCCCACCCCTTACCCTTGTGATGTCACGATGGAGGTTAATATGAAAAACCTATGCGGCACCATAACCTGAGTCTAGAGTGGGCGTAGGCCTAACTCCCACCTGACGTGTGTGACTTATATATGGTGGATGTTTTAACCCCACCCCTTGACGTCACAGAGAGGGTTTATTTAAAGACCTTTGCTGCACCCTAGCTCAAGTCTAGAGCGGGGATACGTGAGCAGCTGGGGTCTCCTCCTCCCCTCCCCTTACGGCCACGCGCGACGACAAGGGGGTGTTGTGGAGGTTATCCCTAGGGTGAAGCGGAACTTCGTGGACAGACATCCCCCTCTGACCCTTTTCCCCTATTGTCGCCATCGACATCACAAGTTATTCGGGGGGCTCCAGCCTAAATGACGCGTGGGACAATGACCCTGGCCTCTGCATGGTATCCGTCTCTACTCAAGAACAGATGTTTTCGCGTCGGAGGACGGCAGAAGACTGACGATGATGTTTCGTGGCGTTAGAGTGTGCTCGACTCGAGTGTGGTGGGACAAGAAGATTTGGGGCGTTTTTTTCCGGTTTATAAGATTCCCGCCGCAAATAGTATGCTTATTCGAAACTTTTATAATAATACCGAATAGGATGGCAGCATTTAAATGAGAAGCATAGCACTTTTTTATTTTGTACAGTTTTATTTCATATTGTTGCATAAAATTCAGCAATATTATAATGGTTTTATTATCACTTATATATACAATTACATAACAACTCATGCATTTTATAATAAAAAATCAGTATATCGCCTCAATTGCGAAACTTATGCATTTCCTTTTACAAATTGTAACAATTTCAATAAGAAACCTTTTATTATCGAAGCCGTCATCTTCACAAGACCCCACGAAATACTCGTGCATCGTACTCAGACTCCCGAGTTCATTCTTATAAATTTCTACTGCATTACACGAATGTTTTAAAGCCGCTTCTCTGCACCCATCGAGCTTCGAGACTACATTTTCTTTAAGCCGGCGCACGATTGTTTCAAACGCCTGGTGTACTACACCGTCATACCACATCTCACAAATGTAAGGCGTGCTCGATGCAATTTTGCATCGTTGTTAAGCCCAGCCATGACGCACTCCCCAACCACACATTATATTTGTCCTCTTTAATAATTTTCACCACTTTTTCGTCATATAGTTCGTCGAATAGTAATTTCAAATCGTCAAATACAATATCTGGCGTTCTTCACCCATTATAAAAGACAACCGATTCATTATATCCCATCAAACCCTTCCACATAGGTCAAACAAAACGGAAGCTAGAAATCAGATTCAAAGAACACATCGCACACTTCAGACACAACAGATTTAACAGGCCTAGCGTCGCAGCACACATACAAGAAAACAATCATACGATTAAAATCGAAAACACGACTCTCTTAAAATCAATAGAAACAGACTGGAAACTTGACGCTTACGAAAGCATATTCATAAACAAATACCGAGAAATGGTTATGAATAACGACAAGAGACTCATCCCCACTCACCTCTCTATGCGTTAACGGCCACTTCGGCCCCCGCCCCCCTTCATCATTTCACTTTTACCCGGAACTTAAAAATACACAACACAAGACACCTTCAAATCATACGACTTCAGCTACTGAAGATGAGAGCGTAGCTCTCGAAATACATATTTAGTGCTTGTTCCAGAGAAGTTTTTCTTTATTTACCTTGTACTCGTGCTTTAATTTTTAGGCTTAGGTTTTGACAACAAGTCCCTGTTAGGCCATTGTCCAGCAAACTTGTAAGTATTTTTATTTATATTAAACTTTTTTCTTTTGAGCGTCTCTCTGAGTAAACGTTACGGTTTGGAGTTAGTAATTTTTAATTCACCTATCCGCCGTAGTCTCCTCCCCCTTTTTTCATATTTAAACATGTTGATGTTTATGTATGTAGCCAGAAAAATAAATCAGGATATAGAAATTACCTATAATGATGCAATATTTAGTAGTGCCCTAATAATTATTGAAGATTGCGTTCTAAACAAGGGTGGCTCTGATTTAAAAACATATGATCTTCCTGAGCCACAAAGAGTTTATAGTAATGCACTTGCAAACGAATATGTAACAGAGGTTGCATATGATCATAAACAGCTCGGAGAATTCATAGAAAAAATGAACCAATATTAATATTAGACCAAATGAACGTTTTTAAGAAGTTACTGATGGTGATTACAATAACATAGGATGTGTTATAAATATACTTTTGGCTAAGGTTCGGCAAAAAGGATGATCGCTCTTGCTGGTGCTTCATCAGATATTGCTGCAACTGTCTTGGAAGGAGGCAGAACTGCTCATTCAGCATTCAGACTACCGTAAAATATGCCATCTAGTGAGCAACCAACTTGCAATATTGGTAGAGGTACAGTCAAAGGAAATTTTTTACCAGAATGCAGACTCATAGTATGGGATGAGTGCACGCTCTCGCACAAGGCTGCGTTAGAAGCTTTAGACATTGCAGGCTTGGCGAATAACTAACTTAAGCATGGGAGGAGTCACCGTTGTATTAGCTGGTGACTTCCGACAAACACTTCTGGTTATTCCGAGAGGAACTATAGCTGATTAGTTGCAGGCCTGCATTAAATCATCATACATTTGGAGTAGTGTCCAAAAACGCTGCTTGAAGACTAATATGCGAGTACAACGTGCTGGAGATGCTACAGTTGGTGAATTTGCGGCGAATCTCTTGAAATCGGGCAATGGAGCTATAAGACTGGATAGAAATGGATATATGCACTTGAAAAAAATATTGGGTTTATTGCAGATAACTTGCAAGATCCACAGAACTCAATATTTCCAAATGTTACAAACCATTATAAGAATCAAACGCGGTTACGTCACCGGGCCATATTAGAACCTAGAAATGATGCTGTCGATACGATTAACAGGGAACTTCTTCCAAAAATACCGGGAATAGCAAAAGAGTACAAGTCGATAGATACAGTAATAGAGGCTGACCAAATTACCACAGCAAATATTGAAACTAAAAATTGGCGCACCCATTATATGTTTGAGAAAAACCTGAATCCACCGACGTTATGCAATGGTACCAGATTGATTGTTAAAAAGCTTTATAATTTCGTGATCGAAGTCACTGTAATTACAGGCTATGCAACAGGACGTATTTATTCCAAGGATTCCAATAATACCGTCTAACTTTGCATTTCAGGTTAAAAGGATTCAATTTCCAAATAGATTTATCTTCGCAATGAGCATCAATAAAGCTCAAGGACAATCCCTTAAAATAGTTGGAGTTGATCTGCGAAACCCTTGCTTTGCTCATGGGCAACTATGTAGGATTTTCAAGAGTAGGCGATAAAAGAAAATTATATATTTTAGCTCCAAATGGAAGAACAATTAATGTACTTCATAAGGAAGCTTTACTTTATAGTTGCTAAGCCAGATTTTATTGCATTAATGAAAATGTTTAAATTTGTTAACAAAATCATTAAAAACGCAAATACTCTACATATTTCAATTATAGCGCTTTAAATGATTTCTTTTACAAAATAATTATATTTTTCCAAATAAAGTATAATAAAAATAGTTACAAACGAAAATTGTGGTCAAAGGGCACTTTAGTGGGTTGGCGCGCGCAGGGATAGAGCCCCTAGTACTGAAATAAAATTGAGGCAGTATTCATTGACCTGAAATCATACCTCCCGCTGAAAGGGTTGCCTTCGAGCCGACTCTTCGCGAGCGAAGAGTCGAAACCCTCACCGCGAGTATCAATTGTGCTTAAAAAAACAGGGCACAGTCCCCTCCAGCCAGTTATATTTTTGATCTGCCCCCACACAGGAGGGCTTTAGCCAAAATTATGTTAGAGCCTATGTGAAGCACTGGAAGTGTATTATTCTCGTACCTTGGTTACAGCATTTGTTATGCTTTTCTCTGTTAAAAATTGCGCTCTACAATATGGACATTCTTTATCCATTTTTCCTTTCTCCATATACGTAGTATAGGGGAAAGTATTGTATTCCCCCCCCCCCCCCTGAACACGTTTTGAACATTTTCGCGATGATGTCTCTGTGTGTGTGTGTGTATGTGATAGCTTATTGTGGGTGTTCTAACTCAAAAACTATTAATCAGGTCAACGTGAAATTTTATATTTAACATATTTATAAAAGTCAGAAGAACTGATTAGTTTTTGGTAAAAATCCGTCAACTGGAAGTGGGTGTTTATTTTTATCACTTATCCGTTATTTTAAAATATTTGGTTTAATATATGATAAATGTAAAAATGTATCGGAATAAAAGTTGTAAAATTTAATATAAAGACATCATATATTTTTAGCTGCCACCACCACGCCACCTACCGACGACTATTTTTAACAATTGACGCTTAGTTACGTCTTAGTAACGCTCCTTTTTCTTTTCTTAATTGTTGGAGCTTTGTGGCTATATCCAATATCAGAAGGCTATGGTTTGAGTTTATTTCTGTTCTTTGTAGTCTAAAATTTTCTCGCAGTTTCTTAAAATATTTATTATTATGTAACCTATTTGGAATTTTTAGAAATATTACAGATATGGAAAAGTCATGTGGTGGACACATCAGATTTTTCCTAAATATGAATCTTCTCGTCGAATAGCCAATCCATTTCCTCTTGCTGAGTTTCAATTTACGTTGTTTCTTCGTCTTCTGCTGTTGGCTGAATCGATTGTGTTTTGACTTATTCTTATACCTCCCCCTTCTTCAGGTTCTTCATTTCTTCTTTGGTACCTGAGTTCGATTATGCTCTCTCTCGCTCTTTGCCATTGTTCATCTGTCCATCTTGACCTTCTCACTCACTCTATTTCTTCGACGTCGATCTTCTTTATCTTCTTCTGTTTCTTGCTCTGATCTCGTACTCATTCATTCTCTATAAAGGCCGATTCACACTATGTAGTCGCGGGACGGGACAGTCGCAGTCTAAAAGGACTGCCTCGAATTGATTCAATGTAATTCAAATAGGATTATTCACACTAGAGAGGGCAGTCGGGGGACGGGACAGTCGGGGGACGGTCGCAGTCTCTCGGCCAGGCAACTCAGACTACAGACTGCGTAAGACTGTACCCCCTCTCCTGCCCTCTCATGTCTGAAAGCTGCGTTTCTCATTTCAATATCCGACCTAATGTCCTCGAGTAGTTCGTCGAATTTCTCAAGAGACATACATACATACGAGGTCGCATAAAGAGAGTATAAAATCCACCCTCCTGATTTCTGACTGTAAATATTTCTTCCAGCCATATTCTTTTCTGTTTCTCCTTCTTTTCACCCTGTTAACACAGGGCAGCAAGTACTACAACCTCTTCGGAACTGCTGTCAGAATCTATGATGAGCAATGTTTTATTGTTATTAAACACTTAAAAACCAGACTGCGGACTGCGTAATGTGAATGCACAACTAGGGGAAGAATCTAACCCGACTGTCCCGTCCCCCACCTGTGTCGTCTCCCGACTGTGCCGTCTCCCGACTGCGTAGTGTGAATCGGCCTTAATATCAGCTGCTTTCTTCCATTTGATGAAATAACTATTATTGCATTAAACATTAACTAAAATTATATTAACAAAACATTAACTAAAATTATATTAACAAAACATTAACTAAAATTAAATTAACGCTGATAATAAAAACAAGAACAATAACAAGTCGAAATTGCAATTGCTATTCGTTTTCTGTCAAAGATAATAATGAGTGAAAGCATTGTCATGTACAATAAACATAAATAAAATAGTAAAAATAAAATATAACATTAGAAATTTCTTATGTGGCTTACCAATAAAAATACGAAATAAATAAACCTATTATGTTATTTAAATAGGTATTAATCCTAAGTTCTTACCAAATTAGTTTCGTCGTCAAAGTAAACAAAACTGAAAGAAACGTCAATTACTATTGGTAGTTTGTTAATTTGGGCTCCAACTTGAGTGTTTCTTGGGGATTTGTTTTGTTAAACGACTTTTACTATAAAAATCAAACGTTCCTACTAAATGTCAATCTTCTATCTACTCGGAAAGTTTGTTAAAAATAAATTTATATTTCATCATAAATAGTTCTCGAATATCCCGCTATTTATAACGCCCTTTAAGGGTGGCGCCACAATCGAGAGTATGGAGTACATATATAATAGTGCACAGGGTTATATTCTTTAGATTAATAGGATGATAGGATCTCGAGTTCAACAAAGACACCGGTTGGCAAGGCGATATTTTGTTAAAGAAGCAAAATTTAGCCGAAATCTGCGATTTTAACGCTTAATTGGAGCGATATCGACCTGAACGCGAAAAAGAACGATTATAATAAGAAATTACATGTATTTTACTTGAATACGATCCAAGTCCGAAGATCGTAGGTCAATTTTTTGTAATTTAAATTTCCAAAAATATAAATTCCTGTACGGCGAAAAGTTGTTTTTAGTGCTTTTCGTCATTACTGAAAAGCACTATTATTATCGTGATGTCCGCCCGTCCGTCCGTACGCATATATCAGGGAAGAATTGGCTTAACTGATTTCAACCAAATTTGCTACATAGAATATTCACATAAATATAGGACCAAAATTGCATATTTTTACCAGATCGACTCAGCAGGGGTGCCACAATTTCAAATTGAACTTTTCGGTAATAATGAATTTGCAAAGAATTGGCAAAACCGATTTCAACGAAATTTAGTATGAAGAAGGTATTCAACATAAGAAAACAGAATAAATATCTTTAATGTAGATATAAAAATCAGGGCTGCCACAACATAAGGAAAAATAATTTTCTGATTTCAAAACAAATACATTACGATTACAATAACACTACGGCGAATTTGACGAAAAGAATTTCTGTACTACGGGAAACCTGATATAATTCCTACTTGTTTTACGTGTTATCTAATAGGATGTAGAAATTTTCATCTGGTGTCGAACCCAGGTTTTTATTCGTAATTTTGTTTTCGTCATTCCATTTGTATCTCTGAATCAAGCATTCTTACCAAATTTAAATCTTCTGTATATTCGAAAAGTTTTTTAACACACACTAAAACTGTTAAAAGAGTTTAAAACATTTCCTGACATTCGTTCTTTATAAGTACATATGGTACAGATTTAAAATAAGTTATTTAAAATTACCAAAAATTAACAGGAGTCTCGAGAGAGGGTATGATTTGTACGGCGTCCCCCAAAAAATCAAAATTCTGGCCCAGAGGTGCACGCCCTCATAGTATATTTAGTGTGTGTACCTAGTTTTAATTCTCCAATCTTTTGGTTTTCGTGAAATGCTGTGGGCTATGATTTGTATGGCACTTTTCTCCCCTCAAAAAATCAAATTTCCGGCACGAAGGTGCACATCTTCGACGTTTCTTTAGTATGTGTACCAAATTTTAAGTCTCTACGTTTCTTGGTTCAACATTGGTATCGGTGGAGGATTCATCAAAATCGGTCAATTGGTTCCCGAGACATCTTCAACAAACTGAAATTGGGACCGACGACCGTTCCATGAGAACCCCTTGACCCCGTCGACCGATTTGAACGACATTTGGCCTGCAACTCTAATGATCAATCTGAAGCTATATAATAGTCCTGGAGATAGTCTGGAATATTTACTCAGAATGTTAGGAACAAAAAAATATGAAAAAAGGACAAACTTCAAATTATCACTCGATAGTCGAGAAAACGTAAAACTCGTTCGCGCCTTTTATTTACGGCTCAAAAATGTGTCTTATCAACACAATGATATCGGTGGAGGATTTATCAAAACCGGTCAATTGGTTGCTGGGATATCTTCAAAAATCGAAATTTGGACCGACCGCTCCATGGGGAGCCGATTTATACTAATTTTGGCCCTGCTACTCTCATGATCAACCTGAAGGTGCTGCCAAATATTGAGCTCCTACAATTATTTTATGATGAGTTACTACTGCAACAAACACACACGCAAACGGACATCTTCCTTTATTATTATAGATTTGGTCATTTGGTCGGAAGCTGACCGCAAAGAAATCCATATACTGTTTGATTGTCGTCATCAACCGCCATTTGGCGAAGAATCACAGAAGTGTGACTATTCCAGAAATCAAATGAGAGCCTGTTTCATCAACTTTCATTTCAATTTTCCATCTCGTATGCATTGAAACTGTGGTACGATGATAATATTTCGAAATGTGCAATTGTCTGGTTTTAATCGCCAAATACAACCCACAAATAAGAGTTTCTTAATTGAATAATAAAACAAAATAGTCAATTCTCCGTTGAAGGATGAGAGGGAGTGAAATTATTTTCTCCGCAACGAGCATAATAATACGCAGTCTCTTTCAATCAACGGTCCCATTTTGGTCTCTTTCCGCCTCTAAACGCACAGAAATACTAAAAAAAAACAAAAAATCCGTCGCAGAGCGCTTAAAATTAATTTGAAAACAGATTTACCGGAGTCATAATTAGCCCTGAAGTTCACCGTCGGAAAGAAATAAAGGAACATCGCAAAGAATGGAAGTTTCCGCTGGTCCAGGAGAGTCCATTTCGCCTTCGTTCTCACTCACTCACTCCCCTTCCAATCTCTACATCACTCCATCCCTTCCCACTTTTTCTTTTTCACACGGACGACTCGACCGATTTCTTCGTCACTCATGCTATAATTACGATCCCCGTCCTTGGATAATGATAGACGGCGCAAAGTGCCGTAAATAAAACAGAGAGGTATATGAAAATTATCCTCTAAACAAGCTGTTTCAAGCGTGAAACATGTTACCCTCTAAATGAAAAGTTAAATTGCAAATTTATGAGCCGTCGGAGCGAGTTTTTCGTTTTGATCACAATAAGTCGTAAACAAACCAATCACAATTGCATTTCCGATGGAATTCGACGCGATAGTGTCGCAAATATTTGCCGAAAATGTGTTCATAGCAGAGAACGGGTTAGAATCCTACTGAAGAAAGTTTGCAACGGCCAATGCGGATATTAACAGCACGTCGTAATAGTCCATGCCCACGTGCACTCGTAAATTACGTTGACATATTTTAAAACTGCTTATGACAAATAAAATAGTGACAGCTGCGAGATTTAAAATTTCAAAAATTTTGCCAACCAAAATTAAGCGAAGAATTTCTCAATTTAAAGATTAATAAGTGGAAAGCGTAATGCTTAGGCTAATGATTGCTATTGAAAATTATAATTACTAAATTATATCCCTTTCTGTACAAGGGAAGCTTATGGCTAAAAGAACCTCTTTTGTACATTGATGGAATTGATGAAAATATTAGTGATTAGTTAGTAAAACAATCTATTTCAAATGAAATGTAAAGTTCAATATTTTATGAGTAGTTCTACATACTACCAATACTCACAAACATTGTTTCTTCGGAGAATTATTTTCTAAGTTCTCAATACAAATGCTCAACGCTTACTTTGAATGAGCTGTTTTCCATGCTAGGACGTTATAGCGAAAAGGAAACTACATCGCATTTAAATAATTGAATAGAATACATTTATCGCTTAAAGCTGCTTGTTTTTCTTGGTATCATATTTTCCGCCGCGCGAATTATGCATTAAGAGAAGAAGAGTAGATGAGAAAAATCCCCGTTTGATGATAACAAGCCCGTATAAAAATACCAAAAGATTCGAACCTTAATCTTAATTTTTCTTGAATTTACTTTATGTTCACTTGTGCGTTTGTTTAAATATATGGGAACATTATTTTCGGAAAACGATGCATACGATGCAATGTTGACGTTATTCGGTTGACTGAATCGCAGAAGGGATCCATCAAACATTTTCTAATCCAACGGAGAAATCAATTTGATTTCATTTATCGTCATTTTTGCCTAATTCAGAGACACATACAGGACATGGAGGGTGAATATTCACTCGCAAATGCAAATTCCACCACTAACTAATTCAATACTTGCGTCTTCATTTCTGACACCACAATCGCTCTGCCAATAATAGATGTCGGCGAACAGCGAGGTATGTCGAGATGATCTCTGGCCTAGACCTCGGTCGAGAAGTCGTAGTTACTAAAGAAGAAAAGTATTGTGGACACAGGCGTTCGCATTCCTCTAAAATTAAGATAATCAGAAGGGAATTAAAACGGTCGAGAACACACCCAAAACAGCTAAGTGCTTTTCTTTCTTCTTTTTAGGCTACTTTCCAAAGGGTACATATCATTATGAAATGTTCCTGACGGTGTGTGTGGGTCTCCCCTAATAACATCATTTGCACCTATGGACCGATTTTCATGAAACTTGGCATGAGGCTCGTGCTGCCAGGGTCCACCTCCGGGATATATTTTATTTGGCGAATATTTAAGTCCCGGGTTCGATTCCAGGAACATTTTCCCTATTTGTTTTACATAGGAAATCTCAAATTCATCGTGCCGAGATGTTTTTTAATACATTAAAACATCTTGAAATTGTGATTTCGGAGCGAGGTTTGTACCGTTCAAAAAAGAAAAGAATGCAGATTCTTATTCTTATCACCGAATTTTGATAATTGATCGTATTGTCTTGAATTTCTACTAAAATATAACGTTTTTGCGTTTTAAATCGCATTTTATCAGATTGTTGCCATGGAGACCATTATTACCGAACTCGGCTTGAGCATCGACGAGTGAACAAATGGGCAATTTTTTCCACTCGACTACTCTTCAGCAATGGACAGTTGATCTCGACATATATTAGCGTATAAACACTAACATTTATTAATTTCATTTACTTTAAAAAATACATACAAATATAATGCCATAAAGAGATTTTAACATTTTTACTTCCTCCATATACGAAGTATAGAGAAAGTATTGTTTTCATGAAAAAAATCGAATTCGAGATTTCAACGGAAATACCTGATTTAAGGTCCCCTGAACACGTTTTGACTATTTTCTCGATGATGTCTGTGTGTCTGTCTGTCAGTCTGTATGTGATAGATTTTTGTGGGCGCTCTAACTCAAAACCTATTAATCAGGTCAACGCTAAATTTTATATTTAACATTTTTATAAACGTTAGAAGATCTGATTAGTTTTTGGAAAAAATCGGTCTACCGGAAGTGGGTGTTTACTCTTGTCACTTATCCGTTACTTTGAAATATTTGCGTTGACATTTGATAAATGTAAAAATGTATTAGAATAAAAGTTGTAGGAATTTTATTTTCTACAACCTTTATTTGATACATTTTTCCATATAATGCATTGTTTAAGAGATATGTTATATTTTTAGCTGCCACCACCACACCACCTACCGAAGACTATTGTTAGCAATTGACGGTTACGTCTTAGTAACGCTCCTTTTTCTTTTCTTAATTGTCGACCGGAAGTAAATATTGACAACGATCCCAGAGCTAACAACATGTAATTTGCCATATAAATATGGAGAAAGTCATGTGTTGCCCACATCAGTTTATTTCAGTATAGTACTCTATTAATTTGTTTTTCAATTTTTCTCTATCATTGATAAACTATGAACTACAAGTGATATTTATGGTATGAGAATTTCTTGGAATAACTAACACATACTGAAACATTTCCTATCAATATAAGTAATGAATTCGGGACGTCAACTTTGGGAACCCAGCCTGCATTACTCCAGGTTTGGACTTCTTGTTTTTTATTAGGATAGAATGGTGAAGGACATTTGAGGAAATACCTCAAAGTAAACCCAACGAAGTCATTAGAAAAAATATAAGTATCAATAAATTATTAATTTAAATTAAGAGGAAAGTAAGAAAAGAGTCTCATCTGAAATATGATTTGAAAAGGGAAAGAGCTATCAAGACATGAAGAGGATTGCGGAAAGCAGGAGTATGTGCAGAGCAAGGCTTAACCAAGAATAATAATCACGGACCTGTCTACGGACAGAATGCCTATGATGATTTATGAAATACGATGCTTTAAGAAATGTGGATGATAGAAGGATATTATTGATATATTACGAAAGAAGTGTTTGTACTGTGGGTCACATTTTGAACCAGGTCGGGATAAAAGGAAGAGGCGGTGTATAGGGAGATGGGAGGAAGGAGATAGGAAAATACGTAATAGTAGAGAAAATAGGAGGGGGAAGAAAGTGAACTGGGGAGAATTGGGAGAGAAAGAGAGAGCGATCAGGAATGTATGAGGGAGCGAGCAAGCTAAGATATAATCAGTTTAAAAAGGACATATTGAGGCCGACTTCCGGCGGCCATTGCAAAGTAATAATGTATTGAGCAAAGATGTAAATTTTCCTGAGTGAGTAGTAAAATTGACTTCGTGCTCCTGTGAAGTTTATAAAACAAAATAGAGCCGAAAGGACATACTTTCTCTCTCTCTCTATCTCCCTCTCAATTGTAAGATGGAACTTCATGCTGCCGGATTATAAGGGGTTTTTTGTCTTTATGTTTTAAGAGAGAGGGTAATATGCTGGCACGACAGCGTCGCCAGCGCCGTGAGAGCGGCGGCTCGGTGAAGCTGGAATTCGCCGTGGCTGGGATAAAGGAAGTCGGTGATTTGAAATGACAGAGACACAGCTTTGACCTTGCACACCATGGTCTTGCGTGCAAAGAGGGATGGGGAGACGAAGAAAGGGGAAAGAGAGC
Organism: Tanypteryx hageni; assembly: GCA_028673005.1. NCBI lineage: Eukaryota > Metazoa > Arthropoda > Insecta > Odonata > Petaluridae > Tanypteryx > Tanypteryx hageni. The sequence goes on along the minus strand of CM054115.1, from coordinate 10,220,197 downwards.
GTGATTAGCAGTCAGATGGGAAGAGTGAGATGGAAATAGCGGAGAACGAAAATTAGAAATTAAAAGATTTCATGATGGCTGTGTTCCTCCGTAGAGAAACGTTTTTCCTTATTCGGCGCTTTCTATATTTATTGTGAACTCCAAAGAACGGCGTCGTCTGAAAGAGCCTCGCGACGGCTTAAATACGTTCGTTCACCTACCTCTATCTCTTCTGACGCCTTCAAAGAACAAAACTAAAAGAAATTAGAAAAATGTTATCCCGCGACAAGATCGGCGGTCAATACCTTTCCAAAAAACACTCCGTTACGTTCGCGAAGACATCGGATGAGAACATCGGACGAGGTATTAAAGGCGTACTTAAAGGAAATCCCTCTCGATGCCTTCTTGCAAAGCGCCCCCTCCCACTTTTAACCCCTTCGATCTCCTCCTACTCCCCTATCGCCAGGGCGGACCAGAGCTACAGGCGAGCCGGGCGGCTTCCCGGGGCGCCCAAGTTTTGGATGCGCTGTTCCGATCATTTACCTATTCATTACTTGCAAGTGAATAAATATTGAATACCAATGTATACCGAGGAACAGGCAGAATCTTGATGGCATTAATTTTAATTTTTCATTATCAGTATTCTTCACAGAGCGATGAATAAATTAACATGTACTGTGTAAATATCTTAAAAACCATTAGCGGAGAGGGGTGTTGGAGTGCTATCTCGCCTGGGGCGCCAAAATTCTTCGGGCCGCCCCTGCCTATCGCCCCCACAATAGTCCATTCGAGCATTTCATGCGGGTGGGCGTGTCTACAGTTAGACCTGTGGATTGAGGGGAAGAAAATACCAGCCAATAACAGGTCGTAAATTTCCCTCTCCGCTCAAAATTTCTTGTTGAGCGCTGTTGACACAATTGCTCAAACTTTCCAATCCTATTTCGGCGACGGCGGAAAGCATGAACGTGCTTCATCCGGATCTATTGGAGCATAGAACTTCACTCGTCAGCAGCTACCGATTAACTGAGCGAAATTGTAAACTTGGCAACATAGCGTCGTAGCCAAAGCGAAATAACCCGAACGCGAACGGAATACTTCGAGTCCCAGCCGCACGAGCAGTAGAAACAGATTATAACACATAACGTGCGCCTGTCGTTTGGGCGTCCCCCTTAGATCACTCAACGGTCAGGAAAAAAAATGTTGATAAGCATTATGATTACCTTGCCAGAGGGCGGATTCTTCCGATCGTGAGAATCATTATAATTAGCCAAATGAGTTAAAGAAACTAAAATTCATGACCGAGAGTTTTCCTTTTAATTTAACGATTACGGCAGCGCAAACGACCGAGAGAATATCCACATGTCATTTATTATATTTAAATTAAACCAGCCATAATCTGTGCTGATTGATCCAAACTATCATTTTCGTTGATTGAGTGGGTTGATGGGTGGCAGGGTGTGCAATGCACCAAAAACCTACCTAAAGATCGTCTATCACAGGCTCAAATTTCCATTGTGTTCTCGTATTGTTCTCGAAAAGAACGAGCCTAGATAACGCTCCGTCCTACAATCGATCTCACGTATCTTATCGTCACGGTATTTTCTACCTACATACGTTGGTGCTTCAATTATTCCTACAACCTCTTCTTTTAGAAATTCCGATCTATATTTCTCCAAAAGCCGCAACCTGGAGTTCAATGGACGATCCTCCAGTGGTACCCAGTTCAAATCCCTCAATAATGAGGTGACGATTGCCTTATGTTCGTACTTTTGTTTTACGAATCTGGCTGCTCTGCGCTGCATTCTTTATAATTGAATTATACGTCTCTTAACGTACAGATCCCATATAAAATAGGCGTACTCCTATTGTGGTCTAACCAGTGATAAGTAACATGTTTCACGCACTTTTTCCGTAGTGTTCCGTACGATTCTACCAATGAAAGCCAGGTTCTTGTTGACCGCGTCTATAACTCGACGAATGTGCATGTCCCACGAAAAATCTCGACAAATGATAACTCCTAAATATATTACTTACCGGCTGCATGAATATTTATTCCATCTATTATATACTCGAAACCTACTTCTATGTTCTTACTTTTCCAGAACGTAACTGCGGCACATTTAGTGTAATTAATTTCAATTTGCCATTCTTTGCATCACGCTGAAATGGCTATTAGGTCTCCACGCAGCGACTGATGATCCTCCTGGATTTTTATTTTTTTGCATACAACGGTATTGTCGGCAAAAAGTCTAATTTTACTACGAACTACGTAGCAGATATCATTGACATAGATTAAGAAAAGTAGAGGGCTCAATAAACTTCCCTGAGGAACACCCTACGCAACTTTAACGGGAGAGGAATATTTCCCATCGATGGCAACTATCAGTTCTCTATTTTAGAGGAAGTCTATCGCCCAACTGACAATTTTTAGAATAATACCATATTGTCCTAACTTCGCAATTAATTTCTTATGAGATATTTTATCAAACGCTTTCCTGAAGTCAATGAATATGGCATCGACCTGAGTATTTTTCTCTCCGGATCGCAACAAATCATCCACGAACAGGCCGAGCTGTGTTTTGCATGACCTACCTCTACGGAATCCGTGCTGGCATACTCTAAGCAATTAGTGACTATCAAAATAGCGCATTACAGAACTAAAATTATGTGCTCAAGTATCTTGCACGATTATGATGTTAAGGAAAGTGACCTATAATTTTCTGGGTTCTCTTTGTCGACGCCCTTATGGATGGGCGAAATGTGTGCCACCTTCCAATCTAAAGGAAAGAATCCTTTGTAATGGATTTCTCGAATAAAATTTCAAAAACGGTAAATATTTCAATACTCGCGCGAGTATTTCCTCCGGCTCAGGAGATTAATTTGGTTTAATTGATTGAAGTTGGAGGGCGATAACATTTAGAAAAATATCAAATCTTCCATCGAGTAGACGTAATGCATAGGAATAGGGGTTTCACATTCATCGTCATTAGGAGTAAAAGCTTTCTGAAAGTTTTGATTTAACAGGTTTGCTTTCTCCGCACTATCGTTAGCACTTCCCGTTTCCGATCTCAGTGACGCAATAGTGGGGCCTCTACCTTGGACTTCCCTGACGTAAGACCAAAATACTTTCGGGTTCTCTTTCAAGCTATCCTGTAAAACCTTCTTCTTGCATCTGTTAAACGTATTACGCACTGGCACTCTGGCTATAGAGCGCGCCTCCTTGTATTGCTGCCTTAGCGTTGCAATCTGTTCGACCGTAGCTGTTGAGGATGTGTTATTTACGCGAGAGTGGAGTTTTCTTTGCCGTCGGAGAGCGCTCCTAACTTCCTGGTTGTACCATCTAGGTTCTGCATTTTCACGCTTCAGTTTGCTTGGAATAAATTTATTTGTGCCCTCTCGTATCATATATCTAAACATGCACCAGGATTCTTCCACGTCTGCAATATCTGTTACCTTAGTATATTTATTTTGCAGAAAAGGCCTAAATCCTGTGAAATCGGCTTTGGCGAATACATAAAGCTTTCTTTTAGCCTTAACCTGTTTCTCAATGTTTAGCTGAAACTCCACGTACACTGCCTTGTGATCGTGTATTCCCTCAGCAACAGATACCCTATTCATACGCTCAGGAATATTAGTAGCCAATAAATCTAATATATTATTAAATATCGTGGGAAACCTCACTAACTGATAAAATGAGTGTTTACCGAAAGTTTCAAGTAAAACTTAGCACGATTCACGCTGTATACCACCAGGATTGGAGCAATTATGCTTCCAGTCAATTGACGGAAGATTAACATCGCTCCCGATTATAATGGCTTTATCTTTATTAATAGAACTGTGCGTCACCAGATAATCAAGTGTTTCCTCGCTCGCATTTGGAGGTCTATAAAAGGCGCATATATTTACAGTTTTATAGTCGCTACCTTTCACACTACACCAACTACTTTCGACTTCGTCGTTATTTATCTGTATTGGGTAACTGGGGGGCACGCCCCGACTTTGGCTCAAGCTGACTGACCCCCTTCCCAGGCGTCGTCCCACCTAAATACAACCCCGATACCGGCGAGCCAATCACCGGCCGTTGGTGCATTTAAGGGTAGGATGGTCCGAGAAGGACGATCGGCCAGGTTGGCTGCCGTCGGAACGTACCTCCAGGTCATCACACGTGACAAATCCTTTATTAGTTGTATATAAATTTCAATAAACATATTATGCTGGATTAACATACCAGTTCCCTTAGTCAGGGCATAATACACAGCAAGATTATCAATGTTAATAATAATAGTAGAATACATAGGAGCCACTTTCAAAATTTATTGTTAACTGCTATAAAGACTCCACCTCCCGATCGGATGCATCGATCTTTTCTAAAAACGCTATAGTCACGAGGAAAGACCTCCAGACTGGCTATATCCTCCGTTAGCCAACTTTCTATACCTACATCAGCACGCAGACTACAAATAAGATGTTCAAGTTTGACCTCCTTCCTACGAGTGCTGCGACAGTTAACCGTGATGATTTTTAGTTTGTCGCCATTACTGCGTAACGATGCCTCGCGCGCTACTAAATTATTATTATTAATATTTACTGCCTCCTTGTCCTTCCTATTACGTCGACTACTATCTCTACATGAGTCCAGGACCGGCCTCAGGTCAACGAAGTCCACTCTATTGCCCCTACAGAAGTCCCACTGCCTACGGTTCAGCCCAACCACTCGGCTCCAAACCATAGCACCGTAGTCCGTCCGAGGAACAATGATACAGATAGTAAGCCGCACATCAGCACCCGACTTCGAAGCGTCGTTAGTCCCAACATGTGCTTCCACATGCAGCGAGGAGCAACCCGTGCCCAATATCGAACCCTGAACTTCTTTGTCACCTGGGGCACCGAACCTCCTGGTATACACCTGGAGAACACCCGCTCATGAACTCCCTCCCGGCGGGCCCTTGACAGTAAAGGCGCTACCACACGCCGGACGTTGGAGCTCCCTATCACTAACACCCCCCTCTTTCCCCCAATCTACCCTTGTGCCCCGTCACCACCGAGGAGACGGGAGCGGGTGCGGGCGTAACGGCACGGAGTCGTCCTCCGATAACACCGCAAACCGATTACTAACAAGAAGAGGGTCAACCGAAGCGTTCCCAATTCCTTGCCTCCGCAGCACCACCCCACGATCCCCCCGAGTGGTCATCACACACCACTCATCGGCCTTCCAGACCGGAGGACCCTCGACCCGCGAAGAGGAGCCAGGACCCTCCCCGTTCGCTCTGCCGGCTTCCGCACCCAGGCGAACTCGAACCGCCATTTTGCCGCGGTTTGCTCTCAGGGAAGAACCCACACCCCTCCAACGCGCCAAGGCTGCCTCCGACCTTTCCACCCTGTGAAGAAGGTCCGCAACCACCCTCTCCAGCTCCGTGATCCGAGACCTGATAGCCTCGCAAACAGTGTCGCGCAAGATGGAGGAAAAAGGATTCCTCGGAGCAGCCATCCTATCCTCGGTCACTTCGACTTCAAAGTTAAAATATGAATTTTTTGCACCGACACATGTATGAGGTTTTATTCTGTCAATGCATCCATCAAAATTATCTTACGGTTTTATATAAGCCATTGGGCACCCAAACTACACGTTTTCCGAAATCGTCCTCTAAGCAGTAACGAATTACTTACTTTTCGGACCCATTCCTGAAGATCAGAGTGACAGACGGTCAGATCCTTTCTTTGGGGTTTTCACAGTAATATGCAAGACAATCATCATTATTATTATATTTATAAGATTAGTTCGTTTTCGCAACAAAGGTTTTGCTTAAACCTCAAAACAGCGACGAAATATCGTTAATATGCGAACAGATGCGACGATTTACTAAAATCCCAGCCAATCACACGCAATTATAGGAAACTAGCAACAACGCAAATCGCCTCGAGGACGAAAGATTTTTACGTAAAAATACGTCAAATTTTCTTGTGAAAATGAATTTATGGACCGATTTGAGGTGCATTCGACAATCCACGGCAAGACAAATAATTTCGGTTTTTCAGGCGTCCTTTGGTCCCGAATTCGTATGATGATTCCAAAGTAATTTAAAAATGCAAATGATTAATGCGCTACGGTCTTTCCTTTGTGAATAAAATGGAGAAAATAAACGCTCCTGAAATCGAATCTTATGATAGACTATCGCATACCTAAAAGGTGCAAGAGGTATATTACGAAAAAATCGTCGAAATCGTACTTAGCGATCTCGAATTACACGCGCTATGAAAATTCGGCATTAGAGGCGATAATTGAGAGCGTTATAGACAAACACACACAACAAGCTTTTATTATTACAAGTAGGGAGCCTGCTCTACGCGCATCAACCCATACCTCCGATCGCTGCGGCGACCTCGGCGCAATTCGACTTGCATTTAACCTCGATAAGCCGAAAATGATTTTTCGGTATTGCTCTTATCAAGACGCGTATTTTTTGTCTGTCATGTTCTTTCTACGACGTACCGTTTCCGGGATATTATTTTTTATTATTTTAAGCGGGCGCCATTTTGTTTGGAGATGGCGGCTAAAATAATATTAGTATTCCCGGGTTCTCCTAGCTTTATCTTCTTAATAGCAATAGTTAAAACAGAATCTCTCCACCCTAAGATTGAAATTTTAGCGATGAACTTCTTAGTGTAATGCTTTCTTTTATATTTTTTTATATCAGCAATACATCTTCAATAATGTTTCAAAGAAGTAATCATTACACTCTGTATTGCCGAAGACAATATAAATCTAATATATTTTAACCGCAGCGTCCCTGCCTGCCTGCGCCCGAAGCCTCGAGTGACGTCACCTCCCGGCATGAACGCCAATAAATCGAGAACGGTGGGTTCGATTTTGACAAGTCTTTTGCCTGAATACTCGGCGCGAACTCTTGCATGTTTTAAGTGCATAGTCGTCCCACGAAAAGGCATAGGTTCCATACCAGGAAAGTTTTCGTTTTTGCATTTTATTAACACGTAATCGGCTAGAATACGATGTGTAGGCCTTTAATCTTTAACATTTTAAATATCTTAGGGTCAAGACTTTGACTCGAGATTTATACCATTTAACGTAGAAAGAAATGAAGATTCGTATTCTTACCGTCGATTCGGCTCATGTTAAAACGCTGGGACCACATTGTAAACTGACGGCTGCTCAGACGTCACGACGGACATTAACGGGGATTAGCCGTTCTAAACTCTAGGAATTGTCCCGAAACCGAGCTCAGGTTCCTGGCCCCTCGCAGCAGGGGATCTCTAGCCGACCAAATCCTTCCCAGTAAAATTTAAAAATTATTATGTTATAAAATTAGTGAGAAAGTAACTCAAGCGTCGAATTGAGGTAAATGTGCTGATCAAGAGCGTCTTTTAAACGTAATTCTACGATAAATAATAGATATTCACGCTCACATGTAATCTTAGCCCCCAGGAAAAACAACCTTTAAAGAGTTTCTGGGACGGGATTGTATTGAAAATATGAAAAATGTGTATTATACGGAAGATGGGTGGGGTTGGTTGGTTGGTTGAACTGGGTTGGGTTGGGTTGGTTGGTTTGGTTTTGTTTGGTTGGTTTGGTTGGTATGGTTGGGTTGGGTTGCTTGCAGCAAAATGTGTATTATACAGAAGATGGGTGGGGTTGGTTGGTTGAACTGAGTTGGGTTGGTTGGTTGGTTGAACTGGGCTGGGTTAGTTGGTTTTATTTGGTTGGGAAAGTTGGGTTGGTTGGGATGGTTGAGTTGGTTGGGTTGGTTAGGTTGGCTGGGTTGGTTGGTTTGATTTGGTTGGGAAAGTTGGGTTGGTGGCGATGGTTGGAATGGTTGGGTTGGTTGGGTTGGGATGGTCGGGTTGGTTGGGTTGGTTGCAGCACAAACTTGGTGGCCAAAAATATTAACAAAATGGGCCAGAATTGCTATTACGACTAGTCTGTATCTGTTTCCAATACAATCTCGTCCCAGAAACACGGGCTTTCAAGTGCATTTGCAGTAAGCTTAGAATGAAACAATTGCATCAAGGACAAAACCGACAGAAAATTTATGCGAAAAGTTTACTGTAGATTTAACTGTAAATATAAAACAAATTAAACACGTAGTGAAGAAACTTGAAGTGAGAAACGACTCCAATGCATTTTAATAGTGGACAACTGAACATTTCAAATAGGAATATATATCACGCGTACATTGAAAATATCGTTTCGTTTGCGAATTCTATTGGGCAGTTTAAAGCAGATTGATAATGTTTATGATTAATTTCTTTCGATAATTAAGCAAGATATTTGACGCAAGGCCGATGCATTTATAGTTACTACTTAATATTAAATAAACCACAGAATATACGATTTGTTGCACCAGCAGAAATAGTCAACAAAACAAAAACTGTTGTGTACCGGTAGTGTTAGTCTTAATCATGTGGGTCTGTGTTTTTGGTTATACAAATGGTGTAAACTATATGATTATTTTTAGAGGGGCAATAAAAGTGGTCCAACTAATAACACCCTGTGTAACAATTTTTTGTCATAGGAACAATTGCATAGGGCCACTTCACCAAGGTTTCCCTAAATGTTTGCAGGAAGTACTGCAACGGTCCCCTAGTATTTATTATATCGGTAATATATTTCACTTGAATGATTTCAGACGTTTAATATTTACTTAAACTGACTACATATTTATAAATGATATACATGCATTATAATTATCCTTCAGACCACAAGTACTAAAATGTAATTACTATTCGTTAAAAATCATTGGATGTTATATTGCCTTATCACAAACACAGTAAGTTGCTAGTTCTAACGGCAATAGATTTTATGTAAGTTACTGATATCGTTACTCACTTTGATTATAAGTAGGTTTTGTAGGATTCGATTTAAATCGACAAATGTTGATAAACATCGAATCTAAAAAATTTTTAAATTCGACAAAAATGAATTTCGATTGTCGATTTTCGCCACTACATTTTCTATAAAATTATTGCGTCATGGTTTTAAACTTTTGTTTTCCGCTCTCAAACTTAACGTATTTTACCACCAAACATCCAAAACGGTAGAGGCACTCTGTATTTGACATACCAAATGGCCACACAACATTCGGAATTTGCTTTCTAATGTCGCTTATGTGACTGTCTTTAGGACATATATTGCGCAGCCGTGGGATCCAAAAGTAAAGGACAAAATATTATGATCTGTTTATTGCGCTCTTTCTTTACCATCGGCCAGATCCGATAATCCATACGCACTTTGGACTACATTTACCAAAAAGTCGGGCGACGTCTATTGCGTCCTCTGCGCGACATTATCTGCCGAGCTCCTCCAAGAGGTGAAATGAAAAGTTTCCTCGGACTGAAAAAAGAGGCCTTATGGTATTCCAAAACCACCCTGTCATAATATTTTTATAATTCATCTGAGATTGTCCTCCGACCTTAGTTTCTTTTGCATTGATGTCGAAGGAGCATATATCCTATATCATCATCATCATTTTGCCTTCTAAGATCATCCGTTGTAAACACTGTCTTCTCAATATGTGCCGTATCCAATTTGATTTTATTTTCCTAATTATCTTTATTAGCGTCCTTTATTCTCCAACCATTTCTAATACTTCTTTGCCGCTTTGTCGCTTTAATATATTATTATACATTTTTCACGCGCGCACAGTTTGATTATCCTATCCTCTGAAGATGATGTGGAATTTTTCTCAAGTAATCAATCTTCAGCTGCAATTGAGACTGCTTCAACAAATCGACAGTTTCTTACAAAATTAACCTTCCTTTCAACTCATACAACTGCTTCATACAATGCATGCGTACATCTAATACGTTGTGCTTTTCGAGACTTCTTTTAACATTTCTGAGAATTTTTTATGAAGCTAGATTACGTAAACCTTCTGCCATCTCAACATAGAGAAAGAGAATATTCTAACCTCGACCAGGAATTCAACTCGGGTCTCCCGTTTTCAGAGGAAGTGCTTTAACCTACTAAGCCCGTATAATTTCTCCATTCTCGAATTGAGATATTTAAGGTGAGGAAGTGCTAACTGGGTAGTAAAGATCACAATACTGAATGTTCTCTTCTATTTCAGAAATTAATGAAAAACTTCACCCTTTACAAGTCATTCGAAAAAAGGTTCCATTAGGTGATAGTCAAAACCCATCTTAACTTCTTCACCCAACGAAAAATTTGCAAAACTTGTGGGGCCCCGGGCAGGTGCACTATTTTCCACCACTGATGCATCTAATGGTTATAAAAAGATTTTGCAAAGAAATAATAAATTTCGAAGTAATATAAAAGTTATTGAAAAAATTTCAGAGCTTTAAAAATTGGAAATTGTTTGCAACGGCTATCGAAGAAGTGGAAAATAAATAAATATATATATTTCGCAGTTAATATGCAAGTTCTAAAGATGATACATTATTTCCTGAAATGACTACAGCCTTCCCTCGTTTTCGAACTTAATTCGTTCCACGAAAACTGTTCGTTAGGCGAAAACTCGTAAAACGAAAATAATTTCTCCATTACTTCCTATGTAAAAAGTTTTAATTGGTTCCGATGGTCAAAATAAAAAAAATATCCCATAGTTCACTTAAAAACAATACAGAACGATACCAAATTGAGAAAAAACATCAATAATGACATATGAACGTATTTAAATTACATTCCTAGGCATTAGCCTATGATGTCTTACTCTATATATTAGCGGTATTAGCCTATGATATTCTAGCCTACGATAGGTTAAATGCGGCGCATATGCCCTTCGACCGCTCGCCTTTCTCCAATATTTGAATAATATTTAGTTTCTGGGCTACACTTAAAGCCCTTCTCTCTTTTTTCACTTTTCCACTTGCAATACCTTAAAGGCTGGCACGTTTAGGAGCCATGATTCACAAAAATATATCTTGATTTAAAAGATAAAAATGCACACCACTCCGCGAACCAAATTTCACTAAGAACGGCAACGCACGTACTGATACTGAGATGATAGTTCTTATTCGGAACAGGGTGATGCAATCTGACGAACTTTACCGAGCTTCCCCGAACTTTCCCGAAGCGGATAGAGCACGTAATGTGAAAATTTATTCGATATGTGAAAAATAGGATTTTCATGCGAACGTAACGAACTCGTATAAGCAAAAATTTGTTTGCAAATCGAAAAATATGTATGAAATTGCTCAGTTCGTATCAGCAAAAACTCGTAAAACGGAAGTTCGTAAAATGAGGGAAGGCTGTATAGATGCAGTAGATGTACCTTTAGTAAATTGATTGATTTAAATAACTTTTGTCTTTGTTGGCCATTTCATGTCTTGTTTAAATAAAAAGCAGCGCTCTTTTAAAAAAAAGTCCTCAAAATCTTTGAGGACAGCGACGTGGTTCTGTTCAAAAATAAATGTATTTATATTATTACAAGCAAAAGAAAATTTTTGTCAAATTCAAACTAATCATGGTTCTACACCGATAAATACAAATAAAACTTAACTTAAAAATAGCACGTATAAATATAAAATTCGAAACAATTATTACAAACACAATGTGCTGGAAGACATTATGAAGAATGCAATGAGATTTCTAAGATTTTACTAAGCATTTATTGTAGAAAGCGTATCAATTTAGCGCAGTAAATTATTCGTTAAACGAGCGCTAAGTAAAAAAGCACAAAGGGAAAATAAATTCCGCACATCAATACATGGAATAAAGGGAGGGGTACATTCATGGAAGAAATTTTCCTTGTCATAGGCACTTACACAAAATGTGCAAGTTATTAATTAGATGCTCGAACAATAACACTGTAACCTTAAAAAAGTTTAAGCAGACCTAAGAATAGAGCAATGTGCAAAACACAAACCTAAATACTATCCAGGATTAACTACTCTAGAGAGAATTGCGACTGCGTCTTCTATCTCTGTGCATTTTTAATCAGATAAAAATTCGTATTACCATAATAAAAGCCTAGATTATTTTGTTTGTGTATAACGATGACGACATCAATGTCATTTTAACGCGTTTATAACAAAGTTTCCGATTAGGTGAGAGGTTGAAATTTCGCAGGAATATTTGAATCAGATATAAAAATTAAATAACGAAATAAAAATACGAAAAAACCGGAGTTCGACTCCAGGAGAACGATTGCCATTTTCCGTAAGATAACACGTAAAAAGCGAATTTTTAAAGTGCACGCTTTTATTCTTTTGGAAATTCAAATTAGATATAATTGACATACGATCTTCGAATTTTAACTATGATTTAGGAAAATTAATAAGATTTCTTATTCTATTCGTTTTTCTCCGGTCACCGTTCGAAATCTTTCATATTAAAAATTTAAAACACATATTTTAGGAAAATACCGGCTTTTAAACGGAATTTTGCTTTGCCGACAAAGTCATTGGTAAACTTCGAGTATCAATTGTTGTCTCAACCCGCATACGTTGAATATATACGAGTGCATAGATTGCCTTAAATTATCGTAGAATTTTTCGCGAAATTATGTAATCCTAATGGGATTGGGATTTAGTTTGAAAACCTTTGCTTATCTAAACGACTAAGGGATATAGAATAGAAGGTACACAGAGAGTAAGGGAGGCATAGAGTTAGAAAAGGACGGAAGGAAAGAGATAAAGAGGGAGAGCTATGGATTGGGACAGGAGGGAAAGAGAGAGGCAGAGAGGGAAGGAAAGAGAGGCAGAGGGAGGGAGGGAGAGAGAGGAAGGGAGGAAGAGATAGCTAGATGGATAGATAAATCGATTTATTGTCGTGGGCCTTTATAAGACCCATGGGACAGAAATTCTTACATTTATTTGTAACATTGTGGGCAAATATATACTATGAAAAAACATAAGATAGTTGATAAATATTAACAAAATAATACATATTTCCTGCTGTAGCGGACGTATCCTCCGTAGAATACATTATGCAAAATACAAAATAAATACAGTAATACAAATTAATACAGTAGAGTACATTATGAAAAGAAATATTGCCTCAGATAAGACTTTATTTTTACTCTATGATAACATTAAGTAGCCTTTGAGAAGAAGTTCATGGGCTTGGTTCTTAAACGTTTTCATTCACTTAATTTTTCTTAACTCTATAGGAAGGGAATTCCACATTCGGGAAGCAGTTACCACGAATGAACTATCCATAATGGTAGTGCGGTGTTGGGGAATATGAAGGTCAATGGAGTGATAACTGGTATTATGAACATCGGTTATGGGGATGAATCGACAGTAAAGATAGAGCGGGTAGCGAGTTGTCAGAATTTTAAATAACAAATTGATTAAGTGGTAAAAGCGACGCTGCTTGATTTTAAGCCAGTTTAACTGGGCAAAGAAATAACTGACATGGGAGAGAGGGAGGGAGAGAGGGAAGGAGGGAGAGAGAGAGAGAGAGGGAGGGAGAGAGAGAAGGGGGAGGGAGAGAGGGAGGAAGGGAGGGAGAGACGGAAGGAGGGAGAGAGAGAGAGGGAGGGAGAGAGAGAAGGGAGGGAGAGGGAGGGATAGATAGATAGATAGATAATCGTCTTTATTCGGGCGAAATTTAGACCATAAGGTCCATTCTTACATTTAACCTTTCGTCAATATAATAAATATAAAAAATGGTAAAGTAAGATATTACAATACGCATAACATAAACAGTATATACCTAAATCATACAGAGTAATATATATATATATATATATATATATATATAATTGAAGACAGATTAGAGATTGTGGGGAAAACCTAGGTAAAACAGGCATATCCTCCCTAGTAAAACCCACGCAGGAAAACACCCACTGAGAAGGGGGGTGTGAAAACCTGCGAAAACCCTAGATAGTGTACATATTATAATATAGTAATACAACATTAAATAGAAAGGAGTATATAGAGTAAGTGTTCGTATATACAGCAGAGGGAGGAAGGGAGGGGGAGAGAGGGAGGGAGATAGAGGGAGGGAGAGCGGAAGGAATATTATTATACACCCGTCATATAACGGGCAATAGACTAGCATTATAGTAAAACCTCATAAGTCCAAAAGTTCTGAACGCGTTAAAACTAAAACGTTTCCGAACGTGAAGATCACTAGAGAACGCGCAATACGAAAACGCGCTAAATGAGGGACACCCGCTTTGAAAGCATTGGAAATGTTCGAACATTCAAACGAATCAAAAATAAACATTCGCGCGCATTAAACGAAGGTCCGGCGACGGAATTCTGAGAGCTAAAAATGGATTTTTCTCTCGTGCGCCAACTCGTGTATTCGCGGAAGCTTCGTAACGGCGGACTCGGGTTGTTCAATTGAAGATGCGAGAACATTAGTCAATGGGAGGAAGATGCCTCTCGAATCGCCAAAGTGCTGCCCTCTGACTGACATGTCTACCAAATTACCGAATTACGCCGCGGAGTGAGAGAGGGGGGATGGAGAAGAGAGGAAGAGAATGATCGGGAAAGGGAGGGAGGAGATTGGCGACATCTAGGGGTAACATAACACAGCCCAATTCGAAGAGGCGCAATCGATGCGCCTGCAATGCGACCATGGATGACCTTGAGACGAAAACGCGACCGCAAGATTTCTACAGCAAAACGTCCTTTCTCGGGCAATAATAAGACCAAGAGAAGGCTTAACGACCACGAAGAAACTGTGAGCCTTAAAATACCGAGGTATCATGTTAATATGTTATGCTATATCTATATCTATCTATATATATATATATATATATATATATATATATATATATATATATATATATATATAATTGCAGTATATTGATAATTTTCCGTGAAATTAAGGATATTTTTTTTCAAGATTATTGCATCATGATCAATGCCTTAAGCATGTATTTGGATACAAATATTGAGAAATAGGTATGACGCCATTATATTTAACAATTGAAATTAGTTAAAATTTTACGAAATACTACGAAAGACAACATTACATTCCTTTTCACGTTTTTCCGTCAGTGATATCCGGGTTGCTTCTCGGAATGTGATCTCTTATAGTCATAGAGGAAACAAACCTATTCGCTCCTTCCTATAGCCGATATCAAAAATTTAAACGTCGTGTTTGTGTTTTCATTAGTACGTGAGAATTGCAATTATCTATGATACCCTCAATCACAGTGCGTGATGCAATTAGTGATTTGGATATAGTAAAATCTTACATATTATCGGAAGAATAGAGTGGTAATAATGGTATCATAATATGCATGATTTTGAAAATTAGAATAAGTTATACGCTTATGGTAATGAACTTGATGTTAATTCTATTAAGGAAAAATGGAATAATAATTTGTAATTTACCTTGAGATTCGAGTTATATAAGTTCCACTACATATAAACCACTATTTAAAAAATTATTTCCATAACTTGAGTTTTCTAATACTCGAATAATTTTTACTTTCCGTTGAGATTAGAGCAATGGAAGTTCGTTATGACAGCATTAATTTCCATTAAAAAGATTAAATCACAGCAATCGTAACGTATAATACCAGATCTCTTTAAAAGCATTGATGTCGTTGCCATAGTATTTAAATATTTCCATTGTTGGAAAGAGGAAAAAATGCAAACATTTTTTCGAATTCATAACGAAATTAAGGAAATCGGCCTGTAATTTTCTGGGTTCCTTGTCGCCCCCCTTACGAATTGGGGTAACGTGCGATAACTTCCAGTCGTTAGGGACCTCTCCGCGGGAAATGGATTTCTCGAATATTATCCGAAGAAAAGGTGCAATTTCTTCAGCTAATTCTTTACAACGAGAGCAGGAATTTCTTCGGGGCCAGTGGCTTTGTTCTGTCTGATGGAACTTAATTGCTTTCCTATACCTACCTCATAAAATACTATATCGTCCATCAGGTCCCTCCTTATAGCGGGTGCATAATGTACACAAATGTCGCTGACGGATGTAAATGCTTTTACAAAATGACCGTTTAACAGGTTGGCCTTCTGTAAGCCATCATGAATAACGGCACTAGAGTCATTATGCAGTGCAGGTATGGTAGAGCCGGTAGCTTTGACCTCACTCACATAAGACTAAAACGCTTTAGGGTCCTCCTTCAAATAATTATGTAATACCTTATTTCTGAATTTAATAAAAGCCTCGCGCATACTATTTCTCGCTTCGGTGCGGGATTCCTTATACGTCTGAACTATAGTTGCTCTATACTCATCGGATGATGTAGACGGCACATTTTTTATTTTCGCGTAGCTTATTCTCTGACGACTAAGCGCACTCCTAACTTGCTCATTGTACCAACGTGGCTCTTTATTGTAGACCTTCAAATTAATTGTAATGTACTTATCGATGCCCTCTAGCATTATATCCTTGAATAATGTCCATGACGACTCACCACCTGATCGCTCGGTCATATCACGTAAACTTGGTAGTATTTCACGTAGGCGCGACCTGAAGCTTGAAAATTCTGCCTTAGGTAATATATAAAACTTTCTTTTGAGGCTCTGGGTGCATCTCGATTTTCAACTTACACTCTGCATATACGGCGACATGATCGCTTATTCCATCTTCATGGTGACCTTGTTTATTCTCTCTGGGATGTTAATTGCTAATAAATCTAATATGTTTCCCGATCGCGTTGCCTTCCTGACAAATTGACGGTGAGAGGGCTCGCAGATTGTCCCGATTAATGCCTCGCAGGATTCGCGTTCTTGGCCTCTAAATTCGAAACATGTTTTCCCAACCAATTGAGGGTAAGTTAAAGTCACCACCGACTATAACGATTCCATCATGATTTAGGCCCCAAGTCTGTATTTGTCTTCTAGTTTTTCTTATTTGTTTGAGATTTGCACTAACGTCAACTATTAGAAGGCAGTGATCTGAATCAATGTCTGCTCATGGTAATGCCTTGTCGGTCTTTATACAGTTCCTGAATCTTTGTTTTACTAGGATTTGATCTATTTGGTATCTCATTCTCTCTCCTTCGTCTATGGTTTTTGAACCATTTAACAGTCACTACAAGGTCATTATTGATGCAGAATTCTACCAGTTTTCCCCCTCCTCGGTTTCTCTTCCCAAGTCCGTATTGCCCAACAACATTTTCTTCCTGTCCTTCTCCGACTATGCTGTTCCAATTTCCCATTATTATGCAGTTTACCATTCCTCTACCGTCTTCTTCGTAAATGTCATTAATTTGCTCATAAATCTCCTCTATTTCTTCATCTTCATGAGCTGACGTTGGCATATATACCTGGTTTATCAGCATGTCCACTGGGACAGCTTTTAGCTTTATTGCCATTAGTCTATCGTTCGTTGCTATTATCCATGTCACGCTTTTCATCATATTTTTTGTAAGTACCAGAGCTACACCCCTTTCACCACTATTTCCTCCAGAGTAAACTACCGTGAACTCTTCCGTATCGAACTATTCTTCTCCTTCCGATCTAGTTTCGCTCAGTCCTATAATGTCAACTCTATTTCTTCTCATTTCTTCTCTCAGATTCTCTAGCTTTCCTGCCTTTCTAATAGTTCTTACGTTCCAAGTGCCTATTCGTAAAATACTTACGACAAATGTTTTCCTCAAGGCAGTCCCCGCCCGGAGATCGGATTGGGTGACTATTTTATCTCCGGATTGTTTTACCTCGAAAGAACTCATGCTATCCAACCATATAATCATTACTAGGATTGTAATGTGATAGTTTTCCTCTTGCTTTCCACATAGCCGTACTGTTGCCTTTTAAATCGTCCCGATAACGCCTACAGCTGTATTGGATATAGACATAGCCAACATCATTTGTTTTCGACTCCATACCATACTGACAGTACAGCTGCCTACTGCCTGGCACCGATGATAGTTTTTAATAAACCTCCATTCGCGGGGTTTGAACTCCGGAACTTTGTAATGGGAAGCCGACACGCTAACCACTGCACCACCAGTTCCTTGTAATACGTTTTTAATCATACTCTCCCTCTCTCTCCTCAGGCAATGTCCATTCCAGTTTGCCTTCCTCTTTCTAATGGTCTGTTTATTTAGAGCTGCACAAATCAATATTTTGGGCTTATTGGATTATTGGAGGGGCCCATTTTTTGATTCAATTCAGAAAATCTAATATTAAAAATGTCCCGCCATCACAGAATAGCATCATACTATAACTCAAGTAAAATACTCGTAATATAAAAAATCACAGTATTCACTGCCCAACAAAAAACTTAAAATTATTATTTTTTAAATGTAATAACACAAATATTATTATAAAATTAACAATCTTAAATATAAATCGGGGGATGGCGGTAGTGTAGTGGTTAGGACACTGGCTGCTACTCGCCTGCTGCTTGAAAGGGCAGCGGGCACGAATTCTGCGAAAGTAGGCTTTTCCAAGGTCGCCCATCCTCCTATGTGTGTGGTTTGAAGAGACTGCGCAAAGGCATCATTCCATCCTTCGGAAGGGACCCCTTGACCCCTTTGGTGCTCTTTGTTAAGAGTAGGCTAACGCTAGCGCCAGGTTTCCCTCCGCCCTTGTGAGTGTGTTCGGTGTGTAATAAACTATGGTTATAATAATCCAAGAGCTTGATTAGCCAAAAATGCACACACACACACACATTAAATATAAATCATCACATAATAAAACGCACTAAAGGGCAAGCTAGTTGCAATAAAAAATCGAGGTAAATGTTTTAATAATATTTGTAAAAAAAGTCAATAAAAACCTTTTTATTTTTTCTGTAGCACGTCATCTTCATTTTCTGGTGACCCCGACTCAGTAAATAGCATTTTGAAGTACTCTTGGTACTGACTCCCTTTGTTGTAAACATTTTCATGATACCTTCATTTTTGTTTATTGACCCAAAATAAAAGTTCTCTTTGGATCCCAATTCAATAATAAAAAGCACATAAATATTTAGTTTCGGTGCTTAAATTCATAGAGGACCTTAATGATGTTTTCAGCTGAGAAACGATCTAACTAAATAGGCCACTAGCCCCGTGCAGATACTGAGATACC
Source organism: Tanypteryx hageni (assembly GCA_028673005.1). Lineage (NCBI taxonomy): Eukaryota > Metazoa > Arthropoda > Insecta > Odonata > Petaluridae > Tanypteryx > Tanypteryx hageni. Next base: position 10,201,297 of record CM054115.1, on the reverse strand, counting down.
TAACCCAGGACAAAGATTATAATTTATTCATAATTAATGTATTACATGAAAAAAGAATTAGCAATTGCACAAAATTGATTATAGAGCTGCACATGTGACTTTTAGAACTGCACAAAAATGTTAGAGCTGCACATTAAAATAGGCCCTGCTCCCTTTCAAATGGTGAGATTGCCAAAGCTAGAAATTGATTGAATGAAACGATCATACGATCCTATGCAATCGACAGTTATTTGAAACATATCTCACTCGAATATCAGTAATATAATCTTAATGTTCACGTTCATTCCTTCGTCGTAAATTACCTATTTCTGTTCACTTACACACACTGTATATAAGTAAAGAAAATAGAAGTATTTAGGTTAATTTCTTAGATTCGTAGATTGTCCATTTTCCTTCATTTTCCAAATATTGTGTGCGCACGAAAGAAAATGAAAATAATTAGGTATTTACAGCAGATATTGTTTACTTCAGTTGTCACGAAGATAGCTTTCGTTGAAAAATTAAAAAAACACGCGAAAAAATTTTAAGTCCAACGTGAATTAGGACTCTCTCGCTTGATTTTCTTGAAATTGGCTACTCCTTCGGTTGAAATGTACTGAACGAAACATGCTATTTGACTGGTTCCACAAGGTTGTTTGAAGACTTTGTTGTTTTAAGTGTGCGAAATATAAAGAAAAGTTCATTTTTTGTCAGCAGTAAAGAGGCTCTCACGATTAGGCCACGTAAACCATTTTTTCCGAAATATATCATTAATACGATTAACATGCGCGATATCGAAAAAAGAGGAATAGAATAAGAAACTTGAACATACGATATCTTCTTTAGAATGGCTGAGATCCGATGATCGAAGGTGAAATTTTACTAATTTTAATTTCCAAAAGAAGAAAAATCTTAAGTCGAAAAGTTCATTTTACGTGAGAAAGAGAAATAATTCCCTGGAGTGGAACCGAGGCTTTTTTTCAAATATTCCTTCGCCAATCACTTTTTATATATGAATCAAGCAATCCTGGAAAATTTCTAACCATTATCTCTTACCCCCTCCCTAAGGACTATCCCCTCCCTAAGGCCTGAATAACCTTACAGTGGTGGGAGGGTTTGCGTATTCTTATGAACCAAAGAGCTATGCCGGCGGGAGATAATTTTCCTGGTAGGACCACCAAAGCCTGAAAGGTCTGAGTGGAAGAGTCAGACTAAGAAGCAGTCTTGGGGGTTTTACATCCCCCTGTCCAAGGGCAGCAGCTTGCACAGTACCTCTGTAGGTGGTGATCATGTGGATCTGAACAGCTACGGATGTGTAATCACTCTTGTGAAACTGCGATGAGGAAAGCAAGGGGGAAACTACCTCATTTTAATTTCCATGATAGGCTGAAAAGCTGTAAATACCTCTATGGATCTCTCTGGGGCAAAATTTTCCGGAGGTAAAATAGTCCCCCAAGCCTTAACCTGTTCCTCAATGTTTAGCTGAAACTCAACGTACACTGCCTTGTGATCGCTTATTCCCTCAGCAACACATACCCTATTCATACGCTGAGGAAGATTAGTAGCCAACAAATCTATAAAACCTGATACAACGCCATTAGAAGTGTTGCAATTCATTTTACAAAATGAATTTTCTTCCAATGTTGCGATTGCGCTACGTATTATGTTAACTCTCCCAATAACGGTAGCTTCAAATGAAAGTAGCTTCTTCAAATTAAAACTTATTAAAAATTACTTGAGATCAACGATGTCTTAGGAGCGGTTGGGTGGAATTGCAATTATCTCGATAGAGCATTGATGGAATATAGTGATCTGAAGATCCTATGCAGACAGGCATAAGCTGCAATGTTGGGAATAATTTTGAAACGAGAAAAAGTCTGCTATGACCTGGAATCGAACCCGAGTCATTCACTTGCCGGGCGGATATTCTACCAATGAAATATCGTAGCAGATCAATTTTCTCGTTCCTGAACGCGGATGTTTTCTTGGTTTTCTTGTTTAAAAAAATTGAAGATCTACTATAAGATTTTGCCCACTCAAAAGCTCAGAAGCAATCTTTCTTGTAAAAAATCTGTACAATTACATTTATTTTTCTGTAAATACAGACTATGATTTTAATACTTTTATTTTCTAAATTTTTGTGAATTTCCATATTTATTTTTCTGTAAATATACGGATTTTTTTATTTAATTGTTAATTCATTGGTAAACAAAATGAATGCAACATTAGGATAATTATATCCTATGAAAATACTAAACAATCAATTTTTATTCATGTGCAATACGGAATTTATATATCCATGGGGCGCCAAAATTGAAATCTGCTTGGGGCGCCAAAATGTCTTGGGGGTAAAGATAGTGATCCTAAGAACAAATGTCGACAAATTGCCATTCTTACGTACCATACCTGGTCCTCAACGGCCATGTTGGCCGCCTTATTGAAGACAGAAACCCTCGAGACCATTTGAATTCCAGCGTCTCGAATCGGTGTTGTCAAGTCATAATCACTCCGATATATAGGTGAAGCGCGGTTTTCTTAAAAAATACCGTAGGAACGCGAATAAAAAGCTATTTTGGTGTAGTTTTTCAAAGTGAATACGAATAATTCATCAAAAAATACTTGCCATATTCGCTTATACTGAAATAAAATTTGAAGTTTTCCTTGAACTGTAATCATACCTCCTGCTGAGAGGGCTGCCTCCGAGCCGACTCTTCGCGAGCAAAGGGTCGAAACCCTCACTGCTAGTATCTATTATCCATCAAAAATAGGGGATAGTCCCCTCTAGCGAGGTATATTTCGTTCTCTGCCCCCACACAGAAGGGCTTAAGCAAAAAAACATTTATAATAATGAAGTTCTAGAGGACATATTTGGCAGACACGGATAAATGTATAGATTACACGTCCACTTCCGGTTGACCAATTATAGCCTAAATTCAGATAGACCTGGATTTTTTTATTAAACTCTTCATTAAAACGTTTCGTGTTGATTTGATCAGTATTTTATGAGTTAGAGCGCGCACAATATTCCTAACAAAAAGAAATCAAGGAAATAGTGGAAAGTAAAAAATAAATAAACAGTTCCACTTGAGTTGGAATAGGAATTCGAGAAGAAGGAATGCTCATAATGGCGCCCACGCAGAGTGCTCAATCTGAATGAAAAGCCCGAAAAAGTTTAACAACGGAAAAATCGAAAACCTCATGATTCCGCTTAATCATCCTTAATAATGCATAGCGCGACAAAAATATACTCGTAGAATCAAACAGTTTTCTTCGGTGGAACCAGGTAAGGAAAGGTTTATCAACAATTTATTACCTTGGATTTCCACAGAGTCATGGTTAATTCTGTGACCTCCGAATAAAAATATCTGGAACTCACTTCGACATAAAAACTATTTCCTGACGAAAGGAAGTTAAAAATAGCATATTCTAAATGTATCCTTGTTGCATTTCGTTTTCATCGGTAATACGATATTTTGGAATTCTGAAGATTCAACGCGCGATAAAAGCAAATTAATTGCTAAGATATCGATGGGAAAAGATTACTCGTAAGCGCCATTTCAAATGTCTTTCCCTGCAACGCGAGAGTTCGTCTCGAAGCGTTTAAAAAGCCACACTCGAGACATTTCATCAACCGCCATATTTGACAGCGCCCATTCAGGCAGCATTTGAAAAATTACCTCTCTCTCCGCCCACTCTGAGCGCCGAGACGAGGATAAACGCGGGACTCGAAAT